>JAPKLW010001153.1:24370-60535 GCA_026898455.1 Plectranthus barbatus | reverse complement strand
TTTTAGATTGTAATTAGAATTATCCCATGTAATTTTATTTTCAAAAATTAAATCTGTAAAACGAAGAACGAAGAACACGAAGAACGAAGGACCGCGCAACAACACGCGACAGAGCCGGCATGGCTGGGGGCCATGCACGGCCGTCGACGGCGGCGCACGGAAGACCGGCGGGCGGTGGTGGCAGCGGCGCTGAAACCCTAGGGTTTCGCGCGCGCCGCGCGCACACGCATGCGCACAGGCCGCGCGGCCATGGTCGGCGCAGGGCAAGGTGCGCGGGGCTCCAGGCCGGGCCGGCGATGCGAGGGGCGGCGGGGCGCGGCGGCGTGCGGGATAGGCGCGCGCGCGCGCAGCAGCCCTGCGCGGCGCTGTGCACGACCGGCAGCCGTCCTCCCTCCCTCGGTCGGCGTCGGCAGGCGGGGCAGGTGCCGGCGGTGGCTTGGAGACCGGCGACGCGGGCTGGAAGGCGACGGGGGCTGGGCGTGCGGCCGGAACTGCAAAAACCCTAGGGTTTTTTGCGTGGTTCGCGCGAGCCTCCGATTCCAATCTTGCGCAATTTCGGTGAGTCACGGAGGCCGGTGAAGGAGAAGAAGAGTGAACGGCGGTTCGGGCGACGGTCGGGGCAAGCCGGGGCGGCGGCATGCGAAACGGGCAACGGTCGGAGGAGGCGGTATCGCGGACTTCATCCATGCAGGTACGTGCATGGCTGTTGTGCATGCCGGGAGCCCTCACGACGATGGTGGGTCGCCGGCGATGGTGTTTTGCCGGTGGTGGCTCGTCGGGCCGAGTTCTCGCGGGCTATTGGGCTTGCAATGTGTGCCTAGGCCCGCGATCTTGTTAACTAGCCTAGTTGTCCAATTTTCTGATGGATTAAATCTTGGAGGCCCAACTTCAGAAAATAAATCAAGATCTCAGTCCAAGTAGTGGGAGCCCAGTCGAAGATCTGTAACATAAATTCCAACTTGTAATAGTTAGATTTATTTCGTTTTGTACCATGGGGCCACGAGGACAATTTTCTTTGTTTTACTATCTGTCTTCGCATGATATCCATGTTTAAAATAATTGCGCAGCATATCAGCATGTTGTAGATAATAGAGAGCACGTTTACTGCTTTTATTTACGGCTTTAAAGCATGCTATGTGATTTATTTTATGTAATTAATTATGACTATAAATTCGGGGTTCATGCTTTGCATGATAGAATTTTAGCAACGTTATAATTATGGCTACATAAAATAATCTGTGCAATTGAACCTTATGAACTGAAAATTACTAAGCTCATAATTTAGTAAGACCTCCACAAAGCGATCCTTTATTAGAAGTGGATAATTTATTAGGTAAACGTCTACATGTGTAGCTTACTTAATTTATTGTTCATAAGTTCTGATAGATAGGATTTCTTAAAACAAACATTTATTTCATGTGAGAAGTGGGAGTTCATGCGTAAACGTCTACATGTGTAGCTTGCGTATTGAATTTTCATAAGTTCTCTAGGGATTGAATTAAATGAGACAACCTTATTATAAGGGATCATGTGTGTTCTTATATGGGAGGGTTGGCTTTGGTGGTAAGCTAGCTTAGATATTGTCCAGAGTATAACTCATATGTGAAGTCCCTGCTCAGTAGGATAATATAGTCTTAAGTTAGTCTCCAATTATTAATTCCATTTGTCTAAGGAACCCGGACATGGATTGGAATTAAAGGACTGGAATTGAAAGATGCAGTCTGGTTAGGTGTTTTGTTGTAAACGTGCACATGTGTGGCTTGCAATAGTAACACTTAGGCAAATTGGAGGAAACATTAATATTGCTTTATCATAAGGTTTCAATATTTAATTGTTTCAATGTTCTGCGACTATGTTTTAATTGGTGTTTTAATTTATTGTTTTCAGACATGTCTTTACCAAACGTAATCAATATCTTAGCACAAAACCAATTAACCGGTCCCAATTTCCAAGAATGGAAACGCAACTTGGATTACATCCTTGTCGTAGAGGAGCACAAGTTTGTTCTTGATAAGCCTCATCCGGCTGAACTCACTAATGCGTCGACTGATGAGGAAAAGAGCTACTATAACAAGTGGCTCAAGTCAAACAATATAGTGAAATGCTATATGATGACTACGATGTCCAAGGTTCTTGCACAGCAGCATCACTCATATGAGAATGCTAGTGACATTATGGACAGCCTCACAGCGACTTATGGTAAGTCAGACCGAGCTGTCAGATTCAATCTCATGAGGGAAATCGTGGGAAAGAAAATGGCGGAAGGAAGCTCGGTCAGAGAGCATGTGGTGGGTATGACTCATCTTATGGATGAGCTTACACTGCATGGGGGAGGTATCGATGCGGAAGCACAGGTTGATATCATCCTAAACTCTATGCCAAAGTCCTATGAGAACTTTAGACTGAATGTTGTCATGAACAAGAAAGAGTACACTCTTAACGAGCTACTCAATGAAATCAGTCATGCAGCCAGAAAAGGTTGCTTTGGCTACCTCTAGTAATCGTCCTGTTGCGCTGGTTGGCAAGAGGCGCAAGGGAACGTTTAAGAAGAAAGCCAAAGGTACAACCTCTGGTAGAAAGTCAAAGAGGACACCGGGCGTGCCTGCTAAAAGAGACAAGTGCTTCAGGTGTGGCAAAGCTGGTCACTGGAAGATAGATTGTCAAGTCAGGAAGACTGGACAAGGTGCGTCATGTGCATTTATAACGGAAACATGTTTAGCATCAGTTTCTACCCATTCATGGGTAGTGGATACTGGAGCTACTGACCATGTTTGTTATACTTTGCAGGGGTTCAGGCCGACAAGGCAGCTGAAGCATGACGAGATTACCATCTCAATGGGAAGCGGATAACGAGTCTCAGCAGTAGCCATTGGAGATTTTACTTTATGTTTTGAAAACAATGTTCTGATTTTGAGAGATGTTTTATATGTGCCGATTTTTCGGCGGAACTTAATTTCAGTTTCCAAGTTATTTTGTGATGGATATTCAGTTATTTTTGATAATGGAGTTTCTATCATTGGTAATAACGGTGTTATCTGTCATGGCAAACTGATTGACTCTCTCTATATCATTGATTGTATGCATAAATCTTCCGTGAATGTTGCAAACTCATCTAATAATAACAATCATTTAAAGAGAAAGTTTTCTTCCGATGAGGATCAAACATATCTCTGGCACTTGAGACTAGGTCACATCAATCTAAAGAGGATAAAGAGATTAGCATGCGATGGGCTCTTGGATTCCTTCCAAGTGGTACCACATCCAATCCGCGAGTCCTGTATAGAAGGAAAGATGACGACCAGGACTTTTAAGGCAAGTCAGTCTCGAGCAGAGGACGTGTTATAGTTGATCCACTCTGACTTATGTGGACCAATGTCCACGCAAGCTCGTGGAGGGTATGAGTATTTCGCTACATTCATTGACGATTACTCAAGATTCGGATACGTCTATTTGCTTCGCCATAAGTCTGAATGCTTTGAGAAATTCAAAGAATTCCGGACTGAGGTAGAAAAGAAGCTTGGTAAGACTATCAAGACACTACGATCAGATCGTGGTGGCGAATACCTCAGCAACGATTTCTTGCAGTACTTGTCAGATAACGGGATTACATCCCAGTGGACTGCACCGGGAACCCCTCAACAAAATGGTGTAGCGGAAAGAAGAAATAGAACTCTCTTGGAAATGGTCAGGTCGATGATGAGTTATGCAAGCTTGCCGATTTCGTTTTGGGGATATGCCTTGGAAACAGCGGCCTATTTGCTTAACCTAGTACCTTCTAAATCAGTTCCTAAAACACCTCTGGAACTCTGGTATGGGCAAAAGCCAAGTTTGAACAGAGTGAGGGTTTGGGGTTGTCCAGCATATGTGTTGACAAAGGAACCTGATAAGTTAGAAAGCAGGGGCAAGCTGATGCTGTTTGTAGGATATCCCAGGCAAACTAAAGGTGGTTACTTCTATTGTCCTGAGAATCAGAAAGTCGTTGTCAGTACCAACGCAAGATTCTTGGAGGACGAATATGCAAGAAACCACAGATCCAAGAGTGAAATTATTCTCCACGAGCTTGAGAATAAAGAAGCAATTCCATCAGGAAAGCCCAGTGTAGTGGTAAATCCACCTGTAACAGGTGAGAATATACCAACACTGCCACTAATGCAAGGTATGGGACAAACGCGTACTGTGCTAACTACTGACACAGCTCAGATGCCTCGTCGCAGTGGGAGGGTTAGTCACCAACCCGAGAGGTATATGTTCGTGGGAGAGTCTTCTGACTTGATCCCGGAAAACGGACTAGATGATACTGATCCCTGGACATACGACGAGGCAGTATCTGATAAAGATGCGGACAAATGGCTGATCGCCATGGATTCTGAAATAGAATCCATTACTGCTATGGATGTATACCAGAAAACTGATTTGCCGGATGGCCATCGAGCCATAGGGTGCAAATGGGTATACAAAAGAAAGAAAGGATCGAATGGGGAAATTACAGCTTTCAAAGCAAGGCTGGTGGCGAAAGGTTATAGTCAGAAAGAGGGTGTAGACTATGACGAGACTTTCTCACCAGTAGCCATGCTTAAGTCTATTCGAATACTCCTGGCCATAGCAGCACATAAGAACCTAGAAATCTGGCAGATGGATGTCAAAACCGCATTTCTAAACGGGTACCTTGAAGAAGGTAGGGACATCTATATGCAACAGCCAGAAGGTTATGTGCAGAAGGGCGAAGAACATTTGGTCTGGAAGCTAAGGAAGTCGCTGTATGGACTTAAACAAGCTTCACGGTCATGGAATCTCCGTTTTGATGAGGTGATTAAATCTTATGGATTCTCACAATGTTCAAACGAGAGTTGTGTGTACCGTCTGTGTGTCAGCGGAAGCGTAGTATTCCTTGCACTTTATGTAGATGATATTCTCCTATTTGGCGATAATGTGGAAGTATTGTCGGGCATAAAGGGGTGGTTATCCGAGCAGTTTCATATGAAGGACCTTGGGGAGGCAGGATACATCCTAGGGGTAAAAGTATTGCGGGAGCTCAATAAAAGGATGTTGACCTTGTCTCAAGGGTCATATGTGGATACTGTGATTGCCCGTTTCAACATGCATAATGCCAAGAAAGGTCTGTTACCCTTCAGACATGGCATACATCTTTCCAAGGATCAGTGTTCGATGACACAAAAAGGAGAACGATGAGATGAGCAACGTGCCGTATGCATCGGCCGTGGGTAGCCTCATGTATGCAATGTTATGTACGAGGCCAGATATCTGCTTTGCTGTAGGCATGGTAGCAAGATACCAGTCTAACCCTGGACAGGCGCATTGGGCCGCGGTAAAGCACATACTCAAATACTTGAAAAGGACAAGGGACTATTGTCTTGTTTATCAGTGTGATGAGTTGTGCCCTGTGGGTTATACTGATTCGGATTTCCAGGCAGACCGAGATGAAAAGAAGTCCACCTCTGGCTATGTGTTTACATTGGGAGGTGGGGCCATATCATGGAGGAGTGCAAAGCAGAAGTGCATTGCGGACTCCACCATGGAAGCCGAATATGTGGCAGCTTCTGAAGCTTCGAAAGAAGCAGTATGGTTTCGAAACTTCCTTCTGGAGTTGGACGTGATTCCTCAGCTACCCAGAACAATCACGGTGTATTGTGATAACTCGGGAGCTGTGGCTAATTCTAAGGAACCACGAACTCACAGAGCAACAAAACACATTGAAAGGAAATACCATATTATACGAGAAATCGTAGCAAGGGGTGATGTGCTGATAGAGAAGATTGATACGAAAGATAATCTAGCAGATCCATTCGCAAAAGCTCTGCCTCAGAAGGTTTACGAGATGCATGTACGTAGCCTTGGGCTGAGGGCAAAGCCATCCACGTAGAATGCTTGATGTAATAGCTAGATTAGTTTAGACGCGTTATACTCTGGAAAGCAAATGTATAATGCTTTGAGTATAAGTGGGAGATTGATGGATTTATATACTGAAAGCATTATGATTGGTATATTATGTACAAGGTTTATTGGTTAATATACTGGGAATCATAATTGTTGTATGTTCATCTCCTGTCTGAATTAACAAACATGTGTCGCAAACACAATTATCCTCTTATCTCATCGATAGGGAGATCATACGGTGTGTAGAAGATCACGGAAGATCGTATGGATCGTTTGACCTAGCGAGATATAAATAGTCATCACAGCTGAGACAGTTCCAGGATAAACTGTCGGTATAGGCTGCAGCATATGCGGATAAGCATCTTATCTTGGATGTCTTGGTATGCTGGTGTGGGGCACACATTGATGAGGACCTAAGTCAAGATCGATTCTTTTATCTGACATTAAAAGAATCTAGATCTTTATGACTCGATGGAATCCTAAACCTATATGAGGATACAGAAGTATACATATATATTGTATATCACTTTGAGTTGTAGAGAGGGTTCTAGTTGAACCTGTACTTCTGCAGTCTTGGGTGATATCAATTTGTGTATGACTGCCTGGTATCTGAACTAGGTAACCACATCCAGTATAGGATGGTGACATTCCCTGAACAGCTCAAAAGGTTCGTTATGCTAAAGTCCTGCAGGCTGATTAAGTTCAAGCATAAGTGAAAAGGTTTGAGTGGATTGATTTAGGAATTAAAGATGTTAATTAATTAAATAGCTTGTCAGAGCTTAAATTAATTAACGAATGTCTGTAACCTTAAATGTGGGGATAAACCGAGTCCAATGCAACCCGTTCCTCAAAACGTGGTAGCAAATAGGTAGGACATTATTGATTCTCTGGTGGCATGAATCAATATTAATTAATTAATTAATTATATTCTGGGTTGAATATGAGAATTAATTAATTGATAGGCCTTATTTGCTATTTGCATTCTGGTCCCTGGTCTGGCCCATGATAACTCAAGCCCAATAGAAGCCAAGAATTTCCTATAAATAGGCATCAGTATCTCAGACCTCACTACACCTACAACTCATAAGATCACAAGTTGCACACAGCAAACCAGAGCATTGGGAGCTGTGGTGATCGATTGAGTTTCAGATACGAGGAGGAAATTCTGCTTCTCAACCGGGCAAAGGATCTGATAGATAATCTTCACCAGATTTTCAGATCGAGTTGGGATACAGATCAGAAGATCAGATCAGGAGGATTCTTCTTCTTCTCTCTCCTCTTATTTTCGAAAATATCTTATTATTTTCTTTAGATTAATTTCCTCAATCTGTTAGGAAATTAAATCTTGGTGCGTGGGAAAGATCAAAGGGCATCTCCGCGCACACGTTCTTCATCGTTCATCAATCCAGGTATTCCGCATAACCTTCTTATGCATAATAATATAGGAGCATGCTAGGATTGTTCATAGGCATAGCAATTTATTTTTGATATTCCAATTAACGATCCTTGGCAAACGGACTTCGTGATTCAGTTCACGAATCCCTTCAGTTTTCCATACTAACTGTGGACAGTGAGTATGAGGGTCTACCATACTGACTATGGGAAGTCAGTATGAGGGCTAAAGCTAAACTGACCTTGGGAAGTCAGTATGAGAGCCTCTACCTTAAAAGCACGAGCTATTCGAATGATATCGAAGCTCAATCAGACTTAGGCATATACTTGCCCAAGTGAAAGTCAGTATGAGGTTATCTAAACTTGGATCACTCAGACTGAAACTTAGTCTGACATAAAGTTAGTGTATAGTACACTATACGACATGGGCTACGATAAAACAATATCTTCCATGAGTCTAACGTCTGGATTTATGTGTCTAATGGGCAGAAATTCAAAATACCGGAGGAATTTCTCTATAAAAAGGTTTGCCCATCAACCTTAAACGGTTACAAAATTTGAAAGTCTTCACACGACAAAAGGCATTTTACTAGGCCATCTCTCTGCTAAAACTCTCTGAGTTTTCCGTGTTTCTTTACACGAGGCTTGAGTCTTCACTCAAGTTACTATACCGTTTTATCATCTCCTAGCACGAGGCTGAAGCTTTACTTAGGTGAATGTATCTTTCCAAGATATATTCATAGCAGTCAGTTTCCTAGTCTGGGATACTGATTCTCACGGGCGTACGCAAACAACCTAATTTTTGGGAAGAATAGTAAACATCCAACCACCGGGAAGAAGGTTGTGGGGTGTCTTCCTCACTTCAACTTGAAGACTAAGTCCGCAAGGAGTTCCTAGGCGAGTGCCACAGTTGACCGAAGAACGGAGGCACCAACGGGTTGTGTATAGATCGTAAGGAGGCTTGTACTTACTTTGTGAGTTATCCAGACCTTGGGTCTGAAGAGTAGATGTAGGATATTGATATCCGAACCACTATAAATCTTGTGTGTCCTTTACTGCTTTACTAACTTTCCTGATCTATTTTTTTTCTTTCACAAACTGACTATTGAAATTTTCAATACTTGTCCTAGTATTGAAGTATATACTCTGTGAAACTGACTTAACAAGAACAGACCTAAGTTTAAGTCTTATACACACTAAACTGACTATACTCTGTTTATTGGAACAAGTGCAAGTGTTTTATTTATTGATTCCGCTGCATATTCAAACCTCCGCTGCACGTATTTGTACTCTAATTTCGGGACTAACGACTTTAGAATAAAAATGCATCTTATTCAAGTTAAGAATGCATCATTTGATGCAAAAAAAAATGTAGATATTTGGGAACATTCTTTATGCGTAATTGATGCATTTTTTTCATAAACATAAATATAATGAAAAACATATACCAACTGAATATAAAATCAAGATTTTCGTGTGAATCTTCTAAATTTAACATATTCAATATGCATATCATATGAATCGTCGTAAAAATACGTTTAATTTGACGTATGATTCATAAAAAATAGATGCAAATCTAGAAAGATATAATTGTTTGATTATAATGGGAGGAAAAAAAAATAGGAGAGAGAATGTTTAGATCTAAAGATAGAGAAGACGGTCTAAATTACTAAGATATCTTAATTACTTTATTTATCTAATAAATCCTGAATTATCACAACCATTGAATCAACTAAATAAAGGATCCGGATTCTTTTTTATTTAACATGAGAAAGAACTTTAATATATATATATATATATATATATATATATTTCCGTGATGGACAACATTTTCTTTTATATATATTTGTGATTTTTGTTAAACATGTCATTTTCGTGTTAAACAGATCATGTTGATTAATGTTAATTTTTAACATAATTAAAAGATCATTTGGATTATTTTCAGGTCGACTTGAAAATAAATGGTTTGGGTCCAGGTTGACATATAACGTATTAATATTAGGTCTTAATTCAACATGCAAACCCAAACCCGATCCAATTATCACCCATACTTCAAAACCAAATTATCCATTCAAAAGTTTTGAAACTGATCTGTTAAATTAATTCTTTCAAACTAATTAAACCAATCAAATTAAACACGATTAATATTTATATTAATATTTTTAATACAAATATTATAATCTATTTTTAGTATTATGTGTCGTGATTTTCTTATCAAAATGTAAGTTATGAATGATTGTTTGGTTCAAATAATTTTAATAGATAATGAGTGCATTAGAATTATTTATTCATAAAATTGATATGTGGCTAACGAATGATAACGATGAATGCTGATGGCTAAATTTTTTATAAACTTATACGTATAAAAATAATTGTATAAATTTATCGGAAAACAATTAGCCTAAAAAAACCCCAAAGTTGAAATTATGATAATAAAATTTCACTGCAACTTTACTTGAATAAATATTCATAATTCAATAACACTTACCCAAATTTGATGGACCCGTTTGATACACACCTTGAAATTAATTTTGTACATATGTAATCGAGTATTAAAATTAATTTTGTGTTAAATATAAATGAATTTTATCAATTGTTGAGATGAAAAATATTAATGGTTATAAAATTAGATATAATTTTTGTTTTTATTTAATTACTTTATAAATCATGTTTAATTACTTATGCTTTTATGCATGAATTATAAAGCAATTATGTATGAAATTTTGAAAAGAGTTTTAATATCAATAATTGATTTTGTAGATAAATAGTATTGATTTATTCATATTTATCACAAATTAGCTTTTAGCATGTGATTCACTCGTTTTTATACTATATGTTTATGGCAAAAACTTGCGTTAGACACGCCTAAACGGTTTAGGCGAGTTTTATTCATACTCAAATGGACTCACTCATCCCAAATAGGATTTATTAATCCCCAATTAGGGTATATTACATGGGTTTGGGTTGGGTTAATGGATAAAATCCACCTAAACAGTTTAGGCACGCCTAACCTGAGTCCTTTCCTATGTTTATTAGTTTTTTGACGCATATTACAAAATGACTATTATATCCCTAAGTAAAAACGAGAGCAATCGAGACAAGAAGTGAAAGAGTCGTCAAATTTGGTCTGACCATTCTACGCCACTGGAAAAGCTTCTCTTTTCCTTGGTCTATTTCATATATGTTTTCATCCCCACCACCAAAACATTTCAACACAAAATTATAACAATAATTGTCTTTAACCAACATGCAAACAAAATAAATGTCTTCTATGTATTTAATAAAAATATCCCAATGAAATATGATTTAAATTAATGCATTATATTTTAAAAAAATATTTACATCTTGTGTTCATTAAAAAAAACTTGTGCCACATCAACTCACGAATTAAAGTTCACAAGTTGTTAATTTGAGTCAAGATTTGTAACACTATTGGATAGCCAAATAACACGATATTGAATGGCACAAGTTAATGTTGCAACTCATGCAATCCAACCAAAGAGTAGGGGTTTAGTTAAATTAGGTTGAGTTTAATATTATTTTTCTCAAATTTAACTTATTTATTATTGAGTTGAGTTAAATTTTTTTATCAAATCTTTAAAGTTTATGAATTTTAATCAATCCTTGATTGGATGTAAACAAGCTTTTTAAATTTAAATTGCATTTAAAATATTCATTATTTTTTAAAGAAAATTCTAAAAAAATCATATCTATACTCAAATTCAAATGTCTTCTTATTTCTAATAAAATCAAACAAAAACTTATTATTTTTATTACTCATAAAACTCAAGTTTAACTTATCTGATAAAAAGAATTTCACTAAAGGAACTAAAACTAGTTTTCATCAGAACTCAAGAGTAATTTAGTTCACAAATCTATCAAATTGAGAATCTTAAAATTCATGATCTACTCGAACTCAACTCGATATACACTAAATAGCTTATAAATTAGTTCGACTCATGATCACCGTTGAATCCTACTATGTATAATTCATCTAAAGATTATTATATATATTCAAAGTGGTTTTTGACTCACCAATTGCTTTTCAACAAGTGTCCACTTTTAGAGAAAGAGATTTCCAAATTCCAATCCTCTCCTCCAACTTCCCCCTTCCTTCACGTCTCCATACCTTACTTAGGCTGACAAATTAGTCAATTCCTCCAACATCTATTTCATTTTCTTTTATATTAATTAATGTGTAGCAATCTCTCCTTTCCTCTGATGTAAGCATAAAGCAGCAACTTTCCCAATGGAGTTTTTCAAGAAAGATTATCCACAACTCAACCAACATGTATTTTAGTAGGGTAGTGGAGAAATGATCGATCTCAATATCTCTCGTATACATTTCGTAACATATTACACTTCCTATAAATCACCCCCTTCTCCAATGTTTCCTACAACCTCAAGCACCCACAACATATAGTGCAATCACAATGCAAGAAAACCAGCTTCATTATCTACTACAATCAAACCTCTCTCAATTCCCAAACCTAACCAATAACATGAACATGTTCAACCCTTTATACCAACTCTACACCGCACCACAAGTGCAAGAATTTAGCCCGAAATCCGCAAGTTTCAGCAGCAACTCAACGACTTCGGATGAGGCCGAGGAGCAGCTGCAGAGCATAATAAACGAGAGGAGGCAGAGGAGGATGATCTCGAACAGAGAGTCTGCTCGAAGATCGCGAATGAGGAAGCAGAGGCAGTTGGACGAGCTGTGGTCGCAAGTCGTCTGCCTCCTAGGCGAGAATCAGCAGCTGATCGAAAGACTCAATCACGCGTCGGAGAGTCATGATCAGCTGCTGCAGGAGAATGCTCAGCTCAAAGAGGAGGTCTCTGAGCTTCGCCAAATGCTCACTCACATGACTCAGCTCAACTAGTTGATTCCTATAAACTAGACTTCTATTTTGTTATCTTTGTGACTAGTGGCTAAATAAAGTGTCTGTGTAAATTAACGCTTAGAGACTATGGTGATCAAAGTTGAATAGTTCCAATGTGTTGTCTTTGATCGTATAATGAATTTTGGGTAGTTAACTATCCCATACGTACAAATTCTAAAGAATAGGTTTGAACTCGAAACCTCACTCAATGTATAAGTATCAGTTTTATAATATAATTTTTAAAACTATTTTTATTAAATATTTAACCATTAATAAGGCATAAATAATAGTTGAACATCCCTTTCCATACAATTATCTATAAAATAAACTGTGATAATTTAATTTGTGAGCTTTGTTGACTCACTTTATGCAAGAGCTTTCCCAACACTTTTGGGCTGAAAATTGATGAACTCTTGTGGGACTTCAAAAGGCATTGATCTCAATTATCTTGCAAATAGCAAAATTATCACGTATTCGTTGTACAAGTCTGATTTGTGAGATTCGCGGTAGTGGTGAGCATACAATTCGTTTGATTAAAAATTTAATCAAAGCCCGAAAGTTAAAATATTTTCATGTTAGGAAATTTGATGTTAAAAATTTTATTTATCCGTCCGGATTCCTTGAACTAATCATACTGCCGTTCTGACGAAAATGTGAACAATCACAATCGAAGTTAGAAAAAGCGGAAGCAGGTTCAGATTTTGCGGAAAAAGCAACCTACCGCGTAGAGAATTGAAACATCGGAATAGACAAACATCCGATATGTCTAACAGCTCCAAGATTTGAATCTCAACATATTCGTCTATAAATAGTCGAGGTCCTCAAGAAATTCATAACCTAACATCGAATTCTTAAGCTAACCGAAACTCAGCAAAATTTATGACTCAAAAGTTAGAGGCTTTTATAAAGCTTTCCGTGTGTCACCTTCATGAGCACAAGACTTAGAACTCTTTGTTCTTGAGTTAATCTTGGTGTTCTTTATCTCCAAGAAAGAACACAACAGTCAAGTACGTTCTTTATTTTGACTCTTACGGGCGTCTAGCCGCAAGATGTCAAAATCTGGGGAGAACTCTAAAAACCCCAACTCCGGTTACGAGAAGGCTACGTGGTGTGCCCATACTCCAAGAAGCTGCAAAGTGAAGGACGATAGAGAATCGGGCGGGTGAACTAGTGGATTGGTGGATGAGGCATTCACCGACTAGTAATACATCGTGGGAGTACCCTGTTGTAACCCGTCACTTAGTGAATTTTCAGACTTTGTCTTAAGAGTGGACGTAGGACCTTTTAGTGTCCGAACCACTATAATCATTTTGAGTAATTTATCGCTTTCCGTTTATTAGTTTACATTTCTTAAAACTCAACATTCAAGTGTTGAAGTATAGTTTGAAACTGACTAACAACTATTCGACTCTTAAACAGAGCTTTTAGACAAACAAAATTGGTACAGAACAATCAATTTGGAAGTGCGAGTTTGCATTAAAATTTCCGTTGTACACCATTTATTCTCTAATTTTAGGATCTACAAGTGATATTAGAGCGGTTGGTCCTTCCAGGCTGGTCGTTTTGAAGTTGCTTAAGACCATATCCATTTCCTTGCACTTTAGGTTTAGTGCATTGTTTAATGTAATGCTCATATTCCCCACAATTGTAGCACTTTCTATCCCTTATCCTAGATTTTGATCTATATCTCTTATCACTTTGCACATTATTTCCATCTCTTGTGTCTGTTTTGTCATTTCTTTTATCAGATTTCGAGGACCTATTTTTAGACCTACATGTCACATGCAAGACTTCATTACTACCCCTAGATCTGCCCCTATTGTGTTTCACCTTCTGTTCTTTACTCTTTAAGCCTCCTACAACAGTTTCAAGGGTTACAAAATCCCTTCCATATTTTATAGCAGACTTTACATCATTATATGAATCAGGAATAGCATTTAATAACACAATGGGAGCATATTCTTCTATATGTTTATCTCTAGTTAATTTGATATCATGAATTAACTTGTTGAACACATCCAAGTTCTCATCAATATCTTTATTTAAATCTAGTTTATATCTGAAGAACGTTTCAAGTAAATACATCTTGCTCAGAAGAGAGGTTTCAGTATACAATTCTCCTAGTTTATCCCACAATTATTTAGCAGATGTTATTGTACCTACTTTTCTAATCACAGAATTAGCAAGACTCAAGATTATAGTAGAGTAAGCTAGATCATTCAATTCAGTTTGTTTTTCTTTTGTGTCAGAATCAAGATATGACTCAGTTACAGCCCTATACACTTTCTATTGGATTAGAATACATTTTATCTTTTCCTTCCAAATTGAGAAATCAGATTTTCCATTAAACAAGGGCATGCCATATGAATTTGAACTTGATGCCATTTCTAGAAAGCAGAAAATTGGAAAAAATATTGACACAGTCAGGACAAACACAGAAACAAAATTGAAACCTTCAGGGCCTTCACAGAGATTTGCAGCGGAAACACTTAGTAACAGAATGGTCACAGAGGTTAAATACTTATGGTACCACATAGGCAAGGGATGAACAAAGATTCCTAAGTTTCTTTTCAGCAAGATTTCAGGCGAAAACATCCACGTACAAACCAAGTAATCACAACCAAAGACACACAAAAAGAACAAGAAACGAAGGAACAGTAAGAGGTAATCACAATGAATACAGGATCAATAAGAGCGAGTAAATTGATACACCCGGACAGGGTGAAATAATAGGGAAGGGGATTCGGGACTAGAAAACTGGGGAATGGGGTTGGGGACAGGCGCCTTTCGGCGGAGAAACAAGCAAGCACGTAGGCAGTTAGAAAACAGAAAAGTACCCAAGTCCTAAGGCACCAGTTGGCCTATCTATTCAAAAGAATTGAATGAAATGAAAAGACAGGGAGGTTTAGGGCTTATACCAGAGCGGCGACCCTGAGTGAGGGTGCTGCCGACTTACCGCACGCGCCCTGGGGCGCAGACGATGCGTACTCTTCAGCAGCGAGCCGTGCGGAGGCGGGAGGTAATCTGGCTCTTGATACCACTGTAATGATTTGGTACCCCGCGTCCTTTACACGAGCCCTAATTACTGCCGAGTCCCCGAACCAACTTTGATCGAGTTGATTTTCCACCGGTTGAACAGCGCTGCCTTTGATTCACCTTTGCGTCTTCGAATCAGCTGCTGCAGATCTTCTTCGCGCACAAACAGTCACCGAAAATTAGCCGCGGTCGTGTGTCTGGCCTCCAAAGCCTTTCCCGAAGGGACTTGATGGCTCAGTACTCACCAGAGCCCGACCTCCTGCCCTACTACAAGCCACAGAGGGAAGATGGGTTGCTGGCCCTAGATTCAACCCGCCCAAGCACGCAGGAACACAGAGGGTTAAGGAATCGCTCAAGAACTCACGAAGAACTCACAAGATTTCTACAGAAATCGCACAAGGCTTACGAAAGAGAAGAGAAGAAAATCTGAAGAGAGGGTGAAGCGTAGATTGTAGAATGAGATTAGGGTTGAGAGAGACTCACCTATCTGTTATATACTTGGGCCGAGAGGGTCGAACAGGCTAACAGATTTCGGTTGGGCTCTAACAGAAATAACAAACCCAACTCAAGTATTAAACCCGCTGGGCTCGGGAGAAGTAGAAACTAGGCCTACATATTCCAACAAAGAGTAATTAAGATTTCAAATGAAGTAGCTCTTTAAATGGATACTTTTCTTTAGCTGGCGATTTAATGTCGCGGCGTATTAACTCCCTCAAAATTCAGTTACTATCAACTTCTGTTTTATTCCTTCAAATTGCGAAGCCTTTCAAATCCGTGGGTAAAGTCCGAGGAGCTAGCCTTGGAATGCAATTTTGTCGGCTTTTGGGTTTCTCAAATTTTCTTCTTTGATGAACCATAAATGTGCTTGTACATTTCGTGATCATAATAATTATCATAAATAACAAAAAATACTTTTCTTGTTATATTAAAATAATCTAAACTGCTATTTTTTAAACCTAACGAGATTTGTTTATTTAATGAATTGATTTTTCTTATTTAATTCAATCTCCATATATAATATATAAATTATAATTAAACGAATATAATTCATAAATTAAATAAATATTCAAGGAAAATCATAAAAAAATAAAATAAAATAACGACATCACATGGCGGAATTAACGAAACGGCGTTGCAGAGATTTTTTGGTTAATGAAAATGAAATAGACTCACCGACACCGAAAACGCGGGTCGGACCACTATCACTTTCTCCTCTTCTTCTTCTTCTCGCACATCTACTCCCCAGATCTCACTCCCTCCTCTCTCTCTCTCTCTTCCTCACACACACCCTGTCGCTCAATACACACATCGCGAATTCACGCGTCTTGTATCTCCCTGCCCGCGCACTAACTCACCAGTGAAGAACTCGCCCACTGTTTTCAAGTCTTGGTTGATAAGGGGAGGATTTGCTCGGATTCGAGATTGAGGATTTTGTCCTTGGGCGGTCGCGATGGCTGTGGCGGTCCGGGGCAGTCGGGTCGGATCGGGCGGTGGATCCATTGTACGGAGCTTCTTCAGCTACCGGATCTTCGTATCCGCCATGTTCACGCTCCTCTTCCTTGCTACACTCTCCGTCCTGCTCACATCTCACCCTCCTCATAATGATTCTGTCAGTACTCACACTCTCTATCTTTCTTCTTCTTTTGCTTGTGTACACTGCCGATTTCTTATTTTGTGGCTTCCGCATTTTATGATTTATTGCGGTGTTAAGGCGGCGGTGCTTTTCGACCAGTAATATGTTACTACCTCCGTCCCGGATCATTAGTCTTGTTTCATTCCGGCACAGATACCAATGCGAGTGAGATAGAGGAAATTAGTATTTTATTAATGAGTGTGTATTAATTTTCCATTTTAGGAAAGCAAGACTAATGTTTGGGACAGACGAAAAAGGAAAACATGACTAATGTTATGGGATGGAGGGAGTACATTTTATTGTAGAAAATGGAATTTGTTTTTTGTTCTGAGATCTAGAGGTGGTTTGTGGTTCTAGGCATTTATTTTTATGGATGTGGCTGTATGCTTGATCCGTTGGCCCCTTAATTTGAGTCTGAATCATGTGAGACCAAACTTTAGAATTTCCATTTGGTTATTAACTGTAGGATTTTAATTGATTATGGTGACATTACGAGTATTTAGTTGCTAGATATGATTTCTGTTTGTTATTTTATACCTCGTACTGAACTATGAACGGGTTGACATTATAAGTTAAGAGGGAATTTATCCTGTTATGAGCAGGTTGTGGATGCTACAGGCAATGCTCATGTCCGACGAAGTTTTCTTGCATGGCAGTCAGATCCAGTGAAGACTAGGCTAGATTTGATATATAACCAGGCAAACAATCATGTTGCATTAGTAAATGCATATGCTACCTACGCCAGAAAACTCAAACTTGAGATATCCAAGCAGCTTAAGATGTTTGATGATTTGGCTCAGAATTTCTCTGATCTTCAGTTGAAGCAGACTTATCGAACTGCATTGTTTGAATCTGATGGGCCTGTTGATGAGGATGTGTTGAGGCAATTCGAGAAGGAGGTCAAAGATAAAGTGAAGATTGCTCGGCTAATGATAGCAGAGAACAAGGAATCATATGACAATCAGTTAAAGATTCAGAAATTGAAAGATACAATATTCGCTGTGAATGAGTTGCTAGTGAAGGCCAAGAAAAATGGGGTTTTTGCTAGCTTGATTGCGGCGAAATCAACTCCCAAGAGTTTGCATTGTCTGGCAATGCGGCTAATGGAGGAGAGAATTGCACATCCTGAAAAGTATGTGGATGACGAACCAAAGCCTGAAATTGAGGATCCAAACTTATACCACTATGCGTTGTTTTCTGACAATGTGATTGCGATCTCTGTGGTGGTAAACTCAGTGGTTAAGAATGCAGAAGAGCCATGGAAACATGTATTCCACGTTGTTACTGATAGGATGAATTTTGCTGCTACTAAGGTTTGGTTTAAGATGAGGCCGCTGCAAAGAGGAGCCCATATTGAGATCAAGGCAGTGGATGATTTCAAGTTTTTAAATCCAACATATGCACCTGTGCTTAAGCAGCTTCAATCCGCTCACTTGAGAAAGTATTACTTTGAGACCAAGGCTGAGAACACCTCTATGGATGTAAACAACATGAAGTATAGAAACCCCAAGTATTTATCAATGCTGAATCACCTTCGATTCTACTTGCCTGAACTATACCCAAAGTTGCACAAAATTCTATTTCTGGATGATGATGTCGTAGTTCAGAAGGATTTGACTGCCCTGTGGAAAATTGATTTGGATGGGAAGGTTAATGGAGCAGTCAGCACTTGCTTTGGCTCATTCCATCGTTTTTCTGAATATTTAAACTTTTCTCATCCTCTCATCAAGCAAAAGTTTAATCCCAGGTCCTGTGCATGGGCTTTTGGCATGAACATTTTCGACCTTGATGCTTGGAGACAGGAGAAATGCACGGAGCAATATCATTATTGGCAGAATCTGGTAACTAACTATTCTGTAGCAATTACTAATCTAGATATGTTTTTGATAATTTTGCTTCATGAGTTTTGTACTAACTTATACCATATAACATAAGGCTTACTCATTGCAACCATATGGTTAATGAATGTCAGAATGAGGACCGTTCGTTATGGAAGATGGGGACACTACCGGCTGGGCTTGTTACGTTTTACTCAACAACGAAGCCATTGGACAAAGCATGGCATGTACTGGGACTCGGGATCAATCCCAGTATCAGTCTGGATGAAATTGAGAAGGCTGCTGTCATCCATTTTAGTGGGGACATGAAGCCGTGGCTTGACATCGCCATGAACCATTACAAACATTTCTGGACAAAGTATGTTGATAATGAAATGGAATTTGTGCAGATGTGCAATTTTGGAATGTAGAGAAGCGCACGACGGTGATGGCCTCTCAGGTACGAGGAAGGAGACACATGTAAGTCGTAGCTTTTAAGAAGGAAGGTGTATTTTGTGTTAGTTGCTGTTTATCTTTGGTAATGTGGATGGGCCAGATGGAAAGTTAAGTGTGTTTTGTATACACTCATAAACCTATTCTTTGTAGAAGATATAGGCATAATGATATAGAGAAGGCTATCATCACTTCACCAAGATTCTTGAGCCATGCTTTTGTGAAAATCTGCTCCATTATCTGACTTTGTTTCACACATTGTGTTGTGATTTTCCATTAACCATTCATTCTAAGATGATCCTTCAGTTCTGATTATAAAAATATCATATTGTGCTTCTGTTTTAGTGATTTATTTATGAAATTTAGTATGAAATATAAAACAAAGCAAAGATTGATTTCTTCTTGGCCTCTATCTTCTCCTCGTAGTATGATTTTTGTGTTGGGAATTCGTTATTCCATTTATCCTAACAAACTTCATTTTATTAAATCTTGTATGTGAAAATCGTTGCACGAAATCTTATGTGATAACATTCTTTCAAACAAAATATGATGCATCAATATATTTACTTGTGGATTTGACTTCATACTGTAAATATTTTTTCGCTTATAACTACTGTAATTGTGCTGCTTAATTTGTATAAGATAATGTGGTAATTGTTAGTGCTCCCTTAAATAAATACTAGGCACACATTAAGCATAATATAAATGACCAAAGTTATTTATGAACTTGTAAGAAAATGGTTCATCTTTGTAGCTCAGCTTTTCTATTCCAAATCTACTATTTTTTATCAACCTTCATTTTCTCTCTCTAAACCAGAATGTGCTATTCAAAATGCTTTAAGAAATAAGTAATCGGATTTTTTTTTTTAACTTTGAAAAATAGAATGTGTTAATTTAAATTTTACCTACTCAAAATAACTCATAATTATGATCTTTTAAATATAAGGAAGATAATTTAATTACTCGTGTTTCAAGTTTTAGACTGTTCAATTAAACTTTGAAATAAAGACAATCTTTTATTTACACGGCATTTCCAATATTGTGCAAGCCTATTATTAATTAAAAATGTTTTAAGGATGGAAGTGTGTGTGATTTGACGGTTCATCATCCAATAAGAATTGGATGGAAATGCTTTTGTGAAGACTTAATAAGAGGATTCACATTCAACAAACTTGTCGCTCATGAACGAAGTTATATTAAACAATGTCATCCATAAATAAGTGGCTTGCCCCTAAAGCATAACACAGGAGACGAAGATGCGAAAATGCAGACTCCTTTTGACAAACTTGCACAACACTATCATCATTTACTTACTTTTGGATGCCAACTCTTCAATAACTGTTATCACATCTTCCAGATGCCACATTTTTCATCATCTAAATACCCACTACCTCATAATTAATTTCTTTTAAGTCTCTCTATATATATATATATAGTTGTGAGTTGATGTTAATTAAAATTTGTGTTAAGGAAAATTAATGAATCTCAATAATTAAATTAATAACATCAATAGTTGAGATCAATAGCATTAAAGGTTGAAAAATTAGACATGATTTTCTTGTTTGCTTCATAAATCATGTTTTTGATGCTATTAATCTCAAACATTGATGCTATTAATGCAATGACTTAGATTCATTCTTATTTAACACAAATTTTAATCTTAACATTGGATCACAACTCTCTCTCTTTCTCTCTCTATCGTTGATTTAACATAGTCAATAATCTAGATTGTCTAGAAAAAAATACGGAATTTTATCCCATTTCTTATGGACAAATTCTTAATTTTGATGTTATTCTATTGAACATGCTCCTAACTATTTAGCATTTGATCTCATTTGTTATGCATCTCCAATAACTTTGATAAGTTAATGGATTTCAAAGAGATTAGCAAGCAGACGCATAATGTTAAAAAACACATTATATATAGTGGTTCGTATTCTAAATGATCCTACGTCCACATTTCGATCAGTTTGATCGAAAATTATTAAACAATTTACAGTACATTGTAAAGAGTTTCTTTCATTGCGGGTAGCTCCAAAGTCTTCCGGCTTCTCGATAATCTTAGTCTTTGAGCTTTACCCCAATCACATATCACTAGGCTCTTCAATTGACTTCAATCTGACAAGTTTTACCATGAACAAGTCACTAGGCGTGAGTGATTGATGGTGACTGTGTTGAGTATCAATTACTTTGTGACTTGCTCTTTGATGAAATGAGAAGCGATTTTGGATTCAGTATATCTTCAAATACTGAACTGTGATAAACTCAAGCGATAAACAACTTAAGTCTCGTGTACAAGAACACGGTATGAATGCTTTTGATAGCTTCGTGAGAACTTTGAATATTTCTCATGGTTAGGAAAATTGTATTTTTGAGCATTAACCCTCTCTTTCTGAGCTGGAGGGTGTTTATACTTTTGTATCCTTTCTTTGAATTACAATACATACATGACCAACTACTATTTATAAATAAAATTAATTTTATTAACTTTACTTCCGACCTATTTTGGAGACTTTCTTAACTTCTTTCATCTCCTTCTGGAGACTTCGGTATTGCCTTCTTGCTCTGTTCCATGTTGCCTAATGAATATTAGTGTTGTAAAAAACGGATTAGGCGGCTCATACCTAACTGAAAATTTTCAAATCAGTCTCATCAAGCATTTTCTTCGATACTTAGGCGGGCTCTTGACGACCGATTAGGCAGGTTAGGCGCCCTTAATCAGTAATTTTGTATATAAATTTAAAGCAGTAAATATAATTTATGTAAAATAATATTTATATATTTAAAATATTAAAAATAAAAAAATTAATTTACCTACTAGAAATCATAGGCGCTAGGCCAGGGGCGGATTTATGTAATAAAATGGGGTACAAGTGTACCCCAAAATTTTATTTTATTACATTAATCATATATATTTACATATATTTTTATTATATGTTTATATTTATTTTTATATAATGTAACTCCAAGTTAATTTTATTTATAAATTGTATCCCCAATTATAAATTTTTGGATCCGTCCCTGCGCTACGCCCTACCTGAACACCCGACTAGCACCCAACAAGTTTACAACCATGATAAATGCAACTCAAATAACACTAATAATTGAATAATCCAATAATATTAACAAACAATAATCTTTGTATTTATTTTTTGCAAATGTATAGTACAACAAATACACAATACGTTTATAGGGAAAAAAAAAAGAAAAAAAAAGAAGGAAAAAAAGACGAAACAGAAACACGGAATTCGTGCCAATAAATAATAAAAAGGTGTCAAATTCCATCATTTCGAGAAAAATATTCAAAAAAAAAAAAACTATATATCTTCATTAATCTAAGCTAACTTGGCAAAAATCTTGTTCAAATTAAAAATAAATAAATAAAGTGGCCTTGATCAAACTTGTTCATCAGCCCGCCTGACTGCGGCGACGGGTTTGGCAAGAAAGGTGGGGTTGGTTTCGCCGGCCATGATGACGACTATTCTGGGCTCCATTTCAGGCTGCACAGTTTTCTCCGACTTGTCGTTTGATGATGATGACTCCTCGTCTGAGTTCCGATACGAGCAGGCCACAATTATTAATGCCAGAGCTACCACTCCCAGCACCAGCGCCAGACCGCCGAAGAGGTATGGGATCGGCGAGTTCCACCGCTGCAGCCCCACGCCAGCCGCCGCCGGAGTTGTGTTTGTCGGGCGTTGGATTGCTGGCATCATTCTCTAGCTATCTATTTGTGTCTTCTCTCTCTCTCTCTGCCTATGTATATATATCTAGGATTTTGTCTTGTGCCAGGTTGGACTATGATGTATTGATGTTTGTGTATGCTTGTATATATAAAGAGAACTGTTCTCGTCCCTTCGTTTCGGGTGTAGTGGTTAAAAGTACATTGCTTGTGACTGAGAGGTCACAAGTTCGAGCTCCTAGGGGGACATCTTGGTGTGTGAGTTTAAGATTAATATACACTTATTAAAAATAAAAAGCCTGTGACTGAGATGTCACAGGTTGGAGCTCGCAGGGGACATCTGGGTGTGTGAGTTTAAAATTAATGTACACTTATTAAAAAAAAAAGGACGGATGAGGTAAATATAATCAAACAACATGTTAATTATAATCAAGTAGTTTTTTCATTTTCTCACGAACGAATTTTTTCTCATCCGAACTAATATCTCTCTCTATATGGATATAGATAGAGATATGAAGTGTGTATGGGGGAAGGGAAGTGGAAAGGAGAAAAGATGAACAGTGGATGGGGAGTTTATGTGTGAAAAAAGTGGGAATCTTGGTTTTGCTTTGCTGTTAGTTTCCTTGTTGATTCCAAATGGATTGATTTCTCCCCAAGTTTCTCCCCTCTCTTTCTTTTCAATCAATGCTTTTCCAATTTTATGCTTACATATATACATGTGTGTGTTTTGTGTTTTCATTTCTTTTGACAGCTCATTTCAAAGAAATTCACAAGAAAACTCACACACCAACCATCAATTCATGACCTAATAAACCTTTTTTTTTCTTTAACATCTTCAATGTTTTTCTTCAAGTTATTATTCTTTTTATTGTTAAATGATGTGAAAATATAATATAATAATATAAAGGAGATCACTTTTTCAAGTGGAAATAAGGGTTTAGGGTTTAATTCGAAATTTATGGGTTAACCTGATTAAACTGGATTAAAAAATCAGGTTATAGTTAAAATATATTGGTTAAAATTTTTTTAGTTTGAATAACAAGTTGACCTAATTAAAATAATTAATTATTTAATAATATTTATTTATCCTAATTATATTAACAAAATCTAATTCTAACATGTGATCAGTGCATATTTTTAAAGTATGTCTCTAGTTTTATATTGTATTTAATTTAAATAATTTCTTATTAATAAGTAAGTTTTTGAGAGTTATTTATTAAAAATAATAGTAAATATATATTCATATATATTTAATATTTAAATTAATGAATATATGAAGTTTGATGTGCTTTGAAAAAAATCTGAAATAATAAATATTTCATACTTCATTTATCATTTATAAAATATTAAGAATAAAAAATAATTAGTAAATTTATTGGCTCATTGAATTAGCCCAAAAATCGAAGAGTAAAAATCAGGGTTACAGTTGAGATTTTTTATCCCGTGAAAACTCATCCCACCTGAATCAAAAAGCCAGCAACCCAATAAAACTGGTATAAAACCCAATAAACTAATCCGATTAACAATATCCCTTTTAACTTTTATTTATCAATCACTCACTGAATACACAAATTAATGAGTCATATTTATGTTTATCAATCATTATTTATATCATGCAAAATACACGAATCTAGATTCAATGGGTTATAATTCTATTTGTGAATAATAATTCAGTGCTCTAGCACACAGACTAATAGAGCACACTGTATTAAGTGCTTTAGAAGACGAATCAACTTTCATTCAGCATACAATATATGGATTAATGGGTGATAGTTTTTTTATATTATAAACATAGAATGTAGAATGTCACTTGGATATAATTTGAAACTTATATATAAAAAAAAAGAGTGGAAAGTTGTTTGGCCAAAGAAGCAAGGAAGAAGAATGAGTGCATTTTCACTCATAACCGGGCCTACCAAACTTCTTGTTTTGGTGCAAGAATTCCCCAACCAAATATTACTCATTCTTTACTTCATTATTATGGGTTAATTAATAAAATTATATATTGAAAATGTATTGCTAAAACTATATCCTTTCACTCAAATGGCACATGGGAGCGAAAGAAAGACTTTGAGGGCCTTGAGTTGTACATTGATTGGTGGATACATAAATTCTTAATAAGAGGGTCAGATTATAGAATCGAAGCGAAGTAATATTTTGAGGATCTCGAGTTATACATCGATTGGTGGATGCATAAAAATTATTTTGGTTCATCTTTATTTTCAACCCCCTTATATCATATTTATCTTCATCTTCAATCCATTTTTATTCTTCGTAGCTTTTTCAAAGATGAGGACTAGCTAGCTCATGAAAAATTGTATCACTATACTATATAATTGAACAAAAAATCGGGTGGGAGGCTAGAGACCCCCTAACATACTCATAGATCCGTATATGCTTCTTTGCTAATCTAAGTATATAAGTAGTAGCATATTTTACTGCTTTCTTCAAGTTTTTGCACTTGATTTAAAATTCAATGCATCAAGTATTGGAGTATATTACTGTAAATCATCTAAGTAATATATTTAACTAGTCAAACAAACCATAACCAAACAATCATATTTCTGAATCTGAGCTGGTGCAAGAATCACCAATTCGCAGAGTTTAACATTGAAAGACTTCCGGTGTACACTAATCTAACTCCAATTTTGGGACCAACATATTCAATATTAAATATAAATATTCCTCCCCTCTTCATCCTCAGCCCTTTAGATTTTTTTTTTATTTTTATCGTGAAAATAATTATCCCATAAAAAATCTCAACATCTTACTACTACTTAAAAAAGAAAAATCGCGACCTTTAGAAACAACACTGCATATAAGTTAATGTTTACGAAGATCTTTTTCAGATGGTCCTAATCGTGAGTTGAATTGGTCACACAATTTTGATTATATTTCTCCAAATGTATTCATACGGTCTCATCAAATTAAACATCGAAAAATGAGAGTTATAGGCAAATTTTCATATGAGATGGTCTGACCATTTTTACTGTGAGACGAATTTAATAATGTATTTAATTTATTGAAATGATGTATTTCTTTATTGCAAATGATGCATTCCTTTGTTGCAAATAATTTAATTTTTTAGAAAAGGAAAAAATAATATATTAAAAAATAAAATGATGTATTTAACTTATCAAAAAGATGTATTAAAGCTCGTTTCACAAAAAAAAATGATGAGACGGTATCTCAAGAGACCAACTCAAAGTTATATTATTGATTGTTTTATTTCAAATTATATGCTAGAAATTGATTGATAACTTTTCTTTGGGGTATCTTATTGAACACTTGCTAATTCCTTGACATCATAATTTTCATTGTAGGTCTTTATATTTGGGTTAGCAGTCTTCGCCCCTTTTTAGGTATTTGATTGACTATTTGTGTGTGTGTGTTTTACATGGTTGGCCACAAGGACGTCGTCACCCAAGGGTTTTAGGGTACTAGTCATACCATCTTTTAAATATCATAAATATATATATATATATATATATATATATATAGAGGAGGGATCATGTAAAAAAAAATCCTCATGTGAGAAAAAAGAATGAATCATGTCCATCAGATCTAAAAAAATCAATGGTTGATATTGAATCAAGCAACAACTAAAATGCAATCAAGCAACAAAATAATCAAGCAACAACTAAAGCACAATCAAGCAACATTGCAATCAAGCAATGACCTGAATACAATCAAGCAATGCCGTGAATGCAATCAAGCATCTTTCTCATTTTCTCACGTTAAGAGTTTTCTCACTGGATCCGCTCCCTATATATATATATATATATATATGGTAGTGATTAGATGATAATAGAATCTCCCGTGCTAAATGAGAACAGATCTCAGCCATTTAAAATCTCAATCGACGGCACAGATTAAGCCCCTCCCTTCCAATTTTCGATGCATATTTTACACATACTCAATGCATAAAAGGACAAAAATGTAAAAAATATATATTCTAGAATTTCATTTCATGCAGTTCATAAAACATAATATGCATACGTTCAATGTAAAAAATGCAATATTTTAGGCATAAAACTGCAGCATATAATCAATGCAAAAAATGCACTCAGTATGAATACAAAAATGCATATGCTTTAGAATAAAAATGCATCTTATTCAAGTTAATAATGCATCATTTTGATGCAAAAAATGCAAATATTTAGGAACATTTTTTATGCGTAATTGATGCATTTTTTATCCTGAACGTAAATATAATGAAGAACATATACCAGCTGAATATGAAATCAAGATTTTCGTGTGAATCTTCTAAATTTAACACATTCAATATGGATATCTAGGGACAGTGGCGAAGCCACATGGAGACTAGGGGGGGCTTCCGCCCCCACGGCCGACGGGATTGCAATTTTTTTTACATATACATTTATTAGAACTAAAATAAATTATAGGACATTGATCCCATGGAATTGGGGTCGAGCCCCCACGATGCTCAACTTCTGGCTTCGCCCCTGTCTAGGGATGTCAATCGGGCTAACCCGTCGGGTTTTGGGCCAGCCCTATCGGGTTAAGGGTTAATCGGTTCTGGTTGAATCGGGCTGGAATTTTTTCGGACTAAAAAATCTTGACCCTAACCCTAACCCATCGGTTTTCGGGCTAGCCCGTCGGGCCAATAAATTTATTAATTATTTTTTATTTTTAATATCTTTTTGTTTTTTAATATTTTAAATAATAAAAAATAAACAAAATAATACTTCTCTCTTATAAAAAATGCATAACACATACAAATTTTTAGATAATGATAAATTAAACTATTAAAAAAACATTATTTTTTATTTTAGCAATATTTTTAAATTCAAAAATAAATAAAATTAACTATGTATTGAATATTATTTGAACTAAATATAATTATATAACTTAAAACTTAATTAATAAATATGATCTTCAATATTAGAAGTAGATTTTAGTACTATAATTATAATAAATATATTAATAAAAAAAATAATCGGGTTAATCGGGCCAACCCGTCGGGTTTCGGGCTCAACCCTATCGTGCCTCGGGTTATTCGGGCTAAATTTTTTCGGGCAAAAATATTTTGACCCTAACCCGTATTTTAGCTCGGGTTAATCAAGCCAACCCGCGAATTTCGGGCTAAATTGACATCCCTATGGATATCATATGAATCGTCGTAAAAATACGTTTAATTTGATATATGATTCGTAAAAAATAGATTTGAATCGAGAAAGATATAATCGTTTGATTAAAATGGGAGGAAAGAGAAAATTAAGAGAGAGTGTGTGTTTAGATCTAAATAGAGAAGACAATTACTATCTTACCCTTTTATGCATTGAGTATGTGCAAAATATGCATCGAAAATTGGAAGGGATGGGCTTAATCTGTGCCGTCGATTGAAATTTTAAACGGTTGAGATATTTTCTTATTTAGCACGGGAAATCCTATTATTATATGATCACCACTCTCTCTCTCTCTATATATATATTCATAATTTGTGCTTCATTTTAGTAATAATATACCGACCCAAAAAATTTAATCAAGTCCCCACGGCACTTAAAATCTCCATCCACTTCTGATTGGACATATTTCCTATAAACGACTTTTATGGTTTGAGCACATTTAACTGTACTCATAACTTATACTCGTGTTTGGAATTTAGGTTCGAAATTCCCTTACATTTTTATGTTTTAATGTGTCAAACATGTATAGAAACCACCATTAGGAAGTGTCTTTAGATTAGCTTAGTCGATATCAATTTGTAATATCCACTTAGGATATTTATCGAATTGTAAAGAAGCTGATCAAGACAAACTGGACATTCAATCGAAGTCACATGTATGATCATCGTGAAGACAAGAAGAAACTAAGACTCAGGCATGAATTGACAAACTGACGACCACTTCAACTTGAAGCTTACCACTCAGATAAATTGGTAGATATCACTATCTTGGATCATCACTAGTTGATCAGATCTAGTTTTTCTCACGAGTAGATACAAAGAAGACAAGCCAGAGGAATCGCAAAGACTTAGACTTAAGGAAAATGAGATTCCTTAATGTAAATTCAAACATCCAATTTAAGATTCCTCAGACTGGTGAGCTGTTCTGACACACTGCAGGATGTCAACACCCCATGTCAGGAAAGGACGGAGCAGGTGCGACAGAGCATGAAAAAGCACCTATCTCCATCAGATTAAGATTAAAGACCCAAGGAATAGTTCAAAATCCAGATTGTCTCTAAATGACTCTTTTTTCAAACCTTTCCTTGCTTCATCTAAAAATAGATTGAAGCAATCTCAGAAGAAAGGTTACGAACAAAGATCCGAAAATAGACAAGATACACGATTACAAAATACGAACAACAAATTCTCAACGAAGGTTCGAAGTGCAAGTACACTAGTCATAACCGTAATTTCGAACAGAGACTCCAAGAGTTTACTTCTCCTATTCGAGACTATTTATAATAGCTTTCCGTGTTCCAATGTCTGGACGCGAGACTCATAACATCTAAGCTTAAGTTTTCTGTGTTTGGTGTTCTTTGTCTCCAAGGAAGACCACAACAGTTACAACTATCTCCAAGCTGTGATTATCACAGGCATTTTTGCTGCAAGTTCGAAGAGTTCCGGGAAGAACTTAAAAGCTCCTAAATTTTGGAGAAAGAGGCTGCGCGGTGTGCCCACACTCCCTATCTTAGCTCTAAAGGAGGACGAGACCTTGAGCAAGTGGACTGGTGGATACGGACATTCACCAACTTGCGATAGATCATGAGCACAGATTGTAATCCTGAAGCTAGTATATTCCGGGCTACTGCTTGAAGATAGGACGTAGGACAATTGTCCAAATCTCTATAAATTATTGTGCTTTTTATAGCTTTGATTATTTCTGCAAGAATTTAAAACCCAACACTATATCATGTTGGAGTATATCCGAACTTGACTTCAATCTGACTCGCAGACCAATAAATTTTTCAAGGAACCAAACTGGTTGAGATCTACCAGTTTGAATTTCCAAGAACTCGCTCGTAATCTTCCGCAGCTTATATTCGACTAAACTGATTTTGGGACAAACAACTCCTTATGTCCTAATTAATCGATTCATGTTATTTTTTTTTGGGTATGCCATCTATATAGTCTCATTATCTAAATTTAGTATTATTTTTTATATATATTTACAAACTACCTTGAACAATCATTTAAATGAAAAAAATTAATAAAATATATCATTAATATTTATAATTAAATAAGAATAATTTAGGAAGTTTGTTTAAATATATAGGTATTCATAAAAGATTTTGATATTTGTTCAAGATAAAATTAAACAAAATAATCGGAACAGTGGGAATAACTTATAAAGGAAAAATGCGATTGGTAAAAAGAAAGAGGTTGTAACTGGACTTTGTTAAACAAGAATTTACTTTAGTTGGAGAAACCAAATACTCTCGTAATTATTTTAAATGAATGCTTGTAACGCCTCAGATTAATATGGTGAAAGCCCGTAAAGATATGATGTAATGGACTCAATTGCTAATTATATGACTATCAATTTTGCTCTGCAAAAACAGTTAACTAAAATTGCTAGAAGATTTAATCAATCCACATAAGTATAAAACTTATGATTCTCAACTGACGTGATGTTGGGTCCCAAACTCTAAAAAATTTAAGTGTGTGGAAACTTAAGTGCGTGAGACTAAATTTTACGTTAGCTGATTAGAGAGTTAGTTGTTTATATGAATCTTAATTTAGTTATGCAATTAAAAGGTTCAGTTACAAATATACCTTAAATTGATGGGTTTTAAAAAAAGTAAAAGACAAGATTTATTATGGTTCGGAGTCAAAAGTTCTTCGTTCTGTCTTCATTCTCCACAAACGGAATTCATTAATCACCATTGTACATGATACTTGAATACATGCTATATTTATTATTCTTCTCCAACGAGAATGTGGTCGTAAGCATTGCAACTATGACATGTTTTACCACACTATGCGTGCTAGACTATGTCAGCTGCGGGATATAAATTTATGTTCTCTACAAAGAATGTTGATCGACATTGATATTTCTCAGATGAGCCTGATGTAGGGATTTGTATACTAAAAGTATTTATTGTATTGTGACATTTGACTTATCTCATATATGTGAACAAACATACTTGCGACAACAACGATGTCCTCTTCTCTCGTTGATAGGGAGATAATACGACAATGTAGGAGATCACGAAACACCATATGGATCGTTGGACCTAGCGAGTATAAAATAGTAATATCACAACCGAGAGAGCTTGAGGATTAGTTTGTTGGTGTAGGTTGCAGCATAGTCGGTTAGAAGTGGTTTGTCTTGATCACTTGATATGTTGGTATGTGTGGTTGCGTATTGATAGGACCACAGTGAGATGTGTCCTTCAATCCGACTTAAGAAGAAACAAGATCTCGTGACTTGGTTGAGTCTGAATCCTAAAAAAAGCTCAGAAGTATGCACGAGTTGTATTTCACCTTGACTTGCCATGGTGGAGAGTCTGATTAACGTGCTCGTATATCCGCATCTTGGGTGACAATAACTTGTGTAGAATGTTCTGATGACTGGCATTAGATTACCACATTCGAGTATCAGGATGGTATATTCCCTAAGGAGCGAAAAGAGGTTTGTCGTGCTAAAGTCTTGTAGGCTGATTCAGTTCAAGCAAATATGAAACTGTTTTAGTGGTACTACTCAGAAATATGTTTAAGATGATTCAACCCACTTTATTATTTGCATCAGGTCCTGAGTTTGGTCTAACATAAATGCTTTAGGGAGCCCATCAGAGTTTTAACCCTAATTATAAATAACTTATTCTCTCTTTAGATTTAATAAGTTGCAAAAACAATAGAAACCCTATAGAGAGATATGGGGGTAGCGCCACCTGTATAAGAAGTAGGAGAAATTCGACTCTATCTCGTGCATTGCAATTATGTGGAATCCTCACCAGTAGTTGAATTGAAAAAGCAAAGGGACACAAAATCTGAAGATTCGATTTGGAGGATCAACATGATTTTTGTTCTTCTTTCTTTCAATTAAATCTTCAATTATATTGCAAGATTATTTAATTCTCTTTATGCATATTTAATTGAAACGCGTGGTGGAATCAGATGTGGATTCAACGCGACTTGGATTCAAAACCTACGGAGTTAAGGTAATCCTAGATCCACTTCAATAATTTCATTGGAGCATGCATATGTTTATTTAACAAATGATAATTATTTTGATATCCATGAACGGTCCTGATTGATAGATTTATAATTCGGTTCACAACATTAATCCCTTCATCTAAGTAGTCTAAAAAATATGTTGAATGATCAATTAGATGTTTTAGGTGATCTTGTGCTGAAAAAACACAGTAAGATTTTAGAGAGCTTGAGGGAAAGTAGACTCAAATGATCATAAGTGAGCAAGTAAGTCTTTGTTTTCTTTATATTTGAGGAGAGATTTATAGCCAAGACTTGAATAGTAATTACTGTGGTTAACCTAGGGCTGACAATTTCTGACACGACACGAACCCGCACGATAATAATGGGGTTAAACACGACACGAACACGACGAAACATGACATGAATACGAACACAATAATTATCTGTTAAGAACTTGAGAATTACAAGTTTAAACGATAATTAACTGTTAACACGAAACGATAATTACCTGTTAACAAGATATTGACACGAATCTGACACAAACATAACATGTACACGACACGAACACGAGAATCTTTTAAGAAATAAATAATGGGTAACACGAACACGACACAACACAAACACGATATAATTATCAGATAACACGATATATTATCATATAACACGATCCGACATGAACACAACACGAACACGACACAAAATCTTGTGTTCTTAACGGGTCAATACGATAACGACCCAACACGCACGAATTGCCAGCCATTTGTACTTTTCCAGGCTTTTGTGATGGACATTGGCTATTATTCTTTTATTCGTAGGGTTTTAATCATTTTGATTTGAAATCACACAGTTAAGTCAATTCGAGGATTATCAGTTAAGTGATATTCTGTGAAGTTTTGATTTTCCATTTGTCTGGCCTTATTTTCCTTGCATAACCGTGGCTATTCTCGTAGCTGTTTAAGGGCAACCATGGATTTCTTCTTTTTATAATGAATCATCTTATCATTTACAGATTCTTGAATTTGATCTTTGTGACTTGTTCTTGAGTTCTTCATTTGTCAGCTACCTGAGAACTTAAATTATTAAACTCTCGATTCTATACAAAATATACTCTAAGATCAGTTTTAGTCTAACAAATTCTATAAAAATAGTTATTAATAATTTTTAATATACTATCAAAACTATCATAAATTCTAACACTTAAAACGTTATATAATTTTACATGTAGGTTCGTTCCTAAAACCGATATGGGACGCCACAATGTCTAAGCATAAATCCCATTATAAAGAAATCGAAAAGAAGAAATAGATAAGGATATGAATGAATTGCATGATTTTCTTTCTCTTTGTTAGGTAATTCGTTAAGTTTTGATGTGTGAACTGTGATGTAAAGGATTGACTAGATAGAACTGATAAGTTGAAGTGATTCCAAACTTGCAACTTATTATATGTTTATTGAGTTGTAATAGATTAGATATCACCTCATTAGTTGAAGCGAAGACCACTCAAAGACAAATCACTACAGACTTCCAGCCGATTACCATGATATCAATTGAGTAAGAGACTCGGCTGATCAACTACAAGTCAAGACAAAGGTAAGAAGATAAAAGGTCTAGGAAGGCAAAAAGAACAAATCAGCTAAGAATATACAAGGGACCGACAGAAGACAAAAATAACTAAGGTTTCAACCTTAGTGAGTCCGAAAAATCAAGAAGACATCTAGTTGGATATTCCTTGGGTTGATATGAATTCATTCTGACCTAAAAGTTTCAAAAGCACAGAGAGTATGCTGATAATACATCTATGTACATAAAGGTGCCAGAATAAACAAGACACTCAACTACCCACAACTGCTAGAATTCAAATCAAATTTTAAAGATCTTCCCATGTCTATAAATACCTTAGAAGATCGACAAAGAGAAAACTACTGTTAATTAGACTACTACTACTTTGCCTACTGATTCTCTCTTTAAGTGTTTAAAGCTTTCAAAACTGTGTTCTACACGAGACCCCCATTTTCAAGCTTGAGACCACCGCAGTTCATGATCTTTTCAAGAAACTGAATCCTAGAAGGCTTTTGCTCATTTTCAGAAGCCAATTTAACTTGGTTCTAAGTTCTCTGAAGAAATCAAACTTACAATCCATCCAAATCTCAATCTAGCGACGTGTTCATTGGTTTAGCTTAACGCCTGAATATGCGAGAAGCCCAAGGACTTAGGAGATTCCCGCGATCGGAAGAAATCAGTTACAAGTTGTATTGTAATATGTTCTAGTGAATTTCTGATCCTAATTGAAGAGTGGACGTAGGATCTTTTAGTATCTGAACCACTATAATATCTTGTGTTCTTATTTTTGCATCAATTTACTTGCTTGAATATTTAAAATTCAATAAATGACTAAATTATTGGAATATATCATGAGTCAGGTAACTTAAAAACTTGACAACTAATTAGTGTTCTAATGTATTTACAAACAAGTCAATTAAAGCTAAACATATTAAAACTTTTATTCAGTGTTTAACTTTGATAAATTTAGGACTAACACTCCTTGCTTAAGTGTGAATGAAGTTGAAGAAAAAGAATTTTATGATATTACTCTTTCCGTTCCAATAAAATAACACAATTACTTATTATCCACTCTAAGTTTATTATTCGTTTTTATTGTGATGAGTGTGAAAAGGTAAGAAAAGCATTCGAATATCTAAACTCATCACGAGTCAACTCACCACACAGACGAACGTGTGAGAAATTATACTGAAAAAATTATTATTTTATTTTTAATGTATAAATAATACTCCCTCTATCTCATTTTCTTAGTCCCACTTGCCTTTTTGGTCTGTCTCATTTATTAGTCTCGTTTCCCAAAATGACAAACTTTTTCACACTCACTGTAACGCCCCTCGTAAATTTTAAATGTATTTATCGAATTTCCAAAATTTATATTTTGTCATTGAATTTAATTCGAAGCTATGCGATCGATTTGATTTGAAAATTTATTATTTTGGGCATTTATTCAATTGTCAATCTTATTTCAAAAAGAATAATTAAATATTAAATTAATAATTAACGTCGATAAATTATTTGATGACCCGACATTTTCATATCGGGATAATATCGATCGATAAATGTTCGCGGGTAGATGAAGTATTTCGGTCTCCCGTGCAATGATGCGAGGAGATGTGGACTTGACGTGAGGTGATGTTAAAGTGACCGATGTGACAAGCAAATGACATCCACTTTAACCTTTTTGACTTTCGGTAATTCCAAAGTTACCCCTCATCTCACTCTATAAATAAAACCTCCTCTCTCTCTCCACAATTTCACTCTCTCTCCCTAAGAATTCTCTAGGAAGATTTCGGCGAAGACTCCAGCGAACTTCCGGCGAGCTCTGACGAAGCTCCGGCGAAGTGTTCCCAGAGGTATACTATACGTTTGGACTCCTCTTACCTCATTCTTTCCATTTCCAACACTCTTTCTTTCATTTCTTCATGTTTAGAAGTTGAAATCGAGTTAAGAGAGTGTTGATCAAGCCCACGAAGCTCTACGAACATCCTAGAGGTATAAATCGAACCTTCTTCTAGCTATTTTATCGATTTAAATATGTTATGGTTTATGCCCTAGCTTATAAATGTCATGATCTAAGCTTGATATAAAGTTTATGAGTACGTATGCATGTTTAGCATGTTATATTATGAGCCTAGAAACGATATATCGACCTAGGAATCGATTTGCGTTGATTTTGGAGCATTTTTGGTATATTTGTCCAATATGGTAATATTGTGGTTAAATCTAGATTCCAACATTTTTTGATGGTTTAAATCATGTCTAGACTCATTATACTTGTTAGAAAACCATTTGGTGTTGTTAGAAATCGATTGGACGAGCCCGGATAACTGTTTGAGCCAAAAACAAGAATTTCCGCCGGAAGGCATACAACCTCTGTTTTGGCCGAAATAGCCTCCATTTCGGTCAAAATGGCTATATCGAGCGAGACAAAGGCCATCTCGGTCGATATGGCCATATCAGTCGAGATGAACTTCATCCCGGTCGAGACGGCCGATTCTCATTCATTTCGGTCGATTTTATCTCATCTCGGTCGAGATGCATATCATCTCGGTCGATATACTCATATCGGTCGAGATGCACTTCATTTCGGTCGATGCATCCATCTCGGTCGAGATGCACTCCATCTCGGTTGAGACAGAGTAAAATTTCCCACATTTTGTTCTTTCTTCGACCAATTCGATTTATCTTT
>JAPKLW010001153.1:0-16260 GCA_026898455.1 Plectranthus barbatus | reverse complement strand
AAAAAACCAGCACAAATAAAACATCTCTCAAATCAAAATATTATTTTTAAAGCATAAAGTAAAATCTCCAATGACTACTGCTGAGATTTGCTTTCTACTGCCCATGGAGATGGTCACCTCGTCATGCTTCAGATGCCTTGTCGGCAACAAACATGATCAGTAGCTTCAATACACATGACGTATATTTTCCTTCTGTGCCTAGCACTGAACAATTTACTCTTCCATTTTTTATGTGTTTATATGTCTTGGTGATGACTCTTGTCTTTTCATTTTTTTCTAACTTTTTAATCTTGTCGTTAGCTTCAACAACTACTTCGTCAAAAGCAGCTAACTCTGGAGCCAACTCCGATGATTTTATGTCAAATTGTACCACTATGAGACTTCTAAGTGATCCATCAAGAGTAAACTCATGTCTGCCAGCAACAATCTTGACAAAGTCATCAAAAGATTCAGGAAGAGAGTTCAGGATGATATTTGGTGCTGCCAAAGCGTTAATTCATCCACCTCTCTGTCTATACTTGTTCGTCATGATCATAACATGCAGAGTCACCAAACCGCCTCCATCATTTTCTTGCAAACAAGATCCTTCACAAGATCATAACTGATAGTTCGTTCCACCTCTCCATATATTGCTACAAGATCTCTCCAGATCTCAACAGTACTACAAAAACTTCTATACTTGAGCTTCAACTCATTAAACAGACTGTTCATGATGATAACATAAGCAAAATCATCAGAAGCCACACATATGTCATGAAATTGTTGCTCTTCCTCAGAAACCTCCTCATATCGAGTAACCAGTGGATCCATAGAAAGTATATACACTTGATTCTCAAACTATAGAGTATACTCAAAGAAATATCTCCTCTCAACAAAATTTGGACTAGTTAATGGGTTGAGAATTAAGAGATTGACAACATGGGATATAGACATGTCTAAAAACAATAAATTAAACTAGAAATTAAATCACAATCGCAAGCAGTTAAAATAATTAAGTATTGTAATATAATGATAAAAACAATACAAATGTTTCCTCCAATAGCCCAAGTAATTTTATTGCAAGCCACACATGTGGACGTTTATAACAAAATACTCGACCAGACTGCATCTTTCAATTCAAGTCCTTTAATTCCAATCCATGTCAAATTTCTTAGACAAATGGAATTAATAATCGGAGATCAACTAAGACCGTGATATCCTAATGAGTTGGGGCATCGCAAACAATTTATGCTCTGCATAACATCAAAGCACACAAACCACAAGGCCAATTTTTTGTTATAAACTCAATTTCATACACACTAGATCCATGACGCATGATTTTTATAACAAAGTTGTCTCATTTAATTCTATCCTAGAGTACTTATGAAAACCAAATACGCAAGCTACACATGTAGTCGTTTACGCAGAAGCCCCTACTACTCACATGAATTAAATGTTTGTTTTAATAAATCTCATCTATTGAAACTTATGAATAATTGAATAAGCAAGCTAAAAATATAGACGTTTACTTATTGAATTATTCATTTCCAATAGAAGATCGCTTTGTGGAGGTCTTAAACAAAACTGCTCAGTAAATTAAATTCATAAGTTTTAAAACTTTATTGTTTGCGCACAAATTATTTCATATTACTATAAATTATAACATTGTTAAGATTCTATCATGCCAAGCATGAACACTGAATTTATAGTTTAATTTAATTCATGAAATATATCACATAAGCATGCTAATAAAACTTTAAAAAATAAAGCAGTAAAAGTGCTTCCTATTATCTACACATGATTGGATGAGCGCTAATAATATTAGACAATTATATCATACGAAAACATGCAAAAATAAATAAAAACAGTCTTCGTGGCCCCATGGTACAATTATATTAATTCAAACTATTACAAGTTGGAATTAAAATACAGATCTTCAACTGGGCTCCCACTCTTTGACTTGAAAATCTGATAAATTTCACTAGGCCTCCTCGAGCTGTTTCGGCTCAAAATATTGGACAATCGGACCCGTGTGCACATTACGAACTGAGTTTGTATGTACAAATTCTGACGGACCGCAGCCCGATCAGCTACCGCCAACTGGTTGTTGTCCGCGGTAGTACGAGTCACCGAAATTGTGCAGCAAGCTCGCGCGTACCCGTGCAAGTTGAAGCTCACGATCCAGCCCTTGTCTCCGACCTGTCCGTTCTCCTTCACCTGCACCGGCCGCCACCTGTGGCCTGGAGCCCCTTGCCAGTCACCACATCCACCGGAGGAGAGTTGTAAGACGGCTGCGGATGAGCAACAACCACGTGTGTGTGTGGAAACCCTAGGGTTCTGCCCCACGCATAGCACCGCTGTCATCGTCGTTCGTTGCTGCCTCCATCCCGTCCGGCCTCGCCTCCAACCACTGCTCGCTACGTCATCATTGATCGCAAGCCCCAGAGAAGACGTGCAGAGGTTGTGCGAACTTGCTGCTGTATGCGGCTGCGCAGGTGCAAACCCAAGGGTTCCGCCGCACACCGCCACTGCTGCTTACCCTTGCCGCCTCTGCTCCTCGCCCTCACCGTTCCTTGCTCACATTGGAGGATGCAACGTGCCACCGCGCGCACCGTCATGCGGCTCGTCGTCACCCCTATCACTGCATCGAATGCATGAGCATGCTAGCCGCGCATAGCCGTGTAGCGACGTAGCTACAAACTCGTTAGGATTCTGCCACACATGGCGCCACTGTTGCTAGCCACTGGTGCCTGCGCTTGCTGCCTCGTCGATCTGTGATCGTCGAAAAAGCGCGCTGCCGCATGCATCAGTGTTGTTGCGTGTGATGGCGCAGGCACAAACCCATTAGGGTTCCGCTGCCACTGTTATGCCGCCATCTCCTACGATCGCTGTGGTTTCCATATTCGCCGGTCGCCACCGTGCGTTGAGTCACAACAATGCCGCCGCGTGAGAAAACCTGTTAAGGTTTCACCGCGCGAGCCCGCTCGTCGCTGCCTCGCACCGCTGGTCGGCTGTCGTTGATTCTTTTGTGATGCTGCGTTCTTTGTTCTCTTGTTCTTCATTTTTGATTTTACAGATTTAATTACATAGAAAAAATGCATTTTACTACATTGTTTTTAAATTAAATCTAACTATGGATTTATCTTGTGGTTTAAAAAAACAAATCAATGTAAATGGGAAGATTAAACCCAAGAAGCCACGAGGAACAAAGAAAATTCGTCCACTGCAATTCAGTGTGTATACATTCAGCTTTATCTCCTATATGTAAACAAACTTTCATGTGAGAGCAACGGTATCCTCTTATCTCGTTAATAGGGAGATCATATAGAATGTAGTAGATCACAGAAGACCGCATGGATCACTTGACCTAGCAAGATATAAATATAGTAATCACAACCGAGAGAGCTTGAGGATAAGTCTGTCGATGTAGGCTGCAACATAGTTGGATAGAAGTGATTTGTCTTGATCACTTGATATGCTGGTACGTGCGGGTGCGTATTGATTGGACCAAAGTGAGATGTATTCTTTTGTCTGACTTCAGAGAATACAAGATCTCGTGTCTTGATTAAATCTAAACCTTAACGAAGGTTTTGGAGTATGCACGGGTCGACTGTTGCTTTGAATTGCCATAGTGGAGAGCCTGAGTAACGTGCCATATACCCGCATCTTAGGTAACATCAGCTTGTGTAGAAGGTTCTTACTAGTGGAGTTAGATTACCATGTATGAGTAATAGGATAGGGACATTCGTTGAGGAGTTCAATAATATTCATCGTGCTAAAGTCCTACAGATTGATTAAGTTCAAGCACGGATGATAATGTTTGAGAGGTACTGCTCAGGAAAGTAAGATTACTTAATTATATGAAGCATGTGAGAAGCTCTAATTACTTAATGAATGTCCAGTAACCTTAAATATGGGGATTTATCAAGTTAATGTAGCCCATTCTCATAACGTGATAATAAAGGGGTAGGTCAATATTAATTCTGTGGTAAAAAAGAATTAATATTAATTAATTAATTATGTCTTGGGTTGTGGACATGTGAATTAATTAATTTAAAGGCTCACTTTATTATTTGCATTAGGTCTCAGGTCTGGCTCAACATAATTTCTTAATGGAGCCCATTAGGGTTTCAACCCTAGTACTATAAAAAGCCCATTCTCCTCTCATACTTCATAAGTTAAAAAATGCATAAACCCTAGAGAGAGAGAGAGAGAGAGAGAGAGAGAGGGGTGGTGCCACCGTGCTTGGGAGAAGGAGGAATTCAACTATGTCCTGTACTGTGGATTCCTCACTAGTAGCAGGATTAGAAGCAAGGGATACAAATCTAAATAATTAATGTGGAGAACAAATTCCTATTCTCTTTTCTTTTCAATTAAATCTTTATATTAATATTGCAAAATATTAATCTCTTATTCCACAGATTTAATTGATACACGTGGTGGAATCAAATTCGGATTCAACACGACTCAGATCCAGATCTGCAAATAAAAGATATTCTTAAAACCCACAACATTAAATTCACAGGAGCATGCTATGATTTATTGTATCGAATGGTAATTATTTTGACATCCATGAGCGGTCCGGATTAATGAATCTATGATTCAGTTCATTAATCCCTACACTTAATAGATCGAGAGAACTGGTTGCAAGCAGAAGCATGAAATTGTACCAGCACAACATAAAAGTTGGATTTAGCAAGAAGAGGATACATCCTTGAGAATCTTGAAAAATATTCAACAAATAACACATAATATTTAAAACCATCTCAAGTGGGGATAGGTGCACGACCCCATAAGTTATAGTGAATTAAATCGAGCATAGCAGCAACATGTTTTTCATTGGTAATTAAAGGTAATTTCTTGTTCTTATCTAATTGACAAGAAGAACAAATGCCAAGATCCGGTAACAAAGAAGAGACATGTAAATGACCTGACTTATTCAAAAGTGAAATAATATCAAATGGGAAATGCCCCAATGGTGAGTGCCATAACAAAAAAAATAGCCTCTAAACTTTTATTGCGAAGAGCAGCTACTGAAGTTGGAGTGACACGATCAAGCAAATGTAACCCATCTTGGCATCGACCCTGAGCTAAAAGATTATTGCTTTGGTGATTTTGAATGACGAATGAAGAATCAAAGGAGACAACATCAACAGGAAAGTTAGTGATTAATTTGCTGATAGATAATAAAATCTTTGTGAGATGAGGCACAACAAGCACATCTAATAGCTTAATATTGTTAGGTAACAAAGAAGTGACAATGTGAGAGATGGATAAGGAGTGTCCATTACCAACAACAACAGATCCATTATCGGATTAAAGCTCATGAGAATTAAGGATAGAAGATTGTATTGTCATGTGGGTTGATGCACCGGAGTCAAGATATTAGTTTGAAGATGGAGAGGCGATATTAAATGAAGATTTGAAAGCCTAAGCAAGGATCGTAGTTGAAGTATTATTCTGAGCATGGAGGAACTGAGGGCACTTGTCTGCATAATGATCACCACGGCAAATTTGATACCGTGGTGTGTAGGAACAACAGCTTGAGCCTCGATTAAAGTTCTTACTGCAACCAGAGCATCCGTTACCATCACCACTTCCATTAGAACGAAGTTGTTGCCTAGAAGCATACTGATGAGGAGCCGAATAAGTGTGCTCAGCCGATAACGCAATGGAGGAAGGTGGGGGACCTTCCATTGAACGCAGGATGGACTCAAAATTCTTGGCTTGATGGAGAAGATCACGAAAAGAAGACACGAGCTTAAGAGAAAGACGAGTGTCACCAACGGAAGTATACTGAATCCCTAAACCACATAAGAACCAATGTCCTTTATCAGACTCATCAACAGAGCGATTGATGGCATAGAGCTGATTGCATATAGTCTTAAATTTGTGTCCATATCCATCAACATTTATATCACCATGTCGTAAGGATAACACTTCTTCTCACAACTGATGTGTGCGAGAAGTAGATGAGTCGGAGAAAACTGCCTAAAAAGAAGACAAGTCGAAGATGCATAAGTGGAGTCAAGAACTTCAGACATAGCCTCGATAGAGAGATAGAGAGAGAAGTCCATAGAACGAAGAGACGTTTATGATCCTTCATGTGGCAAGTGAGATAAGCAGGATTTGGAGAGGGACTTCCATTAGCGGCAAGGATGGTAGCGCAAGGAGTAATAGCAGCACTAGGGAGAAAACCTTCAAGGTCAAGACACTTAGCATTGTGGAGAATTTGGTGGTGCCAAACAAGATAAGTAGAGGAACTGAATTTGATGAGGATCATATTCATCATGGTGTTAATGGGGACAAAATCAGAGACGGGAGCAACCATAGGAGAGAAGCAAGAAGAGGGCGATGAGAATAAGAGTTTAGGACTTGGAAGGCTGATACTGATAACTCTCTTAGGAGAGTTATATGCATGCTTCTATTTCAATAAGTTTGAGTCTGCTTTTATCATGTTTGAGTCTACTTGTGTCATGTGTGAGTTTAATAAGACCGTTTATGTAGGGGTAGCTTTAATATGAGTAGTTTTTGTTATTTAACTCTTTTTGTGCCTAGTTATTCATGAAATAATGCAAGTCAAGTGCAATTCACAAAGGAAAGTGAAAGATGATAAAAAAAGATTCTGAAGTTGCTGCAACAAGTTGCTCAGCAAGAGAGAGAAAGTCGGGTGAGAGAAAATAGCATCTCAAATGGGCCACCTGAACATTGCTGACATGGATGATTCAATGTTGAGTTGAGTTGGGGAATTAAAGTGTGTGGGACTGCTACCACGTCAGCAGGGATAATTAAGGTATCACAAAGATATGAGAGAAAACCTAGATGGATCCTTTAAGGGTTGAGAGTTGCATATAAAGAGGAGGAAACACAATTCTATGTGTGGAAGAGAGACACAGTAGAATACCTTCAAGAGGAATCTAAGGGTGAGAGCAGAGTAGAGCTGAGAAGTTGTGAGAGAGCTGAATATTGACCGAAGGAGGAGTCCTGAGAACAATCTAATTCATCCTTGTGGCAATCTCCATAAAAGTCCCAACTGTTCATCTTTTGTTATAATGTTTTACTGTGAAGAAACTTTAGTTATTTGCTGTTCAATATTAGTTATGAGCTAAATCTTGTAGACTTGGGTTGTTGACCTCCTTCTTTGAGCTTATCGCGGTGTTTTGTTGATCCATTGTTATTCTATCAATTCTAGGTGTTCTTACCGTGCTTTGTCTAATCAGCCTAGCTTAGGAGAGAGCCTTGTTTTGAGCTATTTTCTGCCATTGGAAAATATGTGGATGTATTTTGCTATGTGAACTTGTCTTAAATTGAGCTGGATTTTATTCTATTGAACATGGGAACATGTGGATAGATGTTTATCTGAGCATGTCTAAGATTTGGAAAAACTGTTAGAATACATTTGAGGTTCTGAACTAGATATTCATAGGAACAATGCTACAACATTTTATACAGCGTGGAGAGTCTTCAACCTGATTTGTCTTTATAACTGAGATCTTATCAATCTGTTTGTCTGTCTTTTTTTATTTTAATTATTGTTGTTCATATTTATGTTAGTTTATCAATTCAGCATTATGATACTTTCAACAACAAACAAATTGAAATCATGTTGCATCTTAATGCGTGCACGATTCTACACATAAGGCACTCCTTGTGGGATTCAACTCTAGAATACTTCTAGATATTACTTGATTGTGTATACTTGTACTTAGCTGCACAGTTTGCACACACCCAGTTTCTGGCATCGTTTCTAAGGAATGCCATAGAATCTTGTTGCTACTTTAACTACAATTATAGTTAATATTATGACATGTTGCTGATTTTCAGTTGCATTGTGCATGAACAAAAGACAACCACCTAAATTGCAGTTGCTTGATCTAAAGATTGAAAGAACTTTTAGAAGGGATAGAAGAAGACAAAGGAAAAAGAGAACTCAAATGGCTAACTAACCTGCTGTGCAGGAGCTGGAGGATAGAATTTGGGGGAATGCATTGGCCATGACTGATGATAAGAACAGAAGTATCCGAGCTTATGCTGATCCCAGATTCAATAAATTGAAGTCTAGAATTTTACAACCAGAAATTGAGGCAATCCACTTTGAATTGAAGCAGTGATGTTTCAGATGCTTCAAACTATTGGACAATTCAGTAGATTGATATCGGAAGATCCCCATCTTCAGCTCAAGTCTTTTCCGGATGTGAATGACAACTTTAAGTTACCTAGAGTACCTTAAGAAGCACTGAGGTTAAGATTTTTTTTTTCTGAGCGACAGTGCAAAGTCTTGGTGACACAATCTTCAACAAGAAGCAATCACATCCTGGAATGATATGGCTAAAAAATTTCTACTGAAATGCTTTTCTTCTGCCCAGAACACCAGGTGCAGAAATGACATTATGACATTTAAATAGGATGAGAAATTAGTCAGTGAAGCTTGGGAGAGGTACAAAGAATTTCTGAGGAAGTGCCCACATCACGAGATACCTCATTGCATTCAACTGGAGACCTTTTACAATGGGCTGAATCTGAATTCGAGGATGGTGCCGGATGCCTCTGCAAATGGAGCCATATTGTCTAAAACTTATTATGAAGCTTTTGAGATTCTTGAGAGGATTTCCAACAACAACTGTCAGTGGTCCAATGCTAGAGCACAAACATGCAAGAAAGTAACAGGAATTGTGGAATCAAGTGCATTGACTGCTATGCAAGCTCAAATGGAAGCTATGGGAACTACTATGAAGAATATGGAGAAAACTATAGATACAAACTTTACTCCACAACCTCAACAACAGACTATGAATCAAGTTATGATTAACACCTCTTGTGTGTATTGTGGTGAAAGACATGTAATTGATGATTGTCCATCCAATCCTGCTGCTGTGTATTACATGGGCAACAACAGAAACAACCCATATTCAGTTACTTATAACCCCGGGTATAGGCTACATCCAAATTTCTCATGGTGCTTCAGGTTCACAACCACAAATGCAGCAACAACAAATGCATCAACATCAAGTAAAACAAAATGCACCTGTTGGATTTCAACATCAGCAACAAGTGAAACAAGAACAGATGCAGAAAGAGGAATATGAGAGTGAGAGCAGAACAAAGCTGAGAAGTTGTGAGAGAGATGGATATTGGTCAAAGGAGGAATCTTGAGGATAATATCTCTAGGATTGAAGGAATTCATCCTTGTGGCAATCTCCACTGAAGTTCAAACTGTTCATCTTTTGTTATAATGTTTTACGATGAAGAAACCTTAGTTATTTGTTGTTTAGTCTTAGATTTGAGCTAAATCTTATAGACTTGGGTTGTTGACCTCCTTGTTTGAGCTTATCGCAGTGTTTTGTTGATCCATTGCTAAACTATCAAATCTCGGTGTTTGTCATTCTTACCTTACTTTGCCTGATCAGCCTAGCTTAGGTATATTTCTAATCATGCTTGGAAAAGTATTGTTTAGGAGAGAGCCCTGTTTTGAGCTATTTTCTGCCATTGGAAAATGTGTGGATGTATTGTGCTAAGTGAACTTGTCTTGAATTGAGCTGAATTTTATTTTATTGAACATTGGAACATGTGGCTGGATGTTTATCTAAGCATGTCTAAGGTTTGAAAAAACTATTAGAATACATTCGAGGTTCATCACTAGATATGCATAGGAACAATGCTACATCTCATCAATATATTTATTTGTCTCTTCTTATTTTAATTATTATTGTTCTGATTTATGTTAGTTTATCAATGCTGCATTATGATACTTTGAACCACTAACAAATTGAAATCCTGTTGCATGTTTTTGTGTGCACGATTCTACACATAAGACATTTTTTGTGGAATACGACTCTTCAATACTTCTAAATATTACTTGATAGTGTATACTTGTACTTAGTTGCACATTTTGCGCACACCAGATACCATATGAATAATATTTTGTTATCCTTGAAATGATGATAAATGATTGCATCTATTATATACAGAGAGGAGTATAAAATATATCCCAAAATTTTAGGGATCAGAATAATCACAAAGATACATAAAAATACTAATTATAAAAGATTTATTTGTTTCCTTTCATAATATTTATTTGTTTCCTTTCATACGGTTGAATTGACATGATTTTACCATACGAAGAAAAAAACAATGTTGTAATTCCTGCGAATTAAGATTTGTGGCGACATAATTCAATTACTTGCTAAATGGGTTGAGATAGTGAATTTCCCTTGCATATATAATCTTTTATATTTGAATGTTATTCGTTGAACCATCACCTAAATATGTTAATCAAGCTAACTTATCAGGTCTTGAATTAGCCTTATTATGCTATAAGTTATTTAATCTAGATCAATTCAATGCTATGTTGCGAGGTTAAAACAAACAAGTTTTTGTTCTTTCCTCTATGTTTTCAATAAAACCTTATTTGAATAATATTTCCAGCAATATATGTAGATGCAAGCAAACAACTCTTTTTCATCCATATAAGCATTTCGTATAGAGGTTATCTCAGCAATAGTGTCTCTACCCATGATGAACAAAAATTCTTGGTGTCTCAAAATTGGATATAATTAACATGCTTTTTTGTTGGTTTAGGAATAAAAGGTTTTTAAGGTATATAGGCGAAACACAAGCTACAAATTGATCTAGTTCTTAAATGATTGCCTTTCAAATATCTCAAAAATATTAGAGTTCTTTTTATTTTTTATACTTAGTGAGCTATTGAAACTATTTTAGTAAAATTTAATTGTCTCTATTAACAGGTATTGCCCCCAAAATACGAGTTCCTTTTGGTTTTCCTTAATGCTCAATCACAACTGCAACATTGTCATCAGATAAATATCATATAACTTTCACGTTTAAAATCTTTATTGAATTGCTTTTTGGGGTAAGAATTCTTGATCCTAATCATTCAATTTTTTAACTGAAAATTTTACAACTTCTTTTATTAGTATAGTTTGTTTGTTAAACCTAAATGTTCATTTTTAATTATTAAAATTAATTAAATCTAAAAAAATAATAATGGTTTTAGATAAGTTTTATGCTAGTGTAAAAAACTATCATATAATACGAGTAGTATATTAGATACGTAACAATGGTGCTTCTATAGAATTATATAACTCAAACAACAATGTTGTTGGTCCCAAGTTAGAGTACGAATATATGGAGCGGAAGACTTTAATAACTTGCACTTTTTCGAGCTGGGTGTTCGGGCACAAGCTCGGGTTTTGAAAACTAATTGATAAGCAAGCCTGTTAAGTGAGCATTCGAATATACTTCAACACTTGAGGTGTTAGGCTTTAAATCTAATGCAAACATTAAATAAAGCAGTAAAGAACAAATGATTTATAGAGGTTTTGACAAAATCGTCTTACATCCTCTCTTCAGACTTGCAGTCTAAAAATCACTAAGCATCCACCAGACCACTAGCACCCTCGACGAGTCATTCGCTCTCTTTCGCTTCTTCAGATCTGAAGTGTGGGCGCACTACTCAACCTCCAGCTAGTCATGGGACTTTCAGCTCTTCCCTCAAAGGTAAGGTTGCGGCATACCCATAATATTCTAGTTATTCTTCCTTAGGTTAAAAACCAGTTAAGAAAAGCTGACGAACTGATATTATCCACTATTTTAAAGAAGAATATTTGCAGACCGCTGGACAAAAGCCTGAAAGGTGAATAAATTTTTCATACCGTACAAGATCATACAACAATGGATACCTGTCAAAGTACGGGTCATCTCACTAGCCTCACTATTACTAGAGTTCAAAGAGGAACCCTATAAATACCTCATCAAAGATAGGAGAATGTACCTTCAACACTCCTACCTTTGAGATCTCTGTTCTTTCTCAATCTCTCTCAAGATTTCAAAGATTCCGTATTTCTAACACAAGAATCCAAGTCTTCTTCAAAACGAGACTTCCAGAGACCTTCAGCTTATCTCCAACAGGGTTATCGAGAACTTCTCAATTAATTTGAGAAGAATAACTCCGCTCAACGCTCAAGGAGAAGAGCAGTAAAACATGAACCCACAAAAGAAGATGCTTAGTTTATGGAGAGTGATAAGCTCATATTTATACTCACATATCTATGTTTTTCTCCATTGTTTCAGTGCAATTAGGTTATGTTTTTACTTATTTTTGTGCATGAGACTGTTTTAGAGGATGTTCTGCCCTTCGTGGTGAGTTTTGCAGGTATTTAGGGCTAAAAAGAGGTGAAATGATGAAAGAGCCGAGTTATACAGAGTTGCCACTTTGATTGATGCACGGGAAGTCGACCAAGTTGGAAGACGAAGCCAAAAACCCAAAGCTTGACCTTTGTGTCGATCGATGTGGTGCATGTCGATCGACACAGAGGTCGGATGTCGATCGGAGGCAAGGCAGAAGAAGGAAGCTCGACATGTGCAGACATGTCAATCAACAGGCTCCCTATCAATTTACATGGAAGACACTGCAGGCATGTCAATCGAAAAGCTCCCTGTCGATCGACACAAAGGCCCGAGAAAGAATTTTGTATCTGTTTTGGAAGTTTTTGTTATTTTAGCCCAATACCCAGATTAGGTCTTTTTCTCTCCTCTATAAATAAGACGCATTAGGGCACGAATTTCAGACTTATTATCTCTGATTTTACACTTGGAATATTGGAGACATTGGAGTTTTTCTAGACATTGAAGGTTCCTCTTCATTTGTAAGTTAGTTTATAATATGTTTGCTTTACTTCTAATCATGTTTTGTGGCTAGAACCCTAACAGGTTCTAGGGCTTTTAATATTATTTTCTAATGCATGTTTGAATGAAATCTACTCAATAGCATGGTTTAATTCCTTGTGATTAATTAATTGAATCTAGATTTAAAGAAGAATCGAGAGGTGAAAATTGGTGATAGGAAGAAGGAATTGAATGCAATTATTTTATGTCTTAAAAGGAAGAATTAATTTGTAGGATTTAATTAGATAATTATTGAGATTGACTAATTTGGTGTTCTTGAGACCGAGAGGAGATAGTCACTAATTAGTAATCTAAGGTTTAATTGTCTAACCAAGGAATTTAATCCACTTGAATCTTAATTTATCCTCATTGCTGAGTTGATGAATTTGCATGTTGATGATTAGAATATCTGCCATAGGATCTGTGTTTTCCTTTAATTGTTTTCAAAACCTTTATTTTCTCACATTGTCATCTTTAATTTTCAAAACAAAATCCCTTTTCCAACTTCCTTAAACTTCTATGTTCTAGGAATTATAGCTTGTACTTTGGGTAGTTAATTGCACAGTTCCTGTGGGGTCGACCACCTTTGGGTGTAATTATAAATTTATTTGCTCACCGTTTCTGCGGCTATCAAATTGGCGCCGTTGTTGGGGATTATCAGATCTATCCAATTATTAGTTTATTTTTAGTTCTGATAGATTGAGGTTGTAATTTTATTTAATTTTTGTTTTAATTTCGTTCTCATTGATTTTGGTGTTTTTAATTTTGAGTTTTAGGGTTTGATTTTGGTTTTTAATGTTTTATTTTTGTGTTTTCTGTTTCGCTTGAGTGTTTGTTTCTGTGCTCTATTTCGATCGACAGTCTGCCTGTCGATCGACACAGCCGCTGATTTCTTATTTTCTTTTTGTTTTTGTTTTTAGGTTTATGAACACAAAGGCTCGAGGCAAACCACTTGATAAATTTTGATCCAGAAATCGAGGCCAAAGTCCGAAGAAGAAAAAGCAAAGAAAAACAAGGCACAAACACCAACATTGATCCGCCACCACACCGAACTGAAGACGACTTCTCAGGCATGCCACCCTTGGAGGAGCCACACACACAACTCATAACTCAAGAGAGTGCCATCCTACTTGTCCAAGAAGTCAATCAGATGAAGGTCATCATCAAACAACTCATGGAAGAAAGGGAAGCAGAAAGACACGAGGCTGAAAGAAGAGAAAGAGAAAGAGAGAGAGAGAGAGAAAGGCGCCGACAGGATGACTCAGATGATGAGGACCCCAGCACGATGGCCAAAAAGTACAGACCACAGCCTGTGAATGAGGGATTTGTTATTGGCATCACCGCCAATAACTTTGAACTCAAGACCGTTTTGATTCAGATGGTTCAACATAACCAGTTTGGAGACCGAGAACTGGAGGATCCGTACACCCACCTCAGGATGTTCCTGGAGGTGTGTGATACCATCAAGCAGAGCGAAGTGACCCAGGATGTGATCCGGTTGTGCCTGTTCCCCTTCTCACTTTGGGATCAGGCTCGGACGTGGTTTACAGCCTTGGACTATAGCAGCATCCGCACTTGGGCCGATATCAGAGTAGAGTTCCTCGCAACATTCTTCCCACCGTCAATGATCATTCAGAAAAAGATGAATATCCTGCAGTTCCACCAGAAGATGGACGAATCCCTATTTGAGGCGTGGAACAGGTTCAATGAGTAGCTGCGGAGCTGCCCGAGACATGGAGTGGACACCGAAGAGGAGGCCCATGTTTTCTAAATAGGGTTGACTGAAAAGACCCAAGAGTCAGTTGAAAATGCAGCTGGGGGTTCTTCGATGAGAAAATCACCAGAAAAGGCCTTGAATTTGTTCAAGAAGATGGCCTTACATGCTCAACAGTGGGGCAATCCAAGGAGGCCACAAGTCCGAGTTGTAGAGAAGAAGGAGGATGATGCATTGAAAAAGGAGGTAGAAAAGCTCAAAAGGAGGTTGAAAAACTCACGACTTCTGCTTCTGTTTCTGTTGCACAGGTTGACCCTATCGCCGACGTGAACTACATGAATCATGGTGGCTACCAGAATCAGTACCGGCAAGGGGGATACCACCACTACCATCCTAGACCTCATCCAGGCTTCTCTTATTCTCAACCCGAAGCTGCCAAACAACCTCCGCCAGATTTTGATGTGCAGAATGGCAAGGTCGTGGAAAAGAAGAAGGAAAGTCTCCACGAGGTGCTCAAGAACTTCATCAAAGCTTCCGACTACCGGGTTGGAAATATTGAGCAGGAAGTAGTAGGGGTCAATACCAAGGTGGACGGGCTTGGAAAGCATGTACAGATCATCGAGACTCAAGTTAGTTAGATTGCCACCTCACTAGGTGCGCAACACACGCCGGGAATGCTACCAAGCACCACCGAGGTGAATCCGAAGAACCAAAAGGACTGCAAGGCCATCAAACTGAGATTTGGAATGATCTACATAGGTCTGAGAATGCCTCAAAATGAGTTTGGGGGAGAAGATGAGGAGCAGGCCGCTGAACCGTCCTCTGTTTTGATCGGCAGGGCCCCTGTCGATCGACACATAGGACAAGAGGAGGACGAGATGTTGAGTGATGAAGGGATTTTGACTGACAGGATTCCTGCGGGTGTGTCGATCGACAAACCCCCTATTGGTCGACACAGATTCTGCCCTATCGATGCAGAGGACATCCCAGCTCAACAATTTATGTTCCGAAGCTGCCAGACCACCTCCGATGCCCTTTCCTCAATGTTTTGCCAAGCAGAAGGAGGATTCCAAGGTCTCTCGCTTTGTTGAGAACTTGAAGTAGGTGAGTATTAACTTACCTTTGATTGAAGCTTTGTCTGAAATCCCAGGTTACATGAAATACCACTGCAAGCTGATGAATGAAAATAAGCACTTTGTGGAGAACTCAATAGTCAAGCTTCATGAGCAGTGCAACATGATCTCACAGAAGAAACTTCCAGTCAAGAGAAGCGATCCAGGATGCTTCTCCATTCCATTTGAGATCGGGGGGATTGCATTCCCAAAGGTGTTGTGCGACACTGGTGCCAGCATCAATCTGATGCCCTTTTCCATCTTCCAGCACCTCAAGATTGGAGAGTTGAGGCCGACTACAATCACATTGCAGATGGCAGACCGATCTGTGTCTCGCCCAAAAGGTATACTTGAGGATGTTCTCATTCGTGTGGGTCATCTAATTTTTCCTACATATTTTGTAGTCTTGGACATGAAGGAAGATGGCAGCACACCCCTCATCTTGGGAAGGGAATTCTTGGATACTAGTGCTGCTTTGATTGATTGCCGAGAAGGAGAGATCACTCTTCGAGCAAATGAGAAAAAGATCACAATCAAACTCGACAAAAGCCAGCAACAATCCAAATGCTACAAAATCACCTCCATTGAAGATGAAGAGGAAGAATCCGAAGAAGAGAAGGAAGATCAAGCTGCTCAAGAATGGGAGCGAGGGAATGAGGTGGCAAAATTGTCAATTACACCATCTCATCCCGAGCTCACAGCTATCATTCAAGACCGACTTGTCTACATGGTGGATTCCCAAGGAAGGCGAGTGCAGTTGGGAATTATTCG
>JAPKLW010001152.1:221267-252395 GCA_026898455.1 Plectranthus barbatus | reverse complement strand
GGGTTATTCGGCATTGAAAATGCTATTATGACAAGGAACAAGAAATCCCCTGGTTGTTCTTTTATAATATCATTAAAAAATTATACTTTTAGATGTTCTTACATTGATATATTAATATATTTTTATCATAGGTGATTGGTGGGACTCTTTTGGAGACGAGTGCCCAGAGTTGCAAAGATTTGCCGTAAGAGTTCTTAGTTTAACGTGCAGTTCTTCTGGATGTGAACGAAACTGGAGTACTTTTGAAATGGTAATTAGTTTTCTTTTTACTTATTATATTGTTGAATTTAATAAGTGAATTTAATTAAATGTACAATTTTATTTTTGGTATATTTATTTCAAATAGGTACATTCGAAAAGAAGAAATCGTTTGATTCAAAAAAGAATGAACGATTTGGTTTTTGTAATGTATAACTTGAAGTTACAAGAAAGGGAGAAACTGAGGCATAAGCGCAAAATTCAATCAATTGATGAAGACTCATTTGAAAATATTGCTTCCGATGATGAATGGATTACAGAAAAAGAAAATCCCGTTCTACCAAAAGACAATAGATGGTTGAGAATTTTGGATGAAAATCCAGAAGTTGATACTTCAGATGAGGAAGAACTTGATGAGATTGGATTTATTGCATCACACATAAGTAACACATGTGAGTATCTTACTTATATTCTTTATAATTATAAGATTTAATTTAGTATTACAAAGTTTGTTAGTTATTTTGTTATTTATTTTGTTTTAGGTGGTGAAGGATCTGGGTCTCGTGTTAGGAGAAGAACCAAATATCGACTGATTGATGAAATTGAAGATGGACTTCTAAGTGACGATGCAAATATTGGAGTTTCTGATCAAAGCGAAAATCGAGATCAAGGTCTTGATGATGATGATAACATATCTGAAGATGATGTTGATCATAGTTGAATGCATTTTCAACATTGGCGTTCCATTTTTTTGATCATGTGATATATTTAAGTCTAACATGATGTTTAATTTCGTATTTCTACAACTATTTTTTATATTGCAAACTAGACTTGATATTTGAATGATTATGCCAATTGAAATTGCATAGTTTATTTTATACTCGAGTAATAGTAACTTTTTTACCGGTGGTTATGCATTTGTCTAGAATGATGTTTTAGGGATGAGAAATACAATTATTAAGAACTAAATATGTGTAAATCTATACTAGAATACATTTTTAGATTATTTGGGTATGTTTAGATTGCTTTTTCGTAGAATCTTACGATTTTACGATCCGATTCTACCGATCCGATTCCATCCTCCCAAAACGATCCTACATAGAATCCCGATTTTGAAAACCATGATGACAGCCATTGTCGATAACACCTCCAAACACTGCATGCATACATGTATATATATATTGTTAGAATTGTAGCATGCATGATGCATCCACTACAAATTGTATATATACCTACCTTAGGTAGGGGCTCCTCGCCTCTTTCCAAGGAGAGGACGTATCTGAAATATTAATTTCTCCATGGGATTAATGTCAATATTAGATTAAACTTGGAAAGTAAATAGTTTTTGGTAGATAGGGTTTCAAACCTTTCTTTCATGCGGTGTAGAACAAACTCCCTTTCCTTTTCCTGATTGAATCTTGTCACCACCGCTATTCTAGCTGATTGTTTTAAACCATGTACCGTTTCTTCAACCTTTGCCGGGTCCAGTTCAAATGAAGCAACGTCGGAGCGAATATCCGACGCAGCTGAATCACACTCGCGCTCGACAAAAGTTCTAATACGAGCCCAACTGAAGCCCTCATGATCAATATCTCTAAAAAGATCATTCAAGTGACCAGTGATTTTAACAAGAAGTAATGCCTGCAAATGTATTACTACCTATTTTATTTAGTTATTCCAGGTTTAATTAACTAATTCATAATTAAATACAATACGTACCCGACACTTTTCCACGATTTGTGGGAACTTGTCAGCACGAACGAAAAGTGTGTGACTTTCAAAATCTCGTACAAGTTGTTTGCGCACATCCGAGGCATCCCATTCCCATGGGGCATGTTTTATTCCAGCATCTGAAAATCAAATGTATCAGTTAAGATTAATATCCTTTAATGTCGATAATTATCCATGGTTTTAATTATTTTAAAAAAAATATATAAAAAATAGGCCGCTCGAACTGATTAGGCGGCACGTAGCATGCTTAGCCGACCACCTTAATCGGCGCCTAGGCACCGATTACTTGCCAGACCGATTAGACACGGGGATTAGAGGGTAATCGGTTCGGTTGAGAATCGCCTAGCGCCAAGGCGGGGATTTTTACAACACTGTAATTATCTGTGAATCAAATTATCTGTAATCTAACCTGAACTTCGCTTGTCAAAGTCATTCTCACACAACTGCCAGCATTTGGCAACAGATTCACCATATCCTTCGCCTCCGCTCATATACCGTTCCAGCTGACTCTCGAATTTTTCCAATACCTCCTTACGCAGATGACCCAGTGTATTGATATAAGCAGTATACGGTAACTAAACAATCAGGCCAGCATCAACATTAAGACATAAGAATCAAGATATATAGAGAGAGTTGTGTGTGTATATATATATATATATAACATTGCTTCGCGTACATCAAATACATCGTACTCCAGATCTTCCCGTTTTGCATTTCTCACACCTTCTTCATAATATTTAGATTCAGAATCATATCTATATATATCAAGGGCCAAATTAAGAGTCAGTCAGAAATTCCATTATCACACATGTTAAAGTACTTAAAGGGTAGTGGCTAGCTAGCTATCTAGTAGGTAGAGATAGTTGCTTACTCAGAGAGATATCTACTCAAGATTAGCCCTAGTTTTGCACCCAAGTCTGGTACAAATCGCGCGTTTGCTGCTTCTTGTAATTCTAACCAATCCTGCATTAAAATCAGTACAAATCCAATCAACACACAAATAGATCTATATATACATGTCATTAAATGTCAGAAGCAAAAACCTTGTCGGAAGCAAAGAGCTCAAGCTTCTCCTTGGCAATCTCTTCACATCGCACCGTGGCAACCATTTTCTGATGCCGAATTGAAACAACACAGTTGTTACATGCCTATATATGTGGTTAATTTAAAAAGACAAAATTATACACACCTTGTGATTTGGAAGATCGAGGTGTTGATTTTTTTTTATAGCTTCCCATAATTCCTTCACATGCAAAGGAAGTCCTGATGTAGGGATAACATCCCCCCTATGACCAGCTTCCCTGATTGAATTTAAAACTTTTTTCCTGAGTCGGCTCACCTGCAATATTAGATTAGATCATCGTAATATATACATGAAAGTGCATGATCGATCACTTGAGTGATGAGTTACAAATTGATTAATTTACCTCTATTATAAATTCATTTTCCGCATATTCGTAATGGGGCAAGGCATCAACCTCCACCTTCAAATCCAAACATGCTAACCAAATAAGAATGAAACTAGCTAGTAGTTACATATAACATGCATGCATGTGTAATTAATTAATCAGATATATGTTACATTGAAAATTTCACAGAGAGGGGTGTCCTTAAAGTTCTCGGTCTTAGTAACTGTATTCCAAATCTGTTGGGGACAAAAAAAAAATCCATATATAAGATAGATTTTTTTACCAATTCAAAGCATGCAAAAGAAGATAATGTGCCTACCTCATCAAGATCCGTCCTCAAGTTGGATTCCAGGATTTCCATGGGGCTCTACATATAAATAATATATATCAATTCATGTGTAAATAATTAATGTTGCAAGTGGGTGTGGTTATATAAATGTTGTGGCTGCTCACCTTTGTCTTGTCACGTATAATAAAGTGCAGAGTTGCTCTACGACGAGTAGAGGGAAAGATTTGCATCATCACCTCAAAAATGGTTTTGAGAAGAGGCCTATTCGCAGCATTCTCCAGGCCAATACTATTACACCACCTGTATGCATAAAAGCATAATCATCACCGCCACCGCTATTATGAAGATAATGCACCGAAAAGTGAGGTAACATGTAACATCTAGGAAGTGGTTAACATATGAATGCATTCCTATGCATTCTATACATATTTTACTTAATGCATTAATTTAAGTTCATACTTGAAATGTCTCTAAGTAAACTTACATGTTTACGAATATAACGTCAGCAACTTCTAGAGAAAATAGCGCCGACCATTTCTCAAATTTTGTGTCATCCTGAAACCATGCATACATTTATAATCAATTAATATTTCTAATTAATTATTAGTTTTAACTTTTAAGTGTAGAAATTAAATTAAGATTAATTACCTGACCCTTTTCCTTACCATCTGTACCCTCCACATCCATCACCATGATACACGGACTAGGCACATTCCGAGCATTTGCTATCCATATGCCTTGCGTCTCCTTCCCCCTACCCCAATTCATATGCAACGCAAGTTATTAAATAAATAAATAAGAAGAAGAAGAAGCAGCTGCAGCAGGAGAGGGAGATTATTGACAAAACTAACCTTCTAATGGAAGCATCCATCTCCTTGAAGTTTGTCTTGAATAGATGATTCAACAAAGTACTTTTTCCTAGCACAATTATAATAATTAACATGCATTCTTAATTTACAGATCTAAATAAAAATTGGTTTGAGATTTTTTTAGGTTTTTTTTCAGATCTAAATATAAATTGGTTTTGTAAGGAAATGAGTGATGTTTAACATGCCTAATCCTTATGAATTGAGGCTTATCGGACACGGATCCTTATCGGATCGACATGATAAGGACACGAAAATCTCGCATCGGATTCGGATTGGATACAGATCGGATCGGATCGGATAATTTGTTAAACAGACCGGATTCGGATCGGATACGGATTAAGCTCAATCCAATCCGGATGATCCGGTATGTATCCGATCCGATACAAATTCAATCCAAATCTGATGCGTATCCGATCTGTCCGATCCATTAATAGATCAAATATGGATACGAATTTAGATTTTTCTTAACAGATCGGATACGGATAAGGCCTTATCGGATCCGATCGATAACGGATGGACACAATAACAATTTGATCCGCACGAATTGCCACCCCTAAACCCTAAAAATTTGAAATTATTCTTAGGTTTTTTCAGATCTAAATATAAACTGGTTTTATAAGGAAATGAGTGATATTAAACATGCCTAATCGACCTACTTGGTTATGGAACATACATATTTCGACAACCTTAATTAATATGTAATACTTTCTGAAAGGAATTCGACGACAGCAATGAGGAAGAAATGCAAAGATGTTACCACTACTCTGCTGGCCGACGATGGCAACGATTGCATATGAGACCCCGCATTCGTGAAGCTTCATAAACTCCTCCAACTCCTCCTCGTTCAGCACTCCCTCGCCGGAAATTATTTGCTCCGGGACACACTCTCTAACATTATCCATGTCGAGCAGAGATCTTGGTTTTTTTTGTTCTTTTTTTTCAACAGTAAACTGTAAACACTCCTCTTGCAAATTATGCCCGAAAGAGATCAGGTGTTTGCTACACTTTGGATGAATAAAATAATTGAGAGAATATATATAAACAACTACATATATAAAATCTTATTCACGAAGCATATACTCGGCAACTACGTCAAGTCGCCCGGAGTTAATGCAGCCAGGCGACGGTGTTGACGCGCGGTTTCCATACTTGACTTTCATGCATATATAATTGTAAAAACACGAAGATTTTTAAAAGCTAGCATTAGCAGTAATCTAAACATAAAAAACTTAATGATTGTTATAGTAATATATGTTAATGGCTCCGGCCCTCTTAATCGAAATTTATTTTTATTTTAATAGTACGGTAGTTCAGTATTTTTATGCGATAGTCCTTCATGAAGAAGGAACAAAAAAGGCTGAAAATAAAGGAAAAAAGGATATGACAAAAAAAAAATCGTTTTTACTCAACTTTATATATATTTTTATTTAAAATCTAATGAAGCCCCTACGGAAGATTTTCGCCCCTGTAGTTGTATGTAAGGCTGACAATTTTTAACACGACACGAACCCGTTAAGCTCTAATAAGAACACGACATGACCCATCAAGCTCAAAACATGAACATGATAATATCTGATATGATAATAACACGACACACATAAATTGCCAACTCTACATGATAGGAATGAGCATGAACATGAGACGAACATGTTAAGCTTAAATACAAATACAGTAACATTTCAAATACTTAAAAAGTTTTAGCAAACTCAAAGACTATAATATAATTCATAAATTAGAAATCACATCGAAACTTCTCCTACGACTTGACCCCAACTTTCCTGATAAAAAAAAAAAAGAAAAGACTTTGACCCCAACAACTTGCAACATAGTATGTCCTACATCATTGAAATGTTAAATCACCCAACCATCCATTATAAAAAATATACATAACAAAATGAGTCTCTAGTTGAAGAAAATAAAAAATCATGAATTTTGATATAATTTTTATTTATTTTTATTTCATATATATATATCAATTTTATTATTTTATTAATGAAAAATAATTAATAAACATATTTGACACAATTGTCAACATATGATTAGTCAATGAATAGAGAATTAAATAATAATAAAAATAAATAAAAGTAGAAGAGGCTAGAGAGTTGAACAAGTTTTTCTTTTATAGTCCTTCTAGAAATTCAAGAAATTTCAGATTAGCAGTGGAAGTAGAGGTGGCAATCGTGCGTGTTGGGTCGTTATCGTGTCGTGTCTTATCGTGTCGTGTCATTATCGTGTTTGAGCTTAATGGGTTCGTGTCGTATTCGTGTTTGAGCTTAACAGGTTCGTGTCGTGTTCGTGCTCATTATTATCGTGCGTGTTCGTGTCGTGTTATCGTGTCGTATTCAAGATTTTTACTCCCAAGTGTAAAGCTGACAATTTTATTAAGGTTAATTTTTTTCGTGTCGGGTCGTTTTCGTGTCGTGTCATTATCGTGTTTGAGCTTAACGGGTTCGTGTCGTGTTCGTGTTTGAGCTTAACAGGTTCGTGTCGTGTTCGTGCTCGCTTTTATCGTGCGTGTTCGTGTCGTGTTATCGTGTCGGGTTAGAAATTGCCAGCTCTAAGTGGAAGGTTGTCCCTCTATCTCTCTCTATTCGCAAATTTTCACTTTATGTCATATACTTTTGTATTCGCAAATTTTCACTTTATGTCATATACTTTTGTAGACTCTGGATTGAACGCCGATTGGGTATGGTGTTGATAGAATTATGTGCGTTGGCCTACGTATTCGCTGCGTTTCTTTGTCTACCCTAATTAGTGGTGACTGAAATTCTTTGTCTTGAGATCGGCAATTTTTCTTAATTTCAGTGTTGCGATAGTATGAATTTGTAGAAATCAAGTGAAATGAGTTTGTGAGATGTTGTTATTTGTTGAAATTAATTTTTGTTTTTTTTTTCATTTGGATTGTTTCTGTTCTTAATGCTTGTTTTCTTAGTATCAACACTCTCCTACATCCATTCACCTGAGTAGAGTAGTGTAGTAACATCAATATTAAATATTTCGCATAGAATCTTAGTTGTTGTTTCAATAATTTACATAAGGGAAAATATACATACCCCTTCAATAATTGTACGTCCATCTTCCCCTAAGAGTGAAGATCCTAACGATATCCCCAATAATGCAGCTCCTAACGGTGTCCCCGATAAAGGCAATCTTGACACCAACAACCGATATGATGGAGCCCAAATAGCAGCTGTGAGAGACGATCCAGTCTACATTCCGAGTGGACCGATGACTAGAGTTCGAGCAAGGACTTTGAGGGCTGGATTGAGCTTATTGATTAAAGACATTTGGGCTGCCAATGTTTCCAAAGAGTCGATGGTGTTGGAAGAATTAAACGAAGGCCCAAAAGTTATTAATTTAATTATGTGTAATGATTGGGTTTAGTTTAATTTATTTAGTTATTTTGGGCCAACATGTTTAGGCCTTGTTTAATTAAATTTCAAATTTATTCTTTTAATTTTTGAAATTTATTTCCTTATTAGTTTAGGGTTTGAGTTGCATATATATAGGTCTTGCATGGAATAATTTTGATTCAGTTTTCAGTTTAATAAAATTTGTGAGGTTATCTCCTTTATTTCTGAAAGCTCAAACCTTCGAAATTCCTATTCTTCCATAGGATTTTCGATTTCGACTAATCAATTGGACAGTCATATCCATTGGTGGTGTCTTCGCTTATATCCTTCGTTGTTGGATCAATTCGTCTCTTGGGTCGTAGGAGAATTTATTCTGGACTACGGTACTTGAGGGTTTTCGAATCCAAAGGTGTCGGATCTTCCATCTTCAGTGTTCAGTTTGCTTCCGCGTCGAGTCTGAGTCCTTTCGTTCGAGTCCTGGGCTGCGATCTAAACCTTCCTGGCGAGGATCGTATCACGATACCTCATGTAAACATTTTTGCAAATTATAAAATAAAAATATTTATTATAAATAGGGATGTAAATGAACCAGACTGTTCGTAAACTACTCTTATTTTCGATTAGATAAAAATTCGTTCAAGCTCGTTAACTCGTGAGCTAGCTCGTTAGCTGAAATTAGTAAGAAACATAAAATAATGAGTTTTATTAATGAGAAAATTTTAAATTTGAGCATGCATATAATATTAATTTTAGAATAAATAACTTTTTTTTCAAACTAATAATTAATATTTTAATTATATTTTAAATTTAGAAACTTTGTTTAGCCACAATAAAGTTTGTGAACTTCAAAGTATTCGATAAAAAACTAGAAACTTGACTCAATGCTAAACGAAGTCCAACTTGAGCACGACACTATTCAACTATTCAACTCGACTCAATTTGATTACACCCCTGACTATAAATCAAATATTAACTAAAAACTTAAATTAAGTTAACAAAGGGTATGAAAATAGGATTACCATTAAAGCGCCAAGACACCGGTGACTCCGAGAACCCACGTTCTCAGCCTCAGCTAACGTGGCAGCTGTGGAATTCATTGTTAATATTCAAGAAATATAGCATTAATAATTAAACCAGAAAAATGTATAATTCATAGAGTCATCACCAATCAATCACCACCATCATGCTTCACAATCAATCATACGGTGCCAAAATATTTTGCGGTGTATCATGCTTTAAAACAAAAATATTTCATTTAGGAAAGCATTTTAGAAATCATATTTTTACATAAAGTAGTGCCCACTTTGTTCTTTCGAAGACCTCCATTACTTCGTACCACTAGATGAAGCTCCTTTCCCCTTGAGTTCGACACCTATATGGATTTAATATGTTACTATAGATCCTTAAACTCAAAAATTTATTTAAAACTTATATTTCAATTAATATGCTTAAAATGTTAATTATGAGTTACACATGACATTTTAATTATCAAGTAAGGTTCTTAGATTCCTATAATCCTATCTTATTGATGTTATTTCCCATGATTTTTACCTAGCTTACTTTAATTGGATTAATCTAGTGTTCTAGCTTACTTGTTCTTATTATTGAATAAAATCCCTACTTTGACTCTTATTTATTAAAATGTAATACCCTATTATTCTCTAGCTTTTAAATGTACTAAAATGCTTTTTAAAAACATTTTGATGGATTGAAAACATGCATAATGATCCTATAATATTTCATTTAAAATCTAGAAATTACTTAAGAATTTTTCAAAGTTAAAGATTCAATTATGCTTTCTAGAAAATGCAAATTTTCAAAGTAACAACATTTTAGTTAGGAGTATAATTTGGGTTTGATTTCCATGTATAAAAACAATAATTTAAGGTGAACAACATCAAATTGACGGTTCGTTAAAATGTTTTTTTTTTTGTTTAGAAATGGTTAGGCAAAACTTTTATGATTTTTCATTTAGTTTCCTGTACGAACAACTTTTCTACCCTAATGATAACTCTCATAAAGAGTATCTTTTACTCTTTTCGAACTTGTTTTAGATGTTGTTTTGAATAAGAATGTCTTCATCTAGAGTCTTTTATGATCTTATTTGGATCTCTATGCTATTCGCACTTTATTTTGGTCATTTTAGTTTTTAATAAGTTTTTGCAAGCTTTTGTGAAGTTTTTTACCAGGTTTGGAATGCTGAAGCTTACCAGTCGCATTTTGGCTAGAATTTGTGCTAGAGCATGTGAAGCGCAAGAAACCAGAATGAAGAAGATTCTCTCTCCGGACCACTTGAAGACAAGGATCAAACATCTTTTTGGATCTTGTCTGCTGAAGGGACTGGTAGGTGTAAAACAAGGAGCTGAATCACTGTCTGAAGGGTGAAGAAAAATGTCTACACGTGGAAGAATATGAGCAGATGAAGAAAATCAAAGGTGGAAATGAAAATAGGATGAAAAATATCAAGAGAGTACAACACATTCGAACACACACGAAGGAGAGCAGCTTGCAGTGGAAGAAAAGCAATCGGCTATTCAGCGATCATCACGAGATAGCCTTCATTTTTAGTTTTTGTTTTGAGTTTGTAATTATGGTGAATGATTTCAAGCTTTGTTTTGTTTGTTGCGCAAGTATGAACTAAACCACACTACACTAGGGTTGTGGAGTATTTTCTTGAACTTGATTATATATTAAATTTATGTTTTATTAAAATCTGAGTTTGTTTATGATTCTTGTTCGATTGATCTCTTGAGCATGGAAGTGGATAGAGAAATCTCACCTATGGAGACCAGAAGGAGAAATTGGTAGACGGAATCATAGACAATTGCATTACTCACATAGGCATGTGAGAGGAGTGTAACTTAGAGAAGACCCCGAATCTAAAACTCTTCACCTCAATGTTGTGGAAGGCATAGGAATATGATGCACAATAGGATGGTGTAGATCTAGTAGAGTGAAAACTTGCTAGGCATATTCTTGAAGGTTCTCAGACTCGGAGGAAAGCGAGACATAAGCTTCAGCATATAGGTAGGGGTGTAAATGAACCAAACTGTTCGTGAGCTACTCGGATATCGACTCGGTAAAAGCTCGTTCGAGTTCGTTTAGTAAAGCTCGTTTATTAAATGAACCAAACTTGAGCATCATAGTATTCGACTCGTGAGCTCGTGAGCAGGCTCGTTAGCTAAAATTAGTAAGAAATATAGAATAATTACTTTTATAAAAATAATATTTTCATGATTTAATAGTAACAATAATGATAAATCTATCTAATTATGAAAAATATTTAGAATTTCAGCATGAATATGATATTTTTTTTGGAATAAATAATCTTTTCTTCAAAATAATAATAATGAAAATCATAGATATATTCTAAATTTAGAAAGTTTGTTTAGGCTCGATAAAAGCTCGATAGCGTTCGTGAACATCAAAGTATTCGATTAAAAAGCTCGAAGCTCGACTCGAAACTAAACAAGTCAAACTTGAGCACGACACTACTCGACTCGACTCGACTCGGTTCGATTACACCCCTACATATAGGATAGTGAAAGTGATAAATCTTCATAACCTGAGTGTGTTTCTTACTATTGTGATAAATCCTTGGAGGTTTTTTTTATTTGAATAAGTGTACATTAATCTTAAAACTCACACACCCAGATGTCCCCCTGGGAGCTCGAACCTGTGACCTTTCAGTCACAGGAAAGGTGCTTTAACCACTACACCCCTAGCGAAGGGACTACTTGGAGTTTATATGATTGTTTTGTGGCATGAAGAAATATTATTAGTGTTAGCTTTATTTGGAGTTATTGTTTATGCTTACTAGTATTGCACCCCACGCGACGCGTGGAAATTTTAATTATTTATATTGAAATAATATATATTTATAACATATACATTATAAAGTTATACGATAACATACATAACATAAATTAATTTATTATTTATATATGATATTATCATGACATTCATTTTATTTACTCTAATTAATTTATTAAATTTCATTTGTAAGTCTCATATGAGTTTCTAATTCATAACAATGTTTATATATTATTTTTAGTCTCATATGAGTTTCTAATTCAAAACAATGTTTATATATATGTTATTTTTGTTGATATTGATAAGTTTTATTATTATAATTTATTATTTATTAGTGTGTGAAAATTTTTGGTATTTTATTACTAAAAAATCTAAAGCTTTTAACCTTTCATTCTTTTTCTCTATCAATTTTTTAGAACTAAAACAAACTATTATAATTGTTGTAGTGATGTAAGTTATTTTTGTACATGATCGGATAAATATTTAACCATGTGTATGGATGCCTACTTTATGCATATTAAACTTAGACATCAAACTCCTTGACATGCAATTTGACTTGTTATTCTCAAATGTGTTAGAAATTTGTACACCCATCTAACTCTCTCGTCATTTGTTTCCTATAATCAATTATGATATTATAATATGGTGGTTATTTTTCACTTTATTGATATTATTTTTGAGGCTCACGTAATAATCTCAATTATGTTTGCTTTCATCTGGTATTATTTTGATCCCCAATAGTGCATATAACTCATATTAGCTCGATATAGAATCGTACTATTTACATGTGTTGTGAGTTTTTCTTCTGCCTAAATAACGTCACGATGTGAATTCCTCGTTACAAAACTCATATTTTATCGTTGACTACTGTAACAGCAACACACGTTTCAATTCTCATTCATTCGTTTCATTCATTTCGCTATTCTCTCCACTTAAGTTTATATGATCATCAATATATTTCTTCTTCCACCTTGTCGCTCCATGAATTTCATTATTCCAAAATAACTTAAATATTGAAATAAATATTAATAATTTCACATGTAGTTCAAACCTTTCCAATTTGTTTTAACAACATTATGTGATACATCTTATCATTTACATAAAGAATCAGTATTTGATTAAATAAATAACTTATATATCCTATTTGCTATTATGTTTGCAACCATTTTGTGTTTCTTTAAATTTATTATTTATTTAATAATAAATAATACTCCCTCCGTCCTGCATGAGTAGTCTCATTTTCTATTTTTTTGTCCCATAAAATATTAATTCTACTATACTCACAATCCTTAATTCCCGTGCTGAAAAGAAATGGAACTACTCTAATGGGACGGAGGGAGTAGTAATATTTCTTATTCATTTTTCTTCATATTTAAGATGATTTGTTGCCATAATTATATAATTAATACTTATAAATTGATAATTATGTAAATATATGTCCTTGATTAATAAAAGTCATGCACTCAATCTCATTGATATTTTTGAGTTAATAATCATCTAATTATTTCTTTCTTATTTTATAAAATAATATTTTTTTATAATTCATATTTTAAGTTGGTGTAATGAATTAAGTTATTTTTTAAGAGGAATATTATATTCTCATGCGTTTATGTGAGGAAACGAATTAATTATGTGAATATTAGTAATACTAAAATGTACAAAATTAAATTAAAAACTTAGACAAGAAGGATTTTTTTTCATAAAAAAAAAATATTTTTTCATAGTTTATTAATAGACTTTTATTAAATTTTCTTAGTAAACCTGATGATTAATCAAATCAATAAATAACATCATAATAGCGATTGATCTTACATGATCAATTACTATTATATTTGTGATTATTTATGATTTTATTTAATATTTTCTTACTTGTTATTTTGTTTAATAATAAATAACATTAATTTGTTTAGTTTTAACTCAAATGATCAATCGAATTTATATTTAAATCATATTGCTATTATGTTTGCAATAATTTTGCAGCTCATTTAATATCTTTTGTTATTTATTTTATTTAATAGCACTTTTTAGTCCAATTTTTTATTATTCTAAATGATTAGTAAAATCGATATTTAATTAAACAAAGTCACAAAATAAGATTGTTATTATTTTTACAAACATTTTGTTGTTTCATTTAATATTTTTATTAATTATTTAAATATATTGTATCTGATTGGTTGTTATTACGCTTCATTTCATTTGCTGCCACATTTTGATTTAATTTAATATTATTTTATAAATAATTTTCTTTGTTATATTTATTGAGATATTCTTCTGTAACGCCCCCAACTGGCCTTCCCAACCTTGGGGCGCACTACAGTCGTGGTCGATGGTTTTCAATCATTCTCATAGATTAAAACAGCGGAAGACTTGTAAATAATCAATAAAGAAATTAAAGAATATACATTTGTTAAACATTTATTTTCTCAAAACATTCAGAACAAGGGAAGGAAAATGTATCAGAGAGCGGTGCAGCAGTGTGTGTAGCGTAGTGGAGATATGCATATGAAGATGCATATCTCATGATCTATTTAATCTTTATAAAACACTTGCATCGTCTTTAAACCGTCGTTCCTCCATCCTAGCTGCTTAACCTGCGTATTTTAGAAACAATACGAGGGGCTGAGTACTAATGTACCCCGTGGAGACATGCCCAAAAATATACATTTTATATATATGAAAGCTATGCCAACACACACAGATAAATACGGGGTTTTGTTGAAAAGTACCGTGTTATCTAAAACAATTTAGTTCACTGCAGCTATCTACCATGTTATCATATCTGTTTACCATTGTAACTGGAAGTTGGCATACTTCCGAGTTACGATGAACAGCTGGGAATGGTGAACCACTCTACCCACTGTCATCAATTAGTGCACTAGTCTCAGTATGTTACCTTGAGACCCGATCGATTTAAGAAAGAAAAGAAATACACAGCCTTATCCCCCTAGGGCTTCAGTACTCCAGCTGAACATCCCGAGCTCATAAACACAGTAAGGTTGCTAGCCTTTAATAACCGATTCATAAGACTAGCTCAAGCACCGAAAGTACTTGGTTCTCATCTTAGTGATTGGACTCTCTGTTGATAGCAGTCAACAGAGGAACAGATATGTAACAATAAAACATTTTAGGCATAGTCAATCGATTTAAAACAAAACATTTTCACACACATTTTAGAAATTGAGCACCAGACTCGAAAAGACATTTGTTTTTACTGGAAATAGTCCCCACCTGATAATTGGTTTATAGGCTAGATGTCTTTCCGCTAGTATGAGCTGATTGACCTTCGCTTTCAATTTCCTACAATCAATAAGGGATATTCGAGTCAGACGGATGATCTAGGGCAACAATAACTGAATCATAACTAATCGGGACTTAAAAGGATTAGGACTGAATAACATGTAAATTGACTCTTCCTTTCCTGCCTCTGTGTCGACCGACAGGTCGACACACCCTCGGTCGACACAACCTTTCCGGTCGACAGACTTCTGTCGACAAAACATATGTCGACTAGCCCTATCGATCGATGAGATTGACTCGATATGCTCCCCTATGTCTAACTCCTATCGATCGACACACCTCTTGTCGATCGACAGAAGTGATCGACATGACCCCCTCGACAACGGCTGTGTCGATCGACATACATCCTGTCGACCGACAGGATGTTCGATCGATTTCCTTTCGACCAAAGCCTCTGTGTCGATCGACAGAATCCCTGTCGATCGACAGGAGTCGTCTTCTTCGCAGGTTTCGCCGGAAAACCTGCAACTGCGACGAAAACACCTTTCCACAACCCCGATCATACATGCAAATACACAATCCGACTCCCTGGACACTCTAGAACATGATTCTACCCTCAAAATACCGATTTAAACACGAAATGAGGGGTTCGAACGGAGCTCACCGGAGGTGGTTAAGAGCGACGGTGGCGACGAACTCCGGCGGTAAAACTTGAGTTCCTTGCTATCCGAATGGTCTTCACGCGATGAGGAACCCGATTCTAGCATCAAAACATCGATTAAAGGCCCGAAAAACGAGATTAAAACAAAAACCCATGAAAATCCAACTTGGATTTTACCTCAACTTCCTTCTCCGATAACTCTCTCGTTTCTCGTCCTCTCGGAGCCCACGAGTACTCAAAATGAAGCTCTAGGAATGTACTACGAAATGGCGGTGGCGGTTAGTCCGATGGCGGCCGAAGTTGGCCGGAATTTGGGTCGGAATGTACGCTGACGGGTTAAGGGTTTTGGGAAGGGATGAAGTACATTTTTCTCTCTCTACAATATAATATAAGCTGGAAAAGTTTATGATATAATTCTTTCTCCTATTTATACCCTCTTCTCTATCATATAATATGTATAATATTTATTTAAACATATACATATAATTAAATTCCATATAGTTTCCAACATCCCTTTATATTTCATGATAAATCATATCATTTCTCCCAAATTCACAATCTATCTTATCATCTCATCAACTTCATAATAATAATTAAATCTGAATTGAACTCGTGGGATGAATACACCAAAATTCGAAAATAATCCCACCTTATATAACTCAAATAATTATACATAGTCAATAATTCACGGGGTGTTACATCTTCATACTTATTTCAGTTTAATTATATTCGTGATCGCTTTGAAATTTCTTGCAATGTTTTTTCTTTTACATAATACGAAATAATGTTATTTTTAAACTTTTTTAATATTTTAAATAATCTTCTTCCAATTAATAGAAAATTATGCATTAAATTTAGTTTTTTTAAAAAAAGAATCTTGAAATTAGTTTGATTGTATCATATGGATAAGAAAGTTGCATAAAAACTCAAAAAGCAAAAGAAAAGTAATGAAGTGTAGAGAAATAACTAAATGAAATATGATAAACCATACAACGCAAACTACAATCGTGTGTTGCCCTCACATTGAAACATGAAACTTAGAGCAAATATGAATTCTTTTATCTTGGTCTTCCTCTTTACAAAATACTCTTCATTATTCGAATCTCAATTTGAGACCAAATAATATGATCTACAATAACAATAAAATAAAAGAAGACTAAGCTAAACAAAGAAACATAATTTAAATTTTCATTGAAAGAGATAGAAAACTTGTGAAATTAAAAATAAGAGACTCGTATTTATAGTGCAAATATAAAAATAGAAGGTCCGAAATTTGATCATATCTTGCCATGATTTTAGGATTTTGTTTAATTTAATAACTTATTCTAAAATCATGATGAATTTGCTTCCTTAATTTACAAAATCATGTATTCATATTTATAAATCAACTAAATTTGGAATATTGTAGACCAAATCAATTGTAATCTCCTAATTGATATGTTGATTTGGTGATTTTAAATTGTTTAATTAAACTTATAAATGTAGTAAACATTAACGTACTAATAATCCCAATATATTGATATAATTTTGTTTCCTATTTAATATCCACCATTTTAAAATTAAATATTAATAAAATTTATTATGATTTTAATATAATTAAATTTGAATTGGATTCATATATAAATCAACTTAGGATTTATTCCGTATGAATATTGTATTTATAAGATTTTGTAATTATTGTTGCTTAATTAATAATAGTTAAGAAAAAATTATTTTATTTAATTATATGTTCTAGTATATAAAATCATGTGATTCTCAAACTAATTGTGATTTAAATTAAATATTATATTAAAACATTTAAATAAACTTTATAATTAAGTTAATTATTAATATATTAAATAAATTATAAACTTACTAATCATAATAAATATTAAATAAATTGTACACAAATAAATAAGTATTTAATATATGAGTGACAAATCCAATCATACATATCAATTATGTCAAAAAATATCACAACTTAATTTTAGTTATTAATTAATGAACTAAGATGTTCAATTAATGAATCATTAATGCAACTATAATTACCATATTAAGAATCCGGTATTATTTTAATATATATATATATAGATTTCTGTTTTGAGTAGAAACTAGTAAAATCACCCACTTTATTTGCAAGTACTTCTGTGTGCACGGTTTAACTTTCACTCTCTAGGGTTCAATATCTTATCTCTAGGACTGTATTACTTGTCGATTGCGTATACTTGTACATAGTTGTAGGTACACTGCAGCACACAACACCTAACTTCACAAATTTTTAATAATTTTTTATATAATGTATTTAGGATTGGATTTTATAAAGCTTATAATTTAGGGTGTCTAGGTTGTATAACTCGAAAATTAGGATTTTCAAGTCTTGCAAATATCATTTCAAAATTGATTAAGTTCAAGTGTTACAGTTTGCCACATTTTACTCAAAAATTCATAACTGTAGTTCTACAACACCTTTTAAGGTGATTTCAAATCTCAATTACTCCTAACTCATCCTAGTTTCATATATATTATTCCCAGATCAAAGAAGAGTAATGATCTATGACTGTCATGGTCGAATATGTTGGACAGCAACAGGGAATTTCCAGCTTTCTTTCACATTAATTCTCTTCATGTATGTCTCTATATGGTATTATATATCCTAATTAATTCCAGACTTTAGTGTGATGGTTAACATCCCCTACACATATATATTCATCAAGCTTATCATAGATCATTCATGCATTGCCTATATCATGCTTTAATGTCCTCTATGCTACACATATCCTCATTTAAGCATAATATCTTTGTTTCTCAACCAAATGCCATAAAATTTAAAATGGGTGTTCTTGATCCTACATGCAACCATCTAAACATGAAGTAGGATGTATAAGGAGTGTAGAAACATCTACTTGAAATGAAAAATTCCCAGAAATTGCCTCCTCCTTGAAATCGACAATGTAGCTCTTCTAGCTTTGAATCTTTAAGTCTCCTAGCCTTCTCCCTTCTTGTAGTCCTTATATCTTCAAGAGTCCGGCCTCTAGATTCAAACCTTGCCTTGGTCGATTTTATGAGGTGTGAAAATGATGGGGCTTCTTTGCTAGTTGAATAGAGAGGGTAGAGAGGAAGAGTTTGGTGTGAAAGTCAAGGTTATTAGGGTGGGAATGGATGTATTATTGGAGAAACTCCATGGCTGTTCTTGGTGTTTTAATGGAGTTTCTCTAAGCTATTTTCAAGAGAATAATGAAGAAGAAGGTGTATGGATGTGATGGGGATGAATTTGTGTCGTTGCAAGTTAAGACCACAAATATCCGCAACCACATTGTCATAGGTCTTCCGCCACATCAGCATTTCCCAAAACAAAGAAAATAGAAAATTCTTTTATTTTGTGAAAAAATGGTCGATCCACAAGAGACCACAAAAATCTGTGGGTCCCACATGTAATACTTTTTAATTCTTTAATCATTAACGAGTTAAATAAGGATATTTGTTACAATTCTATTGCTCGTTTAATTTTGTATATATATCTTACTAAAATTGTTATATCTTTTAAATAATAAAATAAAAATAAATAAAATATATACCAAAATTTATAATTTTTTATTCTCTACAAATAGAGACTAATATTGATATATATATTTTTTAGTTTTAAATTAATATATATATATATATAGGAAATATATTATTCTCTAATTATTTTATAGCAATGAGTATCTATTGCGATTATTATTATTTTATGTAATGGATAATCGTAGAAATATAATCTTATTTCCTAATAAAATATACTCCATCCGTCCCATTATATTAGGGACGGAGGAGTGTGCACAATAACCAATGTGCATTAGTGTAGAAGAATTAATATTTTATTGATGAATGGGAAAAATGTTGCCTTTTTAGGAAATTGGACTAATAAATGAGACGGACCGAAAAGGAATATGTGACTAATATAATGGGACGGAGGGAGTATTATATAATAATTATTATTATTATTATTAAATAAATATCAATTAAAATATTTCGTAACTCATATGATTGAAAAAAGGAAAAAGCATTGAATTAAGGTAAATAATTAATTTCATTAATAAACACTTAATGATGACTACGCATTTAAAAAATAATTAACAATAGTAAAAAACTTACTAAACATTAGTGAACTATTAATGCATGAGTTATTTTCACATTAATAAATTAATACATAATCTAAACAATATTAAATAAATGTCGATTAAAATACATTTAATATATTAAGTTTTAGTCAAATGCAATTTTCAAGTACTTGTGTTGTTTTATGCAATGTAATTTTATTTCTTAGTAGTTATGTTTTTTATATAATCTATATCAGTTTTATTTTAATAATCGCTTTATAAGTAATTTATGTTTTAAATTAATTGTTTTATTTTTATTAAAAAATTAAATAAATTTCAATAAAATAATATATATATATATAGTGTGTGGTTGAGTGGTCATGGATAAATTTAACAAAATATTGTTATTGGATTGGAGTGATGGGGAAGTGAGAGAAACTAATAAAATATAATAAAGATTGGATGGTTGGGTGGTTGGGCCGGTTGCTGATAAACATTGTCTAAGGTGGGGTGGATGGTTGAGTGTACTACTTCATTTCATGCATTTCCCCACATTTGTAATGATATCCCCCTAGCTTTTACATTTATGCCCTTAATTGATTTAGGTTTCCTTTGTATCCATCCCTTCTAGAAGGCCCCCACTAGTAATTTAATATCCCAAATAATTACATGCTAAATTACTTGGCAATAATTCCTCTCTCTAGCTTTATTTTGTTTGATAAGTAAATTATGGTGGTAATTAAATTATAATCCTCTATTAATGGATTCGAAAATTTTTATGTGAGGTACGAATATTTTTAATTTCTCGTGATGTCGCATGGGAATTTCGAATCGCGTCGATCAAATATCTTATGATCTTTCGGCATTTTTAACATACATATATATATAAGGTCAATTTCTCCATTTAATTCCTTGGCCTAAATAATTGTAAATTAAAACCTGGAATTAATTTCAAGAAACTTTAACAGAAAGATACGTGCTCGTGGTACACCTCGGATGCTTTGTGCTATTGTTTCGTAATTAAATCGGTCATCCATATATACATATATACTCAAGTGGGCCGAAAATTTTGAAATAAATAATTAATAAATTTGATTCAAAATTCGCCTCGTAGGCACTATCGAATATTTGCTTGTCGTAGCAATATTTTCCGAATTATATATCTTGTATCGATAATTAATTTAGAATTAGGGAATTAATTTCCCAATGTATAGTGTATTGCATAGTGGGCTAATATAATTATTTAAATTTGGGTCATTCTAATTTATTTATATGGGTTTTGAATAAAGGCCCAAATTAGGAATATAGTCTCTTTAAGCCCATTTCTTTAAACAAATAAAAGTTGGGCTGGGCTTAATTAATTTGGCCCAATTACACTATGATAGTGAAATTAATCGATGCGGGTCAAATTTGTACCAATAAATTATCCATCGTCATACATGATTAATTAATATTTAGGGGCTTTTATTTTCTTTACCTCCAAACGAAAATTGTCTCGTAGCAGCGATCAAATAATAATAATAATAGTAGTATTCAGAGGGGTTTTCCATTTATGCTTTGTATTTTTTATCGTGTCGAAAAGGTGCGGAAAAATGTGGGTGTTACATGTTGCAATGAGACAAACATAGAATGTTCCATGTATTTCTTGGGCTTCTTGATGGGTCTCGACTGAATTTGTTTGATTAGTGTCTCTAGATCTGCAATCTTTGGTTAGATGACCTAATCGGCTACATTTGTTGCACATTGATTTATCTTTAAACCAACAATCTTTGTCCACATGGCCAAATCTATTACAGATTTTGCAAGATAAGAAGTATAAATTTTACCTCTTTCTTGTCCTCTAAAATTGCTATTTCTTTAATTGGCTTCCGGTGATGAGCTTTGATTGGAATGCACTCTCGACTGATTTCTCGGAGTGTCGCAACTATCTTTGCTCAAACGATTTGAAGAACGCTATAACTTCTTGGATGGTGAGAGTAGAGAGATCCTTTGTTTCTTCAATGGCAGCTACGATTGGACTTAACTTGTCGGTGAGAGAAATAAGAATTTTCTCCACTATTCTCTTGTCGTTAACATCTTCACCAAGAGATTTCATTTGGTTGACCAAGTCAAAAAAAACTTGGTTGAGAACTCCTTTAATATTTCATTCTCATTCATCTTCACGTTTTCGAGCTCTTTGCTTTGAGTTTAATAGCTTGTATTTTGGCATCGCCTTGAAATTCATCTTTTAGAATTCCCCATGCTTCTTTGGCGGTGTTGGCTCGCATGATTCTTGTAAAAATTGTTTTGGTGACAATTCTTTGAATTATGGAGAGAACACTAGCATCAGCTTGTCTTGATTGCACCAACTTTGTTCGCATCCAAGTCACCATCTCCAGCAGTAGCTTCTTCAAAGCATTTTTCTACAATCTCCCATAGATTAAGAGATTGGAAAATGGTCTTCATTTTTATAAACTAAAAGTCGTTATCATCTCCATCAAACTCTGGGACTAGATGAGAAGTCGACGTTGAAGTTGCAGCCATCTATTCTTTTCACGTCAAATATAATCTTCTTGCTCTAGATACCAAATGTTGGTTTTTATGTTTCTGGAACTATGTTAAAGCACTGGAACTGGAGAGAAAATATTTTGTATTTTTTGAATGATTCCCCAATCTCTCTCACTCTCAATAATTTGATGTTGAGAGTTACAAATATATAGAGAGTTACAACTCACTTAAATGACCACTAAATATAATACTAAATGACTCATAATTTGAATGGGATAATGAGAATTAACTAGGCAAATATAACAACACAAAGCTGCAACAACATTGACTGCATTAACAACACATTAACTTTTTCAACAGTGCTGGTATATATATATATATATATCAGCTCAAATTAATATGAGTGTTGTTAAGTGAGAAAAAAAGATAATGATAAAGCGTGTTGTGCGTTGAGATAGAGAAAAGAAGATATTTAAGACAACAAATATGGTGTAAACAAATCAAGAACATCTAAATAATTTTATATTCAAACTTAAGATCAATTGAAAAATTCAAAACTTCTAGTTCAATATTATGAAAATATGGAAATAAAAAACTGAATTTAGTGTATTACATGAAAATTCACTATAATTAGATGATTTATTTAATATTTAGATTAAATATATATCTCCTATGATATAAATCTTCAATATCGTACAGAGAGATAAAAAAGAAAAGAGGAACACAATATCCAAATGTTTGTGAATGAAGGAGATTACATGTGGTAGTGAAATGTGGAGAGAGATAAGAGAAAGTAACAAATAAAATTGGAATTCAATTAAGATCAGTTGAGTAACTTAAAACATGAGTTTTTACTGGATTAAATTCAAAATTTGAGCTAAACTCCATCAAGTTTTAATATTTTATCGATACATATCCATACTATACTATAAATAAAATTCATATAGTTTAATAATAACTCATTGATAAAATTATTTATAATTTATAGCGGACCAGTAATTTTTAACTTAAATACACATATTACATATCCATGAAAACTCAAATACATGACCTTTTGGTCATAGGTATAGAGTGCTTTTACAGCAGCACCCCGAATGTGGGACATACCGGAGGAGAAATAGCAAGATTATGAACAAAATCCACCATGAAATTCCAGAACTTGGTCGCAATCTCAATCACCGTGTGCACGATCTTCCAAAACATTATCTTTAATTTCTTCCATGCAATCTTGGCCAGAGCAGTGTAGTGACAATATCAATATCAAATATTTGCATAAATCCGAGTTCTTATTTTAATAATTTGCACAACGGAAAATGGGAAAGGTCTCAGGTTAGGCCGTCTAAACGATTTAGGCGGGTTTTATCCATTAACTCAAGCCAAATACATCTAATATATCCTAATAAAGAATTAATAAACCCTATTTGGGATGGGTGAACTCATTTGAGTATGGATAAAACCCGCCTAAACCATTTAGACGTGCCTAACGCAAGTTTTTGTCACTAAAAATATATATACCATTTCTTTTACCCCCTCTGGACAGTCTTTAATTAGTTCTGCTCCTTCACCCACTAATGCAGCAACCAACGGTATCGCCGCCGCCAAGCGACGATGCTTCCTGTAACACAGAATTTAAACAAGGTCTATTGTTATGGTTTTTTTTTTTTTCCATTACTCATATCTTTTCATAAGATCGAGTTAATATTCATTCTTTGAGGAAAATTATGAGTTCAAATTTTATTTCTGCTAATTTTTATTGGATACATTATGCGATCAAATTCTTCACTTGATATAAATGGGAAAAACAAGTAAAAGAGGGCTTGTGAAAATGATAACGTATTATGTTATTCGAATTGATGGCTAAAATTCTTTGAAAAATATTTTAGAAAACACAAGTTCTTGAATAATAAATTAAGAAGTATCGTACGAGAACACATATATTTAACAATGAAAAAAAAATGTATCGTGGCTATAAATATATGGGATTTTGATTTTACTTGGTAAAATTTATCAAATATTTGGGGATAAATATGTCTATCTAAAACGTATTTGAATTTTTAATTAGAGAGGTTATGAAGAGAAGAATGGGGCTATGAATAGAATACTCTATTTTAAATTTAGAGTTATAAGGATAAGATAGTGAAATTGAAGAATTATTTTTATTTTTTTAGATTAGGGGTTGTATTTGTATTTAGAAATATTGTGGGTTATATTTAGAATTATCATAACAAATATAAACAATTACTCACTTTTTCCTGACGAGAGTGGTTATGCGGTTTTTCTATTAGCAATTGATCATAAATTCAAGTTTCCCTATTTAAATTGTGTATCCCAATTTTTTTTAAAAAAAAAATACTCACTCCATTCTATCATATTATGAGTTATTATGACATGATATTCCCCAAGTAACATTTATGCGGATTTAAAAATCAAATATTTTTAGGAGTTTTATTGATTCAAGACTCGAAAGATAATTTAATTATAGATTTAGGACCAGAAAGATTAATTCTCAATTCAGGACCTGAAAGATCACAAAAATCTTCAATCCAGGACCCAAAAGATCATACAATTCTCAATCCAGGACCTCAATATCAGGTCCTGGATTGAGAATTATTTGATCTTTCGGGTCCTGGATTGACAAATCATCTTTTAGATCCTGAATTGATAATTAAACTATCTTTTGTATCTGAACCGATAATTCTCCAAGATTGTTATTATAAATAAAATATGGATTGAGATTTCAAATGAAATCCTACTTATAAGAAATCAAAATTAAAAAAGTATAAAAGTAGGATTACCTTAAAAAGAGCACCAAGTCGATGACCCCCAAAACCCACGTTGCCACCCTCACCCAATACGGAAGCTGAGGAATTCATTATTCACATTCGAAAATAAAGCATTAAATAATTAACCAACTCAAAGAAGAATAAAAGATGAAGATACATTTATAATTCCTAACCAAAACACGAAAGCACATGTAGAGATATCTTTAATAATATTCCCGCAATACAGGTCTAATAACTTCACCTAGTATTTGTTGGTAATTCGGGTACTTTGTGGTAAATTTTCGATGTGAAATATTTAATTTCGTCGTAATTAAATATTACCAACATAATCTACGCGAAGAGTAAATGATCGTGGTATATTTGTTTTCTCAAATTCGAATTCCGGTGAGTGAGAAATGAGTCCACGAAGTGACACGGTTGGTGGGTTATTACATAAGTGGAGTTATGTAATAAATGAAGTGTCCCACATTGATACGTTAAAGTAATTAATCTATGTTTAAATACCATTATGGTTGAGGTGGGTAATAACCAAGTGTGTAGTGTATGTGGCACACCCGGTGGCTCGCCTCGCGCGCCGCTGCCATCGCTCGCCCCGCCCCGCCTTGATTGGCGGCCGAGCACCCATGCCCCGAGCCTCGACCTCGGTCTCGGCTCTCGGTTCTTGGCAATTGGTCTTTGAGCTCTTGGCTTGGCGCTTGGTCCACGGTGCTTATCTTTTTGGGCAAGTGAAGTCAGTCTGCGGGCTCGGCACGTGGACGGTCAATGTGGCTAGACCAGTCGACGTGGTGCGCAATGGGCATGTGATGTGGATGATGAGTCAGTCACGTGTTGTTGTTGCATGCTAGGAGCTGTCCCCGATTCCCCGAACATCCAACATCAGACAGTTCACTTAGCCAGGTTGTGAGGTGCGTAATTAAATTAAGTTAGAATATTATTTTATTCACATTTGATTTATTTATTATCAAAAACCTCAAACTTTCTAAATTTATATATATATATATAGAAAAAAAAAGGATATGATGCCTACTATATGGTGAGCTTTCGTAAACTACAATAATATTATATACCCTAATTGGGTGGTTGAACCCTATAATTGAATTTATAAAATTGATTAAAACTATAATAAATCAAAATTATAAATAATATAAAAAAAACATTATTAAAAAATATAAAAATATATGTTGTAGTTCACAAAACTCACCATAGAGTGAGTGACACACACATATATATGTGGAGCGATGGTGCTAATAATTTTTTATATTAACAAGTGTATTCATACTTGATTAGTATATATATTATGTTTGATTAATTTATATATTATGATCGTTAGTTAGTATAACTTATTTTATATTTTTTACTTGGATTATTAGTATATTGTGCTTGATCCAACTGGATATATAACTACCCCTATTAATAACTGTCAAGTAAAAAAGTCTAATCCCGACCATCCGTCCTTCAAATTCAAAGGTCAAGATTGGTTCATAATTTAATATATTATCACTTATTAGCATATGAGATCTCTTCTCTCTCTATATATATAAACTATGTCCAGTAAATAATTAAACTAGGAACCAATCTCAGTCGTTGATCTTCAACCACTCTTATATAACACTTTCGGAAAAATATAAATAACAGAGTACCATAAATAGCATTTATTAGAATTATAAATAGCGTTTCAGACATGTTAATTATCACCTAAGTAAATATTAATGATAAAAATTATTATATATAAACAATAATTAGAATTTTGTGCATATTCTCAATTTTGAACATATGCAATATGAATCTTGTATGAAAAATTGCAAAAATATATTTAAATTGATATATAATATACGGCAAACAAATTTGGAATTCAATAAATTATGATATTTTAATTTTTTATATAAATAAAACGGTGGGAGAGAGAAAGAAAATAAAAAAATCAAACTTAAATATAATCTAAAATATAAAAAACAAATTAAGATAGATTAATTAAAATCATAGATTTTAAATTTTGAATGGTTCAGATTAGTTACTAGTTTATTCATGATAAATAGTTTTTATCTAACTATTTCCTATATAATAGGGGTAGGGATCAAATGAGAAGGAAAAAAAAACCATAAGAAAAAAATAAATAAATCAAATACATTAGATCTAAGAAAATGGATGATTAAGATTAATTATAATACTCTAATTTCAAAAATTACTAATATAACATGAAGGTATTTTCATCAATTATTTTATGGCAGTTATTGCTTGATATCTTTCAATTTGCTGCTTGATATGTCTCATGTTCTTGCTTGATAGTTTTATTTGTGGCAATTATTTGACATTTTTTTTTTCATAAAGGTCTAAATAATTATAGCTCAATCAATTTAAATTATTTTGTTGTGTATTATATATTAAACTAAAGATAATTTAATTATTTTCAAATGAATTTTCAATTGCATATGTTAGGAGTACGGAAAATACATCTAGCAACAAATTATAATAAAATAAGTATTATAATATAATGTCTCAAGCAACAAAATTACTGGAATGTTTTTTTATTCAACTCGACATGCATCGAGATTTTTTTGCAACGTCATTAAATTTTGGTGGATTCAAATAAGGTTTTTGGGTTGTGTTATTATTAATGCTTGTTCATAATATCAACATTTTTATGCAATTTATTACTCTATACATTTTAAGTTGTTGTTTGATACATTTTAGGTTAATGCTTGATATTTTTACTTTCTAGCTTGTTATATAATAGTGTTGTTTCTTGATACATTCCTCTTGTTCGAAACATATGGAATAAATTCTTTGTTTGAAAGATAATTAAATTAATCTTAATTTAATAAAAAAAATATGAAAAAATAATTTAAATTGAATGAGTTATGATTAATATTTAAAATTTTGTTATAATTTTAGTGGAATGGTTAAATGAGGAGAGAAAATAGTAATTAGTAAAAAAATCATAGAGAACTATCAAGCAATAACATGTTAAACACCAATCAACAATATATAACTGTAATAACTTAAATGACGAAAATGCCCTTCCTCGTTTCTTTAAGGATTTCAGATTTTACGGTTAATCACAATAGAGATATATAAATTTATCGAATAGATTGTTTGAGATGAGACATGGCATCCCTTGATTATTGGGATTTAAATAAAACTATTTGAATATAGCATAAAGCAAATTCAGATTTTAATCCTTATCTAATGTTTATATTTTTATGTGTATATGATTTTTTGTTACTCGCAAATTGAATTCATGGTATGCACAAACAATAAGTACTAAAGGAATAAAATAGAAAACATACCTCGGATGTTTCAGACGGTGTTTCATCAGACTGTTATATATAAGCATAAGTTAGATACATAATCATTAATTATGAAGTGAGAAGTTTCATATATAAAAATATATTATTATAATTTGATTGTGTTTTCTCTTAAAAAATTGATTGTTTTTTAGTATACGAAAATGATTTTGAATTTATGTGATAGAATACTGATTTCATGCATGACTCATTAATATATATAGCTTATCAAAGAAGAATTTAAAAGTTTTTTTTACTTTGCTTGATGATTTTTTATTCAAATATTATGATTTTATGGTCATTATTTTAGAATAAGATTACACACAAAACAAGAGTATAAAATCACACTAAGAATAATATCACAAGTTTGTGACAAATTTGAACCCTTAGATTGATAACATCAACGGTTAATTTAAAAAGCATTTAATTGTAAAACTTATTGCATTTACAACGATTTAATACATTATCATGTCTTTGGTGCATATTATAGTAAATATTTTTTTTTGTGCAGTTTCTTTCAATAAACATATGCAATATGAAATTTTTTTTTTGAAAAAAATTATAAATGACCTTTAATTTAATATAAAATATGTGAAATGAAAATTTAAAGACAAATTTTCAGATGAGACGGTCTCATCATTTTTATTGTGAGACGAATTTAATGAAATGATGTATTTCTTTATTGTAAATGATGTCTCACCATTTTTATTGTGAGATGAATTTAATGAAATGGTGTATTTCTTTATTGCAAATGATGTATTTCTTTGTTGTAAATAATGTAATTTTAAAAAATAAAATAATGTATTTAACTTATTGAAATGGTGTATTAAGATCCGTCTCACAATATAAAAAAATTGGTGAGACCGTCTCTCAGGAGACCAACTCAAATTTGAATTGAGTAAGGCTTGATCGTTTAAAGTTTTGTAACAAGATAAGTGAGAAAAAATAGAAGAAAGAGAGAAAAAAAAGGATTTGATGGAATTATAATGTATTAACCTTAAGATTTCAAAAATACACCAAATTTAATAAAAATATACATAAAAAGTAATCATATCTTACGATTCAATTAATTAATGAACAAGAAATATTCTCATATAACTGATCACACAAAAACAGTTAACATTTGATGAAAAATGTATCAAAAATATAAAATTTATTATAATCACATTATTCCCCTTAAATTAAGGACAAAAGGTTTCGCTTCCCAATTAAAAGGGGCAAATTCTCAGATGAGACAGTCTTATTATTTTTATTGTGAGACGAATTTAATGAAATGACGTGTTTCTTTATTGCAAATGAAGTATCACCATTTTTATTGAGAGACGAATCTAATGAAATGATATATTTTTTTTATTGCAAATGATGTATTTCTTTGTTGCAAATAATGTAATTTTTAAAAATGAAATGATGTATTTAACTTATTGAAATGATGTATTAAGGTCCGTCTCACAGTAAAAAAAAATGGTGAGACCGTCTCTCAGGAGACCAACTCATTAAAAAGAGGGTAATGAAAAAACAAGACTCTTTAATTTAAAATAAACATATAATTATAATAAGTTATCATTCATGTGACATTTAAGAAAATTAATGGAATATTGATGTGCGTAAATCATATTAACATGGATTGTTAATACTATCTCCGTCCTGGGTTATTAGTCCCATTTTGACCGGGCACAATAATTAATGTTTGTGAGTGTAATGGAATTAATATTTTATTGATGTGAGAATATTTTTTTTTTATTTTAAGAAATGAGACTAATTCCGCGGAACAGATGAAAATAAAAAATAGGACTAATGAGGCGGGAATATAATATTACCTGCTCAGCACTTTCTATCTGCTCGACTCCAGTTTGAATAGTCTTTCGAAACATTTGCCAGATTTCTTTACATCTAGCTGGTTTGATCAAAGTCATTTCTGGAGGAACCTATGTATCATAAATCTTATAGTGAGAATATATTTAAATAGTCACTTTAACTACGTAAAAATATTAAATAACCAATATTATATACACATTCAAGCATTGGCCAAAGAAATGTAAACTTCCTTATAAACCTCTATATTTGTACATGCGATCTTCTACTTCACTTTTTATGTTTCACTTCCTATTCTACTGTTAAAATTATTAATATATATTTAATATTTTTTATAATTAAAAGTAATTTTATTAAGTTCAACCCTAGGGTTCATTCTAAGAATTAGGGTATATAATATTGTGAATTGATAAATTTTATTTTTAATTATTTTCTTAAAATAATTTGAATTGTTTCATATACAAGATTAAATATATTCTTTGCGACTTAATAATTATTTAATGTTTGCAATTCTAACTGAAAAAGAAATTATATCTGAAAAAAAGTGGGGTATTTTCGAAAAATGACTAATTCTTGAATGTGTACGTAAAATTGGTTAATTAAAGTTTTAATATAGTCAAATAAGCTATTTAAGGTTTCACTCAACCATATATATATATATATATATATATATATATATATATATATATCAAATCTAAAAAAGTCAATGGTTGATATTGAATCAAGCAACAACTTAAACGCAATCAAGCAACAAAATAATCAAGCAACAACTAAAGCACAATCAAGCAACATTGCAATCAAGCAACAACCTGAATACAATCAAGCAATGTCGTGAATGCAATCAAGCATCTTTCTCATTTTCTCACGTTAAGAGTTTTCTCACTGGATCCGCTCCCTAGAGGAGAGATCATGTAAAAAAAAATCCTCATGTGAGAAAAAAAATGAATCATGTCCATCAGATCTAAAAAATCAATGGTTGATATTGAATCAAGCAACAACTAAAATGCAATCAAGCAACAAAATAATCAAGCAACAACTAAAGCACAATCAAGCAACATTGCAATCAAGCAACAACCTGAATACAATCAAGCAATGTCGTAAATGCAATCAAGCATCTTTCTCATTTTCTCACGTTAAGAGTTTTCTC
>JAPKLW010001152.1:206366-220436 GCA_026898455.1 Plectranthus barbatus | reverse complement strand
TATATATATATATATATATATATATATATATATATATAGAATTATGGTCATATACTAACCCATCTCCACATGGTAAATAAGAACCAATCTTGTTCATTAAAAAATCTAATCCTACGCCCCAAATCTTTCTATTTTTATTGTATATTTATGTTTTTAATATATAATCAAGGTTATTTAAGTAATAATGAATGCCCATATTTAATTAAGTAGATATGTATTACTTAGAATCCGTCAATATTGTTGCAGACTTTATTTTCTGCTACATTTATTCATTAAACTATTATTCTCTTAATCAATGCATTTGTTCGTGAGTATATACTTATCATAATTTTAACAATTATTTTACAGAAATCATAATTGATCATATGATTTATAATGTCTATTCTTTTTAATACAATAGTCTGATAATTATTGTACATAAATATATCAAACTTATACACTTTGATGCATTATTTGTCAATTGGTTTGTGCATGTATTACTCATTCTACATGCATGTTTAAGTTTTTTTTTTTATAGTTTTGTTATGTATTATCAAATCGTTGTCGTAACTGCATTATAATTTGTAAACAATTGCAGTTTACACAATAATAAAGTAAAAACATGTATATTGCATTTATTTAGTGCATTTTTAATTTAGAATACAATGCATTTTAATTCAATGTATCATGCATTATGTAATATAGATATGATATCTTTCATAAATTTTATTTTATGATGCACTTCAATTATCAATTTGATGCACTACGTATTTCTGATTTTATTTCATGTGTAAATCGTTGAGTTAATATTACTGCATGATTTTTAATATAATAATGCACTAAGTGAATATATATTTTTATTATTTATTAATAACACAGTGCATCAAATACTGAACTCTAGTGCAATATAAATGTATGCATTGGTGTATTAATAATAAAAACGTGATTGTATGCTACGAGCCTACGATTATAACAAATATTTTTGGAGAAAAAAATTACTTAATTTTGAATAGGAATTATGGGAGCACACAATATGAAATCTTTAAAATTTTACGAAATATATGCATAATCCCTTATTTATCGGAATTTCCTAATCATGGTTGATATGTAAATTTATTTTTGACAAGATTACCCCTAAAATGCACAAAGACTATCAAGATAATGCATCGAAAACTTGGCTACTATACATTTAATCCAGATGGTCAATTGATTTAATGAACGATTTAGATTGGTTCTTATTTAGTATACTAGGATCGTTAGTAGGTAATCACAACCCTATATATATATATATAATTAAATTAAGACAGCAAGTAACAAATCAAAACAAGTTGGTTAGGTTAGGTTAACCTCTTCCCATGTGTCTTAATCAAGAGAAACAGCTTCATTTCCTTCTATGAGCGCAGAAAATAGCAGTCTCTCCACATGATCAACGTCGTCTCTCGGGCTCTCGTCTAAACGTATTGCAGCCATTGTTGACAGCACCTTCAAACACTGCATCCACATTCAACCTACATAATACTTGTAGTTGTATGTATGCATGCATCAACCACCAATTCTATACCTACTTACCTTAGGAAAGGGCTCATCCTTTTTATTGCCCTCCTTTGTTGCCAAGGAAAGGATGTATCTGAAATATTTTTCCACGGAATTAATATCAACAAATTAAAATACTCCCTCCGTCCAGCAGAATAGACCCTCTTACCAAATCGGGCGTCCCAACTAAAATGACTCCTTTCCAAAAATGCAACATTTTCACACTCAATAATAAAATATTCATTCTACTAACTCATTTTTACACTCACAGCTCTTAATTTCCGTGCCGAAAAGAAAAGGGTCTTATAAACCGAAACTAAGGGAGTATTAAACTAGTAAAATTAATAGTTCTTGGGTTTCAAACCTCTCTTTCATTAGGCGTAAAACAATCTCTTCTTTTTCTGTTTCCTCCTTGAATTTGCTCTCCACCAACGTTCTAGCGTATTGCTTTAAATCATATACTTTTTGTTCAACGGTTGGCTGGTCCAGATCAAATGCAGCAATATCAGAGCGAAGGGCCGATGCAGCCGAATCACTCTCGTGATTCAGGAAACTTCTAATATAAGGCCAAGTGAAGCCCTCTTCAACATCGCGCAGTTTGAAAAGTTTATTCAAATATGCTTTAATTTTTGTGGCAAGTCGTGCCTGCGAGTGCAAGTGCAAGAGCGATCAAGTGAGAATGAAAGTTAAGTCGGGAAATGCGAACATGTATTTTAGTGGAGTTTATACGCATTATAGTACAGTATATATGCATTTTATTCATTTTCATAAAATGAATAAAATTATGCATAAAATGCATATACAGTAGCCATATAATGCATAAATGTATTGTTGTTTTATATAATGCATATAATATTAGTTAAAATGAAAGGCAAAATCTAATTATCTCATAATGCATATAAACTGCATTATAATACACACGTATTTTTATTATAACTCTTGACCGCTGTATCAAAATTTGGAAGGTTGAGATTTATTCATATTTCTCAACATAAAAAACATTCTCGTTTGATCCACACACACACACACACACATATATATAGGGGCTTCAGTGAGAACGTGAGAATACTACATTATATCCTCAGTATACTTCATTTTAATATGAAAATCATTCATTCGAAAAATACTTCACTTTAACCTCAAAATACTTTATTATACTTTATTTTTATTTTATCTTCTATTTTCTTCATTGTACTTTTAAAACTTCAGTTTTTCTAAAATATGGTTCATTTTATGTTTAGTGTTGTTCATTTTATCTTAAATTTACTTCATTATCTATTCTCATATTCTCACATCTAGAACAATTCTCATATGATCAGACCTCATATATATATATATATATATATAAAGGAGAGATCATGTAAAAAAAAATTCTTCCTGTGTGAGAAAAAAGAATGAATCATGTCCATCAGATAAAAAAAATCAATGGTTAATATTTAATCAAGTAACAACTAAAAAATTATCAAGCAGCAACCTAAAGCACAATCAAGCAACGACCTGAATACAATCAAGCAATGTCGTGAATGCAATCAAGCATCTTTCTCACTTTCTCACGTTAAGATTTTACTCACTAGATCCGCTCCCTATATACATATATTACTATTGGTGTCTAATTTGAAGTAGAATAAATAAATAATACAATACCTGACACTTTTCTAGGACTTGTGGCAACTTGAGTGTACGAACAACAAGTGCGTGATTTTCAATATCGCGGAGAAGTTGTTTGCGCACATATGAAGCATCCCATACCGCCTGCTCTATTGCATCATCTGCAAATCAAATGTATTAATTAATTAAGATTAACATTTCAATATTGTCGATAAAATAAAATATTATTACATGTGAAATACTACCTTTACATCCCTTTTCAAACTCATCCTCACAAAACTGCCGGCATTTGGCCACAGATTCAGCATATCCTTCTCCTTCAATCAACATTTTTTCCAGCCGGTTTTTGAAATTTATCAATACCTCCGCACGCAGATGATCCAGTGTGTCCGTATAAGCAAGACACATCAGCTAAACAATTAATGCATATCAAACATCAACATTAACACTTAATTAGAATATTTAAGACCTTATAAATTATGCATAAGTTTAAAATATATGTTAAACTATAATTTTTTTTTTTCTAATTCATGGGATGAGCCACGTAAGGTTTTTGGCATTGGATTTTTGCTCTTATCATAAATTTGAAACAAGAATTATAATGTGACATATATTTTAATAATATGCACAATATATTTATATATATATACATATATATATATATATATATATATATATATATGTGGTAGTAATTATATAATAACGCATCCTTAAACAATAATATAATAACTACAAAATGCATCTGTCCAGGACTAAAAATGCATTATGCAGCTGCTCAGAGCATTTTTTGTGCAGGATTGATGTATTTTTAAATAATGCACCAAATCCACATATAAAATTTTATTGTATTTAGTTTTTAGGAAAAAAACACTAAATTTGCATATAAAATAGTCAATGCACCAATTATGCAAAAAATGGTGCATTTGCTTGGGCATTTAGCATATGGACACTACAAAAAAAAGGGCTAAAAGTTAGCATATAGAAATGAATTAGATATGATCATATATATATTTATATATGAGATTCACTCAAATGCTAAAATTAAAGTTTGTGCTAAATAGGAATGAATCTTAGCCCTTGGATTGATAGCATCAATGGTTGAGATTAAAGCATAAAGATTAAAAAATTAAGCATAATTTCCGTTCGTGCTTAATTGCTTTATAAATCGTGCTTAATTCGATTAAGCATGATTTATAAAGCAAAAAAGCATAAAATCTGGGAAAATATTTTAATCTCAACCATTGAATTTTTTAGATGAATGGTGTAGATTCATTCCTATTTAGCACAAACTAATTTTTAGTATGTGAGTCACTCCCTTTATATATAGGGATGAGATGTCACGCTAAAAGTTAATTTGTGTTAAATAGGAATGAATCTGCACCATTAATCTCAAAACAAAATTCATGGTGGAGATTAAAACTTTATTGAAGATTTTATGCTTAATTGTATTACCAACTATGCTTAATTATTTAAACATGATTTATAAAGCAATTAAGCACAAGTGAAAATCCTGCTGAATTTCTCAATCTTTTATGTTTTAATCTCAACCGTTAATGCATTCAATTCAATGGATGAATGATCACGATTGAATTTTTTAGACTGACAGTTATTTATTTTGATGTGGGTGGTTATGAAGTTCAATGAATCATAACATAATAACTAAACAAGCATAATATATTAACTTTTCAAGCATGATTTCGCTGCGTACATGTAATGCATCCAACTCCAGATGTTTCCGTTTTGCATTTCTCACACCTTCTTGAAAATACTTAGATTCAGAATCATATCTACCAAGGGCCAAGAGAATCAGTCAGAAATTCTATTACATGAAAAAATATCAAACAATTTAAAGGGTAGCTGGAGATATAGTTAAACAACATTAATAGAAGCTTACTCGGAGAGATATTTACTCCAGATTAAGCCTAGTCTTTTACCAAAGCCATGGACAAGCCGCTCCTTTGCTTCTTCTTTTAATTTTAACCACTCCTGCATTAATATTACAAATCCAAAAATCAGTACACATCTGGATCGATTCCAGTAAATGTTAGAAGCAAAAACCTCGTCGGATGCAAAGAGCTTAAGCTTCTGCTTGGCAATATCTTCACACCGCACCGTGGCAACCATTTCCTGATGCCAAATAAAAACAAAACACTTGTGTGTTAAAGGTCAAAATCAGACCACGGTGAAAGAGACTGTAAACGAAGGAAATAGTGCATTGCACCGAAGTTTAGTACTCCTTCCGTCCCATTATATTAGTCAATTTTGGTTTCGGTACAGTAACAAATATTTGTGAGTGTAGTGAAATTAATATTTTATTGATGTGATGAGATTTTTTTCCTTTTTAGGAAAAGAGACTAATCTGGCGGGACAGACAAAAATGGAAAAAAAGACTAACATGATCAGATTTATACACAGAGGAGCTACATAAAGCTCTTCAATCAAAACAAACCATAACCGACAGATTAAAGCTCGACACACCAGTGAAGAGCAAGGGGACTAATTCAGTTATATGTCATTTTCAGATCCTTCTACTTGTGGAATCTTTTATAGCTAATCCTGAATTTCTCGGGATTAACTCCTAATTTTCTATTGTTTAAGCGTGTTAATTAGATTCCTTTACATTTTTATAAATAGATTGAATAATGCTTGAATAAGAACAATTGATACTTTCTGCTCAAATCAGCAGCTCCTCAATTTCCGAGTAAGGGTGAGTATTCGGTTATTCGGTTCGGTTTTGGACTGTAAAATAACCGAATTTATATTTGAGGTAACCGAACCGAATTGAATTATCGAAATAATCAAACCGAAATTCTTATTCGGTTTTCGGTTATTTTTCGGTTATAACCGAATTTAATATAAATTTAATAAATTAATAAAATTGAAAATAAAACTTATATATATTTATATTAATGTATATATTAAAAATAATTTATATAATATGGTTTTAATATATATATTATTTATTAATTAATAATATATATAAATTCGGTTATTCTGTTATTTCGGTTCGGAAAAAAAATAACCGAACCAAAAATCGAAAACCGAAATATTGGAAAATAAATAAGAACCGAACCAAAATAACTGAATTTTTTTCGCTTCGGTTTTCGGTTTTTTCGGTTTCTTGCTCATCCCTAATTCCGAGTGTTTTTTGTCTTGCTCTTAAGACTCTAGCATTCATACACGTACACACATTAATTATCCCTAGAGCTACACACCTTGTGAGTTGGAAGATCGAGTTCTTTATTTTCTTTGATAGTTTCCCATAATTTCTTCACATGCAAAGGAAGTCCTGATGTAGGGATAACACCCCCTCGATCATCATCTACTCTCATTGAGTCTAAAATTTGATTCCTCAATTGGATCACCTGCAATATATGTATGAGAGTCGATCATCCTAAAATTTATATATAATAGGAGACTAGCTGTATATATGAGTTGCATATAATTAATTATTAATTATTGATTGATTAGTACCTCTTTTTTGAATTGATCTTTCTCATATTTATAATTGGACAAGGCATCAACCTTCACCTTCAAATCCAAGCATGAAAACCAAATTAATAAAATAAACAAATATATTGCATACCCTCATCCCTAAATGTTTGTAACTCAATTAAAATGTACTCCCTTCGTCCCTAATTATTAGTCCTCAATTGAATTGGTACAATAATCAATGTTTGTGACGGTAGTGAAATTAATATTTTATTGGTGAGTGTAAAAAAATTTATCATTTTAGGAAAAATGACTAATAAAAAAGACGGACAAAAAGGTAAATGGGGCTAATAAATTGGGACGGAGGGAGTAGTTGCCTACATTGAAAAAATCAGTGAGAGGGGTGTCCTTAAAGTCCTCAGTCTTAGGAACTGTTTCCCAAATCTGTAGAGTAAGAAAAGCCATAATTAGAAAATGAAAGATTATTTTACCAATTCTAAGCAAAAGAAGATAATATACTCTTACCTTCTCAACATCCGCCGTCAATATAGTGTGCAGGGTTTCAATCGGGCTCTACATATATATCAATTCAAGAAAATGCTAGTGTGAATGAGTGTGGTTATATAAAAATATAATATTTCATATGTCTCATTGAAGTAGTCTCATTTTCCTTTTTTTTGTCTGTCACTTAGAATTGTCCCATTTTCTTAAAATGACAAACTTTTTCACAGTTACCAATAAAATATTAATTTCACTACACTAACAAACCTTAATTCTCGTGCCAAAAAAAAATAAGACAACTTCAATGAGAAGGAGGGATTATATTACACTGTTGTGACTGCAACTTACCTCTGTGTCACGTATAACAAAGTGGAGAGTTGCTTTACCACGACGAGTCGAAAATATATGCATCATCACCTATAAAGATTTTACCAAGGTCTATTAGTGTGAATGGAGCTTATATATATATATATATATATATATATATATATATGGGCTGATCTGGTGAAAATAGCCCTTATCAAGAGAAATGAGAATAAATCTCGTCCATAGATTTGACAACATCAACGATCCAGATTACATAAGAGCTTCAACAAAAAATGCGTCATTTTATCCTCATTTTACTTCATTAAATGACAACATAGTCATTACGAACCAAGACCCAAAAGTTGTGTTTTGTTCATTTTATCTTAGTTATACTTCATTTTATCTCAATTGTGATTCATTATAAAATAAATTCAATGTGAATATTGATGTTTCATGTAACATGCATTTTATCTTAGCTATTCTTCATTTTATCTAAGTTATTATTCATTTTATCTCAATATTTGTTCATTATGAAATAAATTATATGTGAATTTTGATGTTACACGTATCATGCATTTTATCTTAGCAGTTCTTCATTTTATCTAAATTATTCATTTTATCTCAATAATTGGTCATTATATATCAACAAACCTTCATTAATAGTACATTACGAAAAAATACTGTCTAATTTCTCTAATAAGGAAAGATTGTGTGTACCAAAATATAGATATGCATATCTTATATGATATGTGAAATATTGTTATAAATATGGAAAATTATTTAAATTTCAAGAATGAAATATATCTTAATTTACTTGAATATATTTTACCATATTTGTTCAAAATTTTATTAATTTATTGATGGATCAAAATATTTCAAATTCTTTATTAAAAAATCATTTTGAAAACTTAACTTGTGAATTTTTTTTTCTAAATCATATATATAATTAATGTACTAAAATAAACAATGAAATAAGTATAATCTCATCGAATTGGATATTAAACAAAATATTATGTGTTCATATTCATTTTATCTTAAAATATTTTCATTTTATCTTAAACCGTATTCATTATATCGTTATTAAATACGCATTTTATGAAAGAACATAATGCACTTTAATAATCATAGAGTTCATTTTTACTACAGTATTGTTCATTATAAGTACAATTTCATGCATTATATGAAAGTCTGTGTGATGGTATGTGATTTGGTTGTAGAATCACTGATTTTTATTATTATTATAGATTTTAAATACCAAATATATGCAATAGGAATTTTATTTGAAAGATAATAAAATTATCTTTAATTTAATATATAATACGTGAGAAAATAATTTAAATTGAATAAGTTATGATCATTTAGGATTTTTAATAATTTTATTGGAGGAGAGAGAAAAATGATTACAAAAATACCCTTAAGTATGTAACAATGAAGTACGCAGAGGATAAAATAAAACGAAAATTATTAAATCATGACCGCAGATCTTGTGCAATTAATGGCTGAGACTTATTCTCATTTCTTACATTAACATCTATTCTCATATATATATATATATATATATATATATATATATATATATATATATATATATGTGTGTGTGTGTGTGTGTGTGTGTGTGTGTGTGTGGAGCGGATCCGGTGAGAAAGTGAGAAAGATGCTTGATTGTGTTCATTAGGTTGCTTGATTGTATTCAGGTCGTTGCTTGGTTGTGTTTTAGTTGTTGCTTGATTATTTTATTGCTTGATTGTGTTTTAGTTGTTGCTTGTTTGAATATCAACTATTGATTTTTTTAGATCTAATGGACACGATTCATTTTTTTTTCTCGTAGGGGGATTTTTTTTTACATGATCTCTCCTATATATATATATATATAGAGAGAGAGAGAGAGATGTGATCATATGTTACCAACTTCCCACATGTTATATGAGGCCAAATCTTATCCTTTGATGTTCTTAAACATGTGGCCCAGATTAAATTTTAAAATGTTGACTTTGACTTATTATTTATTATTTAATTATTTAGTAAGGTTAATTTTGTCATTGTTTATGAATAAATTAATATTGCTTACTCAATCCATCAAACTCCAACATCAAATTCATACTCTCTCTCTCCTCTATCGTCTCTCTATCCTCTCCTCTCCTCTCCATACTCACTCTGCTCTCTCTCTCTCCTCTCCTAGTCTCTGACGTCTCTCTCCTCTCCTCTCCTCTCCTCTCCATACTCACTCTATTCTCTCTCTCCATACGCATTCTATTTTCTCTCTCTCCTCTCCTTCTCTCTCTTTTTTTCTATCTCTCCTCTGGTGCTCCCTTCTCTCACAAGTCAGCGCAAATATCTCTTTTTTTTTTCAATACGGTGTTGATGAAATTTTTATAATTTTTTCTTGGTGTTTTAGTGAAATTATGAGTTGTATTCTCAACTTGTTTATTTTTACTGAAGTTAGATGTTGCGCAGATAAGAGACGACATCGGCGTGTTCTCTCCTCGCATATCTCTAGCAGCGGCAGTGGTTGTGGTGGATAGGTGCAACGCGGTCGTCAACAGTCGGGAGGAAAAGCAGCGTTTAATTCGTGGAGGTTGGAGATAGAGACGATATATAACAATTGCAAGAGAAGTTTTCCATGGAAATCCTTCATTTTGAGTTGCAGTTTTTAACCATATAGATATTACATTATTTATATGATAGTGGATGCATTACTTATTCTTTATCTACTACATTATCTTTCATAGCGTGTTTTATTTTATTTTTAAGTTTGAATCCAAGTATAATATTGAAATTGTAAACAAATAATGAACCATATTTTTCATAAATAATGTAACATTCATAGCATATTATATATCAAATCAAATATAATTTAATTAGCTTTCAAACAAAATTCTTATTGCATATGTTCGGAATAAGATAACCGTAGTAAAACTAAATAATGTAATAACTAAAACTAAGTAATGTAGCATAATACAAAGAATAATGTAATACTGTAATACCAATAAGTAGAATTAGATAATGCACAATGAATACGGATAATGCAACATAATATGTCAATGCATTATTTTTCATATTATGCTACATTATCTATGTTCATCGAATAGCATTATCTAATTCTTCTTATTACCTTATTAACATTACAGTACTTTTAACTATATATTACATTAACCTTTGTATTATATCACATTATTTAGTTTAGGCTACTACATTATTTAGTATTGCGACATATATATTATTCCGAACATATGTAATATGGATTTCGTTTGAAAGATAATTAAATTATCTTTAATTTGATATATAATACATGGAAAAATAATTTAAACTGAATGAGTTATGATTATTTAAAGTTTTATAAAATTTCTAGAGGAGAGAGAAAATCACAGTTTTAGGGGATAGCAGTTTCACGTATTTAATAAGATTATCAAATTACTATTATACCCAAATAATGTAGTAGAAAACAAAAGATAATGTAGCGATTTTTTTAAATTTTTAGTTCAATCTGGAGCGTTAAAATGTTGATCTAAAGGCCAGGATTTGGCCTCATATAACATATGGGGTATGAGTAACCATATAATGCAACCCTATATATATATATATATATATATATAGCTAGGAAGCTAATTAAGTAGGCATGCACCTCAAAAACGTTTTTGAGAAGAGGCCAATTTGCAGCATTCTCCCGGCCAATATCATGGCACCACCTGTATATATGTATAGAAAATAATCACCGCCATATGTGCATGCATGTTGAGTGCCGGATCCAGAAAATTCTCGTAGGGAGCTCCGTTAGATTTCACGTAATAAAAAAATACAAAGTTGAATAAATTAAATGAGTTTTTTTTAGCTACTCTTCATCTGAAGCCCCCTTATACCCCTATTTTTCTTTATTTGCCTTTATCTTAGCTATAGATATAGATATGCATGTTATATGTTACTGAATCACTCATTAATTAACTTACATGTTTATGAAGAGAATATCAGAAACGACAAGAGCAAACAGCGTCGACTGTTTCTCAAATGTTGTACCATCCTGATCAAATCATGCATTCATATATTAATTAATTAGTTGTAATTAATGAGTTGTAAGTGTAGAAATTATTAATTACCTGACCCCTTTCCCGACCATCGGTACCCTCCACGTCCATCACCATGATACACGGATCCATTATATTATGAGCTTTTGCTATCCATATGCCATTCGTTGTCTTCCCCCTACGTACAGTGGTAGATTCAGAAAAATTTTGCAGGGGAGTTCGAATTTTTTTTTTTTTTTACCTTCACCTTAACTTCGACCTCATTAATTATATCACAGTCTTCCTTATTTTCATTTTTCTTCTTCTCAAGGGGGCTATTTCATAAATTATCGGATCACGATACTATAAAAACGAGAAAAAAAATCTTCTAGGGGGACTGGAGCCCCCTAGCCCTTACATAGATTCGCCTCTGCCTACATACCCACCCCAATTCAAATGTATACAATAAATAGTTATGCATAAAAAAGAAGAAGATTATTCATGATAAAAGTAAACTAACCTTCCAATGGATGCATCCATCATCTTGAAGTTTGTATTGAATAGATGATTCAACAAAGTACTTTTTCCTAATACAAAAGTAATACGTAATTATCATTCTATACAACTATACTATCTCAATTCTCCCTTGCATGATGCAATTAAACAAGTACGTACCTTTTATAATGTGCATAACAAGGAGTTGTATATGGGGAAGCATACACACTAATTAAGAAATATTAATGTTAAACTAGAATTATATCTGTGCGATGCACGAAAATATTTTTTACTTGTATTTAAGTTTTAATATAAGATAATATATTTATGTTAAAATTTATATTTCATCCAAATAAACCTAAGTATTATATATATATTAAGAAAAATACTTTAATATTTAAAAAAAATTGTATAAAGAATGGAGTACTAAATAAGAATATATACTTATAAAATATAATTAGTATTTATAAGATGAATAAGCAAAAATATTTTCAGTAATATATTAATAACATATGTAGATATATTAAATTTTAAATATATTAATTGAATAACTTTGACATCTTTTACACATATTAATTACTATATTTTTTATATTTTAGCTTAGATATATTTAATTCATATATGTTATCTCATATGTAAAAAATCACCAAGTTTTCATATTGTTCAAAATACATATTTTTAATGAAAGAGTATGGATCCTAATATTGTAATATTTAGCACTTGAATTTGCGTAAAAAAAATCATAGTTATTATTTAAATTTGGAACACGGGTGGAATGGAAGAACACAACAAATAAAAACTTTGTTAATTGGAAATATAATTATCTTACAAAATATAATAAATAATTGCAAGACATGCATGGATTTATTTAAACATTTTATTTGGCATTGCACTGCACGTTTTTTCGAAAATTTTGGAGGGAAGTTTTATACTCCCTCCGTCCCTAAACAATTGTCCTGTTTGTAAATGGCACAGATACTAATGCGAGTAGAGATAGAGGAAATTAGTATTTTATTAATGAGTGTGTATTAACTTTTTATTTTAGGAAAGAAGACAATTATTTGGGACAAACAAAAAAGGAAAACAAGACAATTATTTCGGACAGAGGGAGTATTAGATAAGTTTAATATTATAATTCATTTTCAAATAAATTCACAAAGCTCAAAACCAAACTTTCAATTGTGATCTGCGAAAAATATATAATATTTGAACAATTAAATCAAGGTTGTAGAATTATTCAAAGTATATAATTAATCATATATAGTAGGGGTGGCAATTCGTGCGGATCGGATCCTTATCGTGTAAATTTGTTATCAATCCGATCCGTTAAGGTCAAATTCGTATCTGATCCGTTAAGAAAAATCAAAATTCGTATCTGTATCCGATCCATTAAGTTCAAATCCGTATCCGCACGAATCCGATCCGTATCCTTTAAGGATCCGATAAGTATCCAATCCGAATGATCTGTTATGGATCCGATTGATAAAGATCCGATAAGAACCCAAATTGGATTTATTCAATAAGAATCTATTTCAAAAATAATAATTATAATCCAATAAAAATTTGATAAGATAATACAAAATATTTATATTTGATTGTTCAAATCTTGTGTTGGATAAATAATAAAACTGCAACTTCATTTGAAACTAAAATCCTCAATCAAATATCCCAAGATACATAGATTGTAACGCCCCGTATTTTTCCAACCCTTTATTTAATAATTTACGAAGCAAATGTCGCTACAACCTTTATATTATTAATATTATCAGGCGACTTCTCTATGATATCCGAATTATAGCCGCGAGGACGAATAGTAAAATTCGATAAATAAATAACAGATGACGACCGGAATAATTTATTCGACTCGGTAATATTTAATATTATCGTAGCGACGCCATTGGGCCAAGTTAATTATTTAAGCCCAGCCTTTTTATTTAATTGGAGAATTTGGCTAAGAGGACTTTATTTATTTAATGTGTTGGGCCAAATTAAATAGAAGCCCACATGAGAATAAATAAAATAGCCCAACTAATTAATTTAGCAAGCCATGTATATTTCCATATTTAAATTCATAATTATCGAAATAAATATCGAGATGAGAATCTTAGTCCGGAAAATATTTATATTATATCGATATCACCTCCGAGGCGAATTCCGGAATTTAAATCCATTAAATGGGATGCCCAATAATTTCGATGCTCATATATATATATATATA
>JAPKLW010001152.1:28510-184645 GCA_026898455.1 Plectranthus barbatus | reverse complement strand
CAATGTAACGTGGCCCCAAATTGGGAAGGTCAGTTGGGGGCGTTACAATGAGGGAATCCACCTGTGGTGTGTTGATGTGAATTTTTCTTGGACTTGAAAAGAAGCTGCGCCATTTCTACTGCTACACCCCTCACGTGGTTTACCTTTTGAAACGATTTTCTCTGCAGAATCTCTCCTTTTTGCTAACCTTTTATATATTAATCCGCTACTTAACTCGAGGATTAGTACTAATCCCTCACCATTAGATTTTGCTGTTAAATGCTAAAAGAAAAAATGATTGCCCCCTTTGAATTCGCCTCTCCTTGTCTGGTGCCAATTTGTCAGTCTCTCTCTCTGCTACCGAACCGAACGCTGTAAATGTGATCGATCCTCTTTCTCTCTCTAAAATTTTATTCGGGTTGTGGGATGTGTCAGGTTGAATGGATTTCCTTGGCCTTTTCTTAATGGTAAATGCTGATATGCTTTTCTCTCTTTCTCTCTCTATGTTCTAGGGTGTGGTGGGGTTAGTGACTTGCATCAGTAGTTTTGGATTCCAACTTTTAACTTTCAAGATTTTTGATGATTTAAAGGGGAGTAGATTTGTGCCCTTCAATTCAATTATTTATCCCAGTCTACAGAATTTAGGGGAAGTGAGAAACAAAAAGATGGTGATTGCTGATTAGAGGAGTTGTTTTTGTTTTCCCCCTTCAATATCTGAATTCGCGATTATGGAAATCACGTTTGCTCCACCAGCGCAGTCAGCATTGAACACAACGTGTTTGATGAAAAGACTCTATCACTGACCTTGCAATTTGATTCAGAAAAATTAAAAAAAATCACTTTTCTTTCGACTGTTTGCTTGTTGCATGGATCTGACGATAGCTAGTCAAGGTGGCGGCGCTGCGGTGCAACGTGAGTATCGAAAGGGGAACTGGAACCTCCAAGAAACGTTGATTCTGATCGAGGCGAAGAAGATGGACGACGAGCGGCGGATGAAGCGGCAGGGCGACACGGCGGAGAGGGGCAAGCCGGCGGAGCTGCGGTGGAAGTGGGTGGAAGACTACTGCTGGAGCAAAGGGTGCTTCAGGAGCCAGAATCAGTGCAACGACAAGTGGGATAATCTGATGAGGGATTTCAAGAAAGTGAGGGAGTTCGAGAAGAAAGCCGGGGAGAGAGGCGGCGGAGCAGAAGAGAAGTCGTATTGGAGAATGGAGAAGGTCGAGAGGAAAGACAACAACTTGCCGTCGAATATGCTGCCGGTCATCTACGACGCCTTGGTCGCGGTGGTGGAGAGAAAAGGTCTGTCGCCGGCGGCGCTGCCCACTAGTACTCATTTTTTGAGTTCACATCCAATGCCATCTCCTATTCAGCAATGCCCCGTTCCTGTCTTACTTGCGCTGCCGCCACCCACGGCGGAGCAACCCGCCTCTCTTCCACCTGCTCCACATTTGCCTACAGTAGGTACTCTTCTCTTTCATTCAAAATGAATAATAAAGATTCATTTTTTTTAATATATTATCTCGACATTATCCATTTTTTCATATCTTTCTCAATAAAAATCCTTTCTTGAACGTGGGCTTCAATATATTACAGTGAAAACCCTTATTTTGATGATCTTGTCCAGATTCCGACACGAGTGAGTACTCGGGGTCACCGGCGAAAAGGAGGAGACGCGGCGGAGGTGGAGACGGAGGAGAAGGAACAAGTGGGGTTGCGGGGGCAAGCGCAACCGCAACCGCCGCCACATTGGAAGAAGTAGGGTCTGCGATATCGAAGAGCGCTTCGATCATAGCAGAAGCAATCCAGTCATGCGAGGAGAGAGAGGAGAAAAGGCACAAGGAGCTGGTGAAGCTGCATCAAAGAAGGCTGCAGATTGAGGAGTCAAAAGCTGAGATCAGCAGACAAGGCATGAACGGCCTCGTCGACGCCATTAACAAGCTCGCTAACTCCATGCTTGCTTTGGCAGGCCACAGAAGCCAACCCTAGCTAAAAATAATTACTTCATCAATTGATCATTCTTATCATTATATTTATTATACATGGTGCATAGATGTAGAGCTATAGAGAGAGAGATGATTAGATTAATTAGCAGATTACTAATGTTGTAAGTATTTGATTAGCGAGAGTAAATTTGGACACATCTGGTGCTTGTCGTGTTTGGGGGGCATTTAATATAAGGGAAAAAGGTGGTGGTCAATGAGGAGGAGGAGAGAGAGAGGGGTCAAGATTGAAGTGTGGAAATACTGCAAACTCCATTGCAGAGTGGCCATTTATGCCTTGTTATTGGTGTCAGTGTTGTTGTTTTTTCAAGGGTGCCTACCCTTTATTTCTCTCTGAATTTTTTTATATTTTTTTTTAGAAAGGAGGTTGCCCTTTCCCTTTCCCTTCTCCCACACCGTTCATCTCTCTCTCTCTCTCTGATGTTGGCTGACAAAAGGACGCAATGGGTGATTCAGCTTTTTCCTTTTTATCCCATTCGTGAGACCGACTGTCACCTCCTCTGTGTATTTATTCATTGCACTATATTTTAGAAGCTACCACAGATGAAAAACTCACTTCTCTTCAATATTATTTCTTTTTCTAGAAATCATATTTCAAGATTCAAATTTCATTAGTATTTGCTCCAGTATTGTGTTAAAGTAAGTCTTGTTCTTGAATTAAGGACCCTCATCTTTACGGCACAAGAATTAAGAATCGTGAATGTAAGTAGAATTAATATTTCATTTGTTGAGTGTAATATAGTGACCATTTTTTGAAACTGTTCAGTTCGATTGGGAAGTCCGATTTAATAAGTGGACCAATTCTACCGGGATGGATTGAGTAAAATGTACTCTCTCCATTTCAATGTCATTAGTCTCATTTTCATCGAATACGATAATTAATATTTGTGAGTGTACTGTAATTAATATTTTATTGATGTATTAGAATTTAATTTTCATTTTAAGAAATGTGACTAATCTAACTAGACAGACAAAAATAAAAAATGAGACTAATTTAGTGGACCGATCAAATTCTTTGTTAGAGCAAATTTGTGAATTAAAAAAAAAAAAAGCAATCTTGAAGTCAAAACTAAAAATATATACTCCCTCCGTCCCGGGTCTCTTAAGACGTTTGACCGGGCACGGAGGTTAACAAAAATTAATTAGAATAGTTAATGGGGTAGAATTAGTAGGTTAATGATTAGGAGAGATAGTGGAGTATGAGAGATAGTGGGGTAGGAGTAGAGTAGGTTTAGTGAGTAATTAATTAATAAAGATTTTCCAAAAAAGGAAATGTTGCAAGTGTTCTGGGACGTACCAAAAAGGAAAACGTTGCGAGTGTCCTGGGACGGAGGGAGTATATATTAATCAGGCCCAATCACTCAATAAATGAGTTTTTTTTTTCTGACCAATAATAGTAGTACTTGGGCCTCTACGAGTTATGTAAAGCCCATGAGCTAACCCACACGTGACACGACCCATTAAAAACATTTGATCACTTCGTCGGTTTGACCCGACCCGAATATTATTCCAGATATTAATTTTTAGGCAAAAACTTGCGTTAGACAGACCTAAACGGTTTAGGCGGATTTTATCCTACCCAAATGGGTTGATCCATCCCAAATAGGGTTTATTAATCCCAATTAGGATATATTATATGAGTTTGGGCTTGGGTTAATGGATAAAACCCGCCTAAATCGTTTAGGTCTGCCTAACCCAAGATCTTCCCCAATTTTTATGGTCCAAATTTATTGAGCTATGTATTGTTATGTAAGGTCTAAAAAGTGCAATATTATTTGGTGGGTCACAAAATAATTGTGTTACCTATGCATAAACCTATTAGAGATTTGTTTAGAAGTAATTTTATAATTTAATAAACTAAGTATACTTTGTTGGATTATAATGATGAGGTCTAATTACACGGGCTGTATTATTCAAAACAATATGGCTGTGAATTCCCATTATTTATAATAATATAAGATTTAGAAATTTCTAGAATGAGGTAGGCCACATATCCCAAGCAAGGATCTAAAGTTCTTGGTATTTGCATTCATGTCCCTAGTAATTGACATTATTTTAGAAAAACCACTTTCATTTCAAATGTTATAAAAAAATTAAGGTGGATATATTCCAAAAGCACACAAGTCTTGAACTATGACTTAAATTATGAATAATTTATGTGATAAATTATAAGCACGTACAAAAAAAAATAGTAAATAAATAGAGATTTGTCGATTCAGGACCAAAATATAGTTTAATAATCGATTCAAGATTCGAAAGATGATTTCTCAATTCAGAACTCAAATATCAAATAATTTTCAATCTAGGACCTGATACTGAGGTTATAGAAAATTGTGTGATCTTTCAGGTTCTGAATTTAGAATTTTTGTGATATTTAGATTATGAATTAAAAATTATTCTTTCAAGTCGTAAATCGATAATTAAACTATTTTTTGAGTCCTGAATTTATAAAACTCCAAAATAAATTTAGATAAGGTAAGGTAATTAGATACATCATACAATTGCTTTTTCTATGAATTTTGACTACATATAAAACATACAATTCTCAATTTAGGACCTTAATAACATATCATGAATTGAGATTTGTCTGATTTTTCATGTCCAGAATTGAGAATTTATCTTTCAGATTTTGGATCAATATTTAAACTATTTTTACACCTATAAAGGTCATTTTGCAAAAGATGTAAAACTTAGGGGGATGATAGTAAATCCATAAGAGTTATGGGTCGATTTTGTTAAAGCGTAGAATTGATTACAATTATAACGTCATGTCGGACCTTTTCCTTGCGTCAACTCACAACCATTGCAAAACCACAACTCAAATTCTTTTCTTCCTTCCAATCAATCTCTCTTCATTCGCATCGATTTAGCTGGGTTTTCTATTGCTACTCTGCCGAATTAATTTGCTGAATTCTTTTTTTTTTTTTTTTTTTCATTTCCTGAATTTGTCATGGCTTCGAGCGGAAATAAGAACATCAACGCCAAGCTGGTTTGCGCTTTAACCCTATTGTTTTTTTTTTTTTCCCAATTTTTACTGATATTTTAGTTGTATGCTTCGTTGGAAGAATTAAAATTTTCAATCTAGGACTTTTAATCCATGATAAACGTCATGGGTTTTTCCGTTTTCTTGTGAATTTTAGTTTTTGGAACTGGGTAATCGGGTTGTTTGTTCATCGTTTTGAAGTTTTATTCCAGCAATTGGGCAGCGCAGTCAATTTGGGATCATTAGGTTAAAAACGGCCAATTCTTAATTATCCAAATCGTTTGGCAAAGCTGTGTTAGTTATTTAATTGATAGAATTTCAGTTGAAGCATTTTACGTGTTATCTATTACTATTACCCTTTTTTTTATCCACTGATTGTGATTCAGAAAGTTGTTTCTGCATAATTAGTTCTATTAATTTGATTGAATAGAGAAATTAAGGACCGAATAGTGCTGTTGATCAAACTTAGTTTGATCGGCTTTGAGCAAATCATATTGTTATTTTCGTTGTTTTTTATCCCTTTCCCTTATAGAAGTCTGAAACCAGCCGTGTTACATGTAGAAATGCTGTTCTTCTTTAGATAAAACCGCACAATAAATATTTTAGTAGATGAATTTTTTGGTTAATTGCTTGTGGGATTTGTTTTCCTTGGGATGATGAGTTATATGCGCATATTTTTATCCCTATGTGATATCTGTTTCGATTCTTATATCATTTTAATTTAAGATGCGATTTGAATTGTTTGACCTGCTCGTATTAGTGAACTCGCATTCTATTTCCTATTGCACAATTGGATGAGGCCTTGTTATATTTTCCCTCAATCTAGGTACTCCTTGGAGATGTTGGAACTGGAAAATCTAGTTTAGTGTTGCGGTTTGTGAAAGGGCAATTTGTTGAATTTCAGGTGGGTTTATGATACATATTGCCAAAATATTCTTCGAGTTCTGTCGTTACTCAACTGGTCTGATGTTGTAGGAATCAACAATAGGGGCAGCCTTCTTCTCACAGACGGTTGCTGTGAATGATGCAACTGTAAAATTTGAGATATGGGATACGGCTGGTCAGGAGAGATACCACAGCTTAGCTCCAATGTATTACAGAGGGGCTGCTGCCGCCATCATTGTCTATGATATGACAAATCAAGTAAGTGTACACTATGGAGCAAAGATGTGTTCCAGTATTGATAGTCTTCTCCTAGCCATTAGCCTGCAAGGACTATGATTTGGTTTGTGTTAGTTTTGAGAAATGAAAGTAGTTCTCTATGAAGGATACATATCCAGTTCATAAATGCATGCTATATATTCTGACTCATGCCCAAGGCATGATTGGAGGTATATTATTGACACCAAAGTTAGTGCTAAAAGTGATGATTCAAAGAAAGGAGACACAACTGAAAACGAGCTTCCTATTTGGGACTGGATGGAGAACAATGTTACTTTTATATATCCTTGAACTGTATTTTTTGTTCCCTTAGATAGTATACTTCATTGTTTGTGTTAGTTCCTGATATTATGATATTCATTTCGTTCTCTTCGGCTCTTCCTGGTGTCAGGTTTTTTTTGGTTCTAATTTAAATTTGTCAACTTTGTAGGCCTCATTTGAGCGAGCCAAAAAGTGGGTTCAAGAGCTTCAAGCTCAAGGTATGTCATTGTTATCTTTAGTTTATAGTCTGGTTGCAAGTTAATATTTTTATGAACTCCATTGGGTTTGGGTTTTAGCTGAGAGTAAGTTGAGAACTCGGCTATCATTTCCCCATTCCTAGCCCTTAGGAGGTTATATTTATATATATGTATATGTATACTTTCCATGCATTTTCTTGTTTAATTTTATGATTAAGACTTGGCTTCTAAGTTCTAATGCTAGTTTATGATAGATGCGCCTTAGCTCTATTATCACTGAAAACCTCAAAAAAGAAAATATGAACTTACCAGTTTAGGGAGAGATACAACTGAAATCTACTATTTCTGTTTGCTATCGAGAGAGCATGTTCACAAGATTTTATTATGAATTAAAGCTTCACATTCTACCTTTATTTTATAATCATTTTTTATGGGTTTTTTTTTTCCTTTGCTTTCTGGCATAAGGTAATCCGAATACCGTGATGGCTCTTGCTGGGAACAAATCGGATTTGTTGGATGGACGAAAGGTGGAAGCAGAGGCAAGCATTTGTTATTTCCTTTGCCCTTTTTTAGTGCCGTTCGAAATAGAAATCATTTTTAGCCAACACACTAGATTTCTGGTCACTTACCTTCCCTGCTATGCTCGAAAATACAGATTCGAAGTTTATGTGAATATGGACTTTGTTTTGCAGGAGGCTCAAACATATGCCCAGCAAAATGGTCTTTTCTTTATGGAGACTTCTGCTAAGACAGCAGCCAATGTCAATGAAATCTTTTATGAGATAGGTAAGCCTGTTTATCTCTGAGCAAAAATAAAACAACCACTTGGGTTCATGTATAACTTGGTATCATGCATGCTTCGACAGCAAAGAGACTGCCGCGGTTGCAGGAAACGCCGAATCCATCAGGCATGGTCCTCGTGGATCGATCAGCGGAGAGGGCAAGCACGGCTTCTTGTTGTTCTTAGGAGTCCATACGAACTACTCTCGTACAGGCATCTAGTAAAATCATGTTGTGTCCATAACTAGTGAATGTCATTACTCGTGTACCTCCAGACTATCTCTATGCATTTCACATTTGTTGAATCACTCACATCGTGTATTTATTTATATGTCAATCTTTATTTACGTATGAAAACTCTGTTTTTTTTTTTTTCCCATATGAATTTATCATAATTTGGCCTGAGTTTTACATGGATAGCTCGAGACACCTTGTGACTAGGACCGACAATTCGTGCATGTTGGGTTGTTATCGTGTTTGGCCGTTATTGTGTTTGAGCTTAGTGGGTTAGTATCTTATTCGTATCCATTATTATCGTGCATGTTCGTGTTATTGTGTCGTATCAAAGAATTTTAATCCTAAGTATTAAGTTGATAATTTGTGTAAGATAGATTTTTATCGTATCAGTTCGTTATCTTATTTGAGCTTAATGGATCTGTATCATATTCGTGTTTGAACTTAACATATTCCAATCATGTTTGTGAACATGATTGGAATATGTTATCATGTAGGTTCGTATTGCATTATCATGTCATATCAGAAAATATCAGTCATCAATAAGAGGAATTCAACAGTTTGACAATTATTAAATTTCAAGATTTGTTAGCTGACTAATCTCTTCTTCCTCGCCTGCATTTTGAAATAATGTATAGACAAAACAGCAACTCTTGGAATATATTCCGAGTAACATCAACTCTAATATAAAACAGAAACTACAGTTAGAAAAAGAAGTCATGTTAGTGTGTCCTCTCCATGATCAAAAATAGCCCCCTTTGCAAGAAGAAGACTAGCAAACATGAGATTTTTAAGTAGAGAAATTACATTATCTTTTGGTGTTTAGACACAATGTGTCGTATGGAACTTCTTCAAAAGTATTGACAGCATGTTCATTTTCCCTGTGTGTGAAATCTATATGCTTCTTGTATCTTGTATTGCCATTGGATTCGCCTCGGGATTATCTACAGCATTCTCAACTCCTGGTGATGTACTACTGTATAATACCTGTCTCATGTCTTCTTGGCTAATGTCTTCTTCAAACCCTTGAGAATCTTCCCGAACCACATCAAGTTCATGATCGCGAGCGCTGCAGGTACGACAAACACCAGAAGAAAACCAGCAGTGTGCATCTGCATCACCTGCAATAATTTTTTGCAGCTTATCTTAGGCGCATGGTTTCCTTCCATAAAGAATAGATTAAGGATGTTGGAAGACTCTAGCTAGCAGTGCAAAACTATGATATGGACAGATTGTTTATGCAGTTGAGTGCACTACCAATTTACAAGAACAAAATGATGATGATGCTTCTAAAATGTTTCCAATTTCCAGAATTCAGTTCCAAAATGTGCATTGGAAGGTAATCAAGGGGAAAACGACAAGGAGAGCGAAGAAAATCTAGAATTTCGTAGAAGAAATGTGTTTCGATGTCACCATGAGGTAGTCAGAAAGCATATTTACCTGGTCATGGTGAAGATAGACATGGTAAAACATGTAAAAGAACAAAAGAATTCTAGCCACCTGCATTCCCAAAACAAAAACAAAAAAAACGCGATAAGCAACTGTTAATTTTACGAAGCAAAAACAACAAAATAAGCTTAAAACTGGTTCTGTATAACCAACGAACCATAATGTATCATGCACTCAACAGTTAACAGATTATATATACCTCAGTCAGAGAGATCTAACTTTGCATTAAGTAGAGTAACTCACCAACCAACTAAAAAAAATGACGACTCCATTGATAATATAAGCAGCGGATCTCTTAAGCCCAGATACATCAAGATACCTGTCCAAGATTGCAGAGAGATTCATCACTCAGAGATTTTAATCATTTCCGATTCCCCCTCAGTTACTTGAACTGCAACGTGAAACTTACCATCTGAAGTTGATCCAAGGTGTTGTAACCTCAGATATCAATACCATGAATGTGTAGAGCTGTCCCTCCCCCATGCACATGGAATATGCAACTGCAATTGCCGAAAGCGAGTGATGGACAACCTGAAATAAAATAACAAGTGTTCCAGTAAGCATATCCTGCAACCTGTACGGCTTTTTCTGAGTGAAAAATGATAAATATCGAGACAAATATACAAAATCTAAACCTTTTTCAGTCTAGTTCACTTACATACTCTAGTCCACCCAATAAAGGATATCGCCAACAAATCATGCCAAGATCTGAAATGAAGTAGCCAACAGACATCTGCAGAAAACAACAAAAGTGAACAGAAAAAATTAATACCACGGGTAGCCAACAGTCCAGATATCAACAGAAGGAGAAACCTTGCTAGAAATGCTTCACGATTTAACTTCACATTTTATAGTTTCATCTTGTGTTTGCATGAACATGTGTCTATGTTCGTGCAGTAAAAATGTTACTAACAAAACTAGAAACAGATTGGTAGATATACTAAATTCTGGCTGTTGTATAACTATAATATCGAAAGTATAGGAGTTACAATCACATGGCATCTGCCTCCCACATAAACTATATCATAAAAGAAAGCATTTTTCCAAAATTAAAACAGCGCTGCATTCCCAGGAAATTGCTGGCCAGAGTATTTGAAGGCATATGATGGAACTGGTTCTTCCGATTCAATTGTATTCAATGCATGATACTGAACTATAATTTTGATATTCAATGCAGCCATGTTTCAAAGGAATAAAGAAAATAAGCAACATTTAAAAAATGCCTCATCACATATTATGAACAGAACACGACAAATATTATGTATACAAGATTAAATGAAAGAAAAGATCCTCTGCAAGCTAAATTGATACATAAGGAACTTACCCCAAGTGCAAATGTTGAGATAGACGAATTTCTGAATGTAATTAGTCCCGCAGGGTTTTGATCAGAGAAAATTTCAGACCAGAACACAAAGTACAAAGAAATAACTGAAATAAAAATAGCATGAGCAGTGGAAATGCCACTGCAGGAAAGATGATATAGGAAAAGTTAGCACAGTATCAAAACTAGATACAAGTGAAAAGAAACAAAGAGCCAGAAGGTTCACCGGTTATTCCACTCAGTTCTTTGAATCTTAGTGAGACTACTATAATTTCTGAAGTAAAATGTGCTGATAAGCTGACTCAGATCATACACCTGCCAAAGGACGACTTTCAGTAAAGCCTCACAAACAAAACAGAGCAGAAGAAAATATAGCATCGTTGGGAACATGCAATCTTCACAGCTTACAAAGCTGCCATTTATTCATTGTTGCATACAGGATTACATTTTTCTACATGTGGTCCGTAAATAAACAACGGATAGATAGTAGTTCCTATTGCAATACAAAACATAATAGAGTCAGGACATCCATACTTGATAACTATGGTTTGCTCATGAATGAGAGTATGCTCTGAGCTTTCAAATCAATGAAGAAACAAACTAATAGTAGCAATTGGGAAGGATGGACATACCAATTTGCAAGTCAACATCCCAACAACAACAGATGTGTATGGAATATAAGGATCCGCTAGTACATAGTTTCTGACCAGCACGCCAGCCTGGTTTTGATAAGCACTAAATGCCAAAACGGTTTTTAGGGATCGCGCCATTTCTCTGGATTATTGGACCATAAACAGCTTGGTTTTTCTCTGCGTCGTGGAAACAAATTCACAGACTTAGTACAGGCACGCTTTCACTAGATAAAATAATAAATACATACTTTCAATATCAACAGTTATTCATTTCAGAGTGAATAAAACAGATAGCTTGGCCGGAAAAAATCAGTTCTTCGTAAGATGCAAAAATCATAGCTCCATGTGATAGGTAAGGCACTGCTTTACCCTCTTCGTATTACATAAAATCTTGCACCGGAGAAAACAAGGGAAAAGTATTTCACCAAAATCTAGACCTAGATCAAATGCATGAAAGGTAGCGGTGACAAAGCGATGTACATGGACTACATCTACATGCCATATTCATTGTTGCAAGGAGACATTTAGAAATATACATATAAATGAAAAATAATTGTGTTGTTGCTTTCATAAGCTTATTGGAGGAGCAAAACCATAAATTCATAGATACAGCACATACCTAAGATTTCTGTGAACGAAGAGTAAATGCAAATAACGAAAACGGATGAATTCAAGTAGCATTTAAATAAAGAGTTGATACGGCCTAGAATAATAAAAGCAAGCGAAAATAAGTGCAGCCTACGTTCAGGGGAAGTAACTAACATCTGCCACCCACCATAAACATTTCGACACGCATAGCTATCACACATCCCACACAGTTCAGATTCAAGGCGGAAAACACTAACAGAATATATATGATACGTCACATCCTTCATACCAACAAAACCCAAATTCTTAGAACAGCAAAAACTTAAATGTGAAAACCTATTGAATAGATAACCCTAATCTGGAAGCAGTGTGACAGTGTCAAGCTCACAATCCCGAACGTGCACAATAAATAGCGTGATGTACAACTCTTAGATCATGGTGACCCTTGCCGCCAAATCAAGGCAACACCCAAATCTCTGCTAAATGCAGCAGGAGACCAGATTCTCAACTGATGAGTCATTAATTGGAAGATTAACAGTACAAAAAACAAAGCAACCATCGAGATCATGAAGCAGTATACAGATTTATTGCAGTAGTCCGCCGTACCTAAGCAGTTGAGAAATCGGAAAAACCCTCTAGGGCATTGAATCACATTCTTACTTACGCGGCCAGAGAGGTAGAAAGATGGGGTTTTGGTTCCTATTTCTTCGTGGGTTTGGGTAAGTATTGGAAGAGAGAGCTTGAAGGAGAACGATAATGGGTGAAAGAAGAGAGTTGGAGTGAACACAAGATAGAGAAAGTAGAATCCGACGAAAGATGTGAAGAAAAATGGGAACGATTTACGTCATATGCGAATGCTGGCTCTGCTCCCTCTCTAGTTTTCTCGGTGGGTGGTGCTGTGCATCGAATCTCCAACCGAAGCAATGAATGGGAGAGAGAAGGAAGAGAGAGAGAGAGAGAGAGAGAGATTTTTAATATTATTAATTTAATCAAGGAGATAATTGGATTAAAAAATTAAAATAAGAAGAAAAAAGAAAAAGAAAAAGAAAAAAGCAGGAATTTGTTCGTGGTTGGTTAGAGGGGAAATGAACACGTGTCGGTGGGTGATTGGTTGGGTGGATGGCAATGTATTCTAATCTCTTTATTGGGATGATCATGACTCTTGCCCACCAAAAAATTCAATTTATTACTCCAAAAATTTAAAATAAAAAAATAAAAAAATTGCAATTCATTTTTCATTAACCTAAATTTAAACCTATTTAATATATACTAATCGGGAATTAATAAATTCTATATAGGTGGGTGAACTCATTTGGGTATGGATAAAACCCTCCTAAATCATTTATACGTGCCTAAGGCAAATTTTTGCCATTTTTTTTATATGTTAGTGGATTTCTAGTCGTTGTCACGTTATCTGCATGGAGTGTTTAATCATTTATTTGTATAATTCTAAAATCAATAATATATATACATTTAATTATAACTTATAAACTAATTCAATATATTTATTAATATAGGAGTAATTATTAAAAGGAAAAAAAATAAAGATATTAAGTTTTAAAAAAAATTGCTAAACTAATACTTGAGAAATTGACTCGGGGTGACCGTTAAACTAAAAAAATGAAAAAATGAAATAATTTATGTCACAATTTATGGGTCACTTTCTTATATCAAAGAATTGAATAATTATGATTTATGACCATATTCTATTGCATAATAGGATGGAGCTAGAAAATAATAATAATATTAAAGAAAGAGTAGCTTTTAATTGTGGTTGCGGCTTTTGATGTTGACGTTATTCCTAATTATAGGTGATTGATTAAATATTTTCGAAATCAAAATTAATAAATAATGTTTAAAATGTCTCATTATGTCACCGTTTAGCCTGCAAAATAATCAATGCTGCTCACACAATTTGACTATTTGAGGCTGAAATCCAAAATTCTTTTAAGCGTAAATGTATTTATTTAAATTTATGCATCTAAAATATTTTCCAAAAATTTCGAATTCATGAATTCTTGATTATGATTAAGACACTTTTATCATTAAATCCAAAAAAAAACCCCAAATTTTATTTCCTCACAATATTATGTTAAAGATGTTCGGATCTATTGTACTCTCTCCCAGTGGCGTATCCTGAAATATAAAATTGGGGTACAATATATAAATATATTAAATTGGGGGTACATTATGTAAAAATATACTCCCTCCGTCCCGGTCAAATTGTCCACATTTGATCGGGCACGAAAACCAATGCATGTGAGTGGTAGTGGGAGTTAGTGGGATGAATATTTTATTGATGAGTGTAGAGAATTTGCTATTTTAGGAAAGTGGACTAATATTGTGGGACAGACGAAAAAGGAAATGTGGACAATTTACTTGGGACGGAGGGAGTATATATAAATATTATGTAAAAATATTATAAATAATAGTAAAGATATATAAATTTATAAAGGAAAAAATTCATTTTGGGGGTACACTGACCCCCTACATACGCCACTGCTCCCTCCATCCCACGAAATTAGTCTCATTTAATTTTAGCATAATAATCAAGGAAATAGAGATAAAAGAAATTAATTATTTATTTGTATGAGCGGATTATTTTTCCATTTTTGGTAATAGAACTATTATAAGACAGAGAAGGGAGTAGGGAATATGGGATTTAATAAATTCTAGAAAGAAAAAAAAACTACAATAAATAAATTTGGATTTAACTGCTCAAATAAAAAAAAAGGAGTATTATTAACTTATGACCAGAAAGATAGTTTGATTATGAATTTAAAATTCGAAAGATGAATTCTCAATTCAAAATTTAGGTCCAAATATATTCTCAATTTATTTTAGAATCTCTTAGATCCTAAATCGAAAATTTATCTTTTAAATCTGAATCAATAAAACTCCATAATTAAATTATCTTTTAAGGTTCTGAACCGACAAAATTAATTGGATCGATGAACTAATACTAGGATCAAAAAAGATATTATTACAAGACTTGGGGGGGGGGGGGGGGGGTGAAAAACAAGAAGTAGAAATAGATGATGATGTTGTGAGATATGTCTATACATTTATAAGGTAGAAATGGAGCGGTCTTTGAAAGAAGAGGAAAACCCAGATCGGTGAAGCTTAGCTTTATCCTTGTTGAATGCTCTGTGAACTTCATCCCTCAGTTCCATGAACCGCATCCGCTTCATCTTCTGCTCCTCCGGCGTCCCCGTCTCGAGGTACAGCGCGTCCGGCAAGTCGTCCTCCATGAACTTATCCAGCACCTGCGAGCAATGCGGGAAGTACCGCCGCCCCAGCTCGACTGCATTGCATGCATCCCACCATCAACATTAGTCCGTGACGGATCCAAAAAATTTATATAGGGGGCTCGAAATTTCGGGGAGGGGGTTGGAGCCACCATAGCCCTAGTGTAGCTCCGCTAATGATGTCAGCTGTGACTTGGTTTCTTGAAATTTGATGATGGTTTAGGTCATACCTGTTCTTGAGAGGGTCTCTATTTTGGAAATCAGCCGCTTCTTGTGAGAAATGGGTGTCTCGTTCAGATCCACCTCCATCAAGTTCCCACTCGAACCCCGCGAAGCGAGGAGCCCGGCGAGGTCCGATGTGGTCTCGGCGTAGGCGATCTCCATGGCCAACTTTGCTTCCGTAGGGAAAAACATCCTTGCAAATGCCACTGCAACAAACATATGCAGTCATCTCTTTACAAAACCGACTTTTAAAAAGAAGAATGTTTGAACATTATATACTCCCTCCGTCCCGGTCAAATTGTCCACATTTGACCGGGCACAATAACCAATGCATGTGAGTGGTAGTGGGAGTTAGTGGGATGAATATTTTATTGACGAGTGTAGAAAATTTGCTATTTTAGGAAAGTTGACTAATATTGTGGGACAGACGAAAAAGGAAATGTGGACAATTTACTTGGGACGGAGGGAATATTACATTTAATACACCCCTAGTAACGTGCAGCATAAGATCATTTAAGCTCGAACCGATGATAACATACGTAATATGGATCACTTAACCTAGAACAGTTATTGGGGTACTCATCATTGAAATGGGTTGGCTGAAATTATGCTAGTATCACTCATCACTTTACAAAACTGACTTATAAGGAGAAAGATGCTTGAATATTAATATATAGGTCAAAAATATCAATTTTAGTCTAAACTATGCGCCTATTTTTCAATTCTAGTACCAAATATTTCATTTCACAATTTTATGTCTTAACTATAAAAAATTATTCAAATCTAGGACAAAGAAATTTTCCGGTATCGAAAAGGTGACGAAGCATGCCAGAAACCCACATCAGTTGATTTACAACGTATCATTTTCGTAATATGACATCGGTTTCCAGCACCGTCAATTTTCTGATGCCGAGAAATTTCTTCGTCCTAGATTTGAATAGTTTTTATAGTTCAGACATAAAATTGAGAAAGAGAATAGTTGGTACTAGAATTGAAAAAAGACGAATAGTTTGGATTAAAATTCATGTTTTTGGCCTTAATATATATTACCCCGGACCATTTTATCAATCAAAGTGGGACATTTGATAAAGCATATAACTGTGTACCTCTGTCTTCAAGATAGAGCAATTTAACTTGCAGATCATCAGCCATTGCAAGGGACAAGAAAGAAGCATCCCCAGCCGTCGGATTCCGGCGCATCTCCCTCTCCAACACGTCGATACATATCCGATCTTTGTTAGCTTCCTGCCCTTTCTCCCGTTTCATCTGATAATCCTTCGGCCTCGTCAGTCTCCTGCAAATATTCACAGCACACTGCCCATCCAAGGTCGCTTCTGATGCAGATGCTCCCTTGGTTAGAAGTGACACTATGATCGACGGCTCCTTCCGCCTCGCAGCAACGTGAAGAACCGTGTGGCCCCGCGAGTTACGCAAGTTGACATCAGCGAGGCCTAGACCGAGCACCTCCGTTACTATCTTCGGATCACAGAATGCCACGGAGTAGTGGAGAGCGCAGGCCTCATCCAAGGTTATATCAGACTCGGTTAGAAGAAGTGTGACTAGCTCGATATCATCCGAGTCGAGCGCCTTGTGTATTCTTCGTATGCGTTTCTCAAGCAAAGGATCCGTAAGGGGGGCTTGGTTTTCTTCTTCTGCTTTGAGATTAAGACGGAGGGTTCTAATATCCTCTGCTACACTAGATGGCAGGACTTTCTCGATGAAGATCGACTCGAGGTCCGATTGAGCTACTCTATGGACACACGCGGTGAGAAGCTGACTCAATTGGCAATGGAAGGCAACTAAAAGGATGGGGATCACATCTTCTACTATAGCCTTCCCTACCAGATTAAGAAGGCGGCGCTGCAATTCAAGATCGGATTTTCAACTACTTGTTTCTATCCATCGAAAACAAGATTCATTTATCATGATTTTCAAATGCAGCAGAGTTTATATGTAAGCAAACAAGAGCAACCAAAGCATAAACATAAGCATATATGTTTAATATATGATTAATGCAGAATCAATACATCAACTCGATAGCAGGCCTGCACGCATCGTGAGGGCACGAGCTATCGACACAAGTTTTATTATGATACTCAATGCTGATACCTTTCAGGATGCATCTACTACTAGTTTCTATCCATCTAAAGCAAGATTCATTATTACATCCAAGATTGCAAGAATGAAAGAAACCTCGGATAGTTTTATTACGACATTCAAATGCAGCAGAGTTTATATGTAAGCAAACAAGAGCAGCCAATATATGATATACCTGAAAAAGAGAAACGAGCTCCGAAACCTGAAAAATGGTGGATGCACACATCAACTCTACAGCAAAGTCGATAGCAGGCCTGCACGCATCGTGAGGGCACGAGCTATCGACGCAGGTAGACACCTCGAGGGGAGATGGCTTGAGCTTTCCTGTATACAAGTAACTCAAAATGATAACAAAGGCCTCATATCCAACCTTGCCATAAGGCAACAGATTGGCCAAGTAATACCGCGGCTTCCCTTCCTTCCCGACAAACCTATCTTGCTTGAAAAGATCACCGAAAAACTTACTCCTAGCAGCTAAAATGCACCGGTGCACACCAACACTACTCTCTTCTACTACAATCTCTGCATCACTGAAATCACCACCAGGTTCACTCAGCAGCTGCCCCAAATTGCTGCTCAGCTTGCTCAAACTGATGATTTCAAGATTCAACCCGGCCTCCGCCCCACCCGAAGAAGGGTGTGCCCTATTGCTCGTTGATCCATTTGACAAACGAGAGGGTGAGGTGAAACTAATGGATGAAGATGGCTCAGCAGAATTCTCCATTTACTACAACATGTGTAACAAGAGTTTCTACTTCTACCTATGATGTCTTGCCCTCATATTTTTTCTTCTAGTAGCCGCAACAACCAAAAACGAGTACGAAACATATTCATGTCCCTATCAAATGCCCAGCACAGCAAAGATTTGACAGCACCATTAAATTCTTTTCACTCTCCCATAAAGCAAAAGAAGAGAGGGAATCATCATGTGGAGGAACAACACACGGCCGAAACCCCTCTGTACCAGAATCATATACGGTTTGCACCCTTTTTAGCAAAGTTGAAGAATTTTAGAATTTACATCAATAAACAGTGTTAAATCTTTTACTATATTCTTGATTCTTGGCGTCTCAGCGCAATGATTATCTCGTGCGCCTGAAAAAAACCCAATCAACCCATTTAAGCAAAAACGTGTTTTGAGAAACAAATTCAAGAATAATGAACAGAGGATCCAAAAGGGAACAAGAATTCCCTTATAAAAACAAGAAAAATCAGTTCTTTTCCAAGAACGGTCAGCTCCATCAGGAAAGAATTTCTTACCGAAGTCCGTGGAGAATTTGCAAACAAGAAAAACATGCATCGAACTAGATCCAGAGGCCAACCAAGAGAGAGAGAGGAAGGCTTAGAATTCAAGGAAACACACAGTCCAAAACGGGACCCAGTGATGGTGTAATGAATTTTCGTGATGGGAATCAAAGAAATTGAGAAAGTTGATATTGCAGAAACTTATGATTTACAATCGCCACTTGTTTTACTTTAGGTACAATCCCATTTAATCTTATTCCGGGTTCAATCTCGGATCATGGGTCGGGTTGCTACCCACCAACCTATTTTTTTTCATAATTTATGACTAACAAACTAAACTGAGTGATAGGTTAATAATCAAATCGATTCGAGTTGAGTAAAATTGTGTTCAAATTTAATTTGTTCAATATTGAGTCGAGCTTTGAATTTTTTTTATCGTATAATTTGAAATTCATAAATTTTCTAAAATTATAATATATCTAAAATATTTATTATTATTTTGAAAAAAAAAAAATTACTCCCTTTGTCCCGCCAGATTATTCCATATTTCCATTTTCGTCTGTCCCGCCAGATTAGTCCACTTTTCTAAAATAAAAAAAAACCTCATCACATTAATAAAATATTAATTCCAGTACACTCACAAACATTAGTTACTGTATCGAAACCAGAGTGGACTAATCTAATGGGACGGAGCGAGTATTGATTTCGAAATTAAATCATATACATGATCAATTCAAGAATTTCTCATTACTAAAAAGATGGAGAATTGTCGATTCAGGACCCAGAAGATAGTTTATTTATTGTTTCAAGATCCGAAAGATCAAACATTTCTCAGTCCAGGACCTAATATAGAGGTCCTCGATTGATAATTATATGATCTTTCGGGTCCTGAATTGAGAATTTTGTTAATCTTTCAGGTCCTAGATTGAGAATTATTCTTTTGGGTCCTGAATAGATAATTAAACTATCTTTTGGGTCCTGATTTATTTTATAGTTAAATCATGAAAATATTACTTTAATAAAATTAATCGGCTTATATTTTTTTTATTAATTTTAGCTAACGAGTTTGCTCACGAATCAAATACTTTGATGCTCAAACTTGATTTATTAAATAAACAAATTTTATTAAAGAGATCAAACAAATTTTTATCGAGTCGATATCTGAATAGTTCATAACACTGTATTTATTTTCAATTTACAGCCCTATGAGTGATATTAAAAAAAAAAAGAGAGAGAAACACACATCGGGCCGGGTCACAGGGCAGGGACTAGAAACGGGTGGTGGTTGGGGCCGGGCCTACCCGCGAGTTGTCGGGTAGCTTACGTGTAAGTGTGCTCGTTGGCAGATGAAGTAGTTAGGATGACGCAAACGATGACGTCACGCTCTCCTCTGCCGTCATCGTCTCATATCATAGTTTACGTACCTTACTTTGCTTTCTTTTTTAAAACCAGAATTATTCGTTAATTTACAATTATTTGGGGAGGGGCCCCACTTGGAAATTTCCTCCACAATTCGTAATGTTTCTTTTTAAATTTGGGTCCGAATGTATTTATTTATTTTATGCATAAAAAATATAAAATAAAATAATGTAGCTGTAGCTGTAGCTGAGCTCAGATTGGGTGGCTTGGGCCTCCACTTGTAGGGTTGGCTGGGCTTTGACCCGGTTATCAAAGCCCACAACACACATGCCCTCCAACATCCCCTTCTAGACATATAAAAAATACTACCCAGTCAATTAATCACATATTGATCGACACAATAATCAATGTTTATGAGTATAGTGAAATTAATAATTTATTGATGAACGAAGATTAATTTCCCTTTTGGAAAATGAGATTAATGAAACGGACAGACGAAAAGGAAAAATGAGATTAATATGACGAAATAGAAGGAATATATAACTCTTCCCCGATTTAAAGCACAAGTGATTAAGTGCTTTGTTTATAGCCAATTGGTGATATATTTGAGTCACGTGTCATGTATCACAATTTTTATGAAAAAAATGTATATAGTCATTATAAATATATCACACTTCAAGTGCTAGTATATTAGTACTAAATCAAAGACAACAAAGATGGCTTCTGCATAATTGTTTAGGGTTCTAATTTGGATTCATTTTTATAGTAATAATAATGATTAAAAAAACAACATATAAATTTTAAGTTGGACTTCCCAAGTTCATCCCTTTCAAATGGTTTTGGCCCTAGCACCATATATTTCATTGTGGCTTTATGATTTTCACTTAAAACATATAATCTCAGATGTCAAAATACAGAGATATATGAACTCTAAGTATGATTTACTTGACATTGTCCAATTGTCATAACCAAAATTACCCCAATACTTACAAAGGTTTGTCATTTGTTATTATTTTAAAATATCATCAATTTCAAGTATGTTATCTTTTGTTTATTACTCCTACATTTCGGTTTGATAGTCTCACTTTTCTTTTCTGTCCCATTTTATTAGTCATATTTTTAAAAATAATAATTTTTTACACTCAACAATAAAATATTAATTCCACTCAATTCATTTTACACTCAAATTTTTTATTATTATGTCTGATCAGATCAGGACAATAAAACTAGGACGGAGAGAATACTTGTTTTAATAATTAGAGGGGAGGTGCTGTAGTGGGCACTTATTCTTAGTGAAAATGAGAGGTGGGGAAAGAAGGAATAATTGAAAAACAAATAAGAAAATATATATGAGAGAGAGAGAGAGCCACCCACCACACCAAATGCACTTGTGTGTGTGATTTGTCACTTCTCCTTGGTTTGAGCCAGCAAATGGTCCTTTATTCCATCAAGTGGCACCCAAATTTCCACTAATATCCAATCACTTGCCTACTATAATAGTCTCATTCCATTTATAGATCACTCTTTTCCCACTCTTAATAGTAATACTTTTATCAGTCTCTCATTCAACACTACATTTGGTGCTTCAATCTTTGCTAAATTGGCCACCATTTCATGTATACAAAGATTTCACTGCAGTGGAGTATATAATTTGTAACACTCTTAAAACTTTGAAGCCCATATCGATATCATGGTGAGTGGAGAGAGAGAGAGAGAGAGAGGCATTAATGAGGGTTGATTGATGCATAATAACTATGGAAGCATGAGGGAGGCATTACCTTCCAAAGAGGGAAGGTTGAATGGTGATGGAGAGGGAGAGGGAGTGTGGGAGGGTCCCTAACTCATCACATGCAGTGAGGCTACAGCTCCAAGACAAAGCCTAATTTTGTGTCTGCATCAGCTTTTTTTGACAGCCAGTTTTGACGAGGGCTTTCACCTTTCTACACACACTCACTACTCCACTTTTTTATTCATGATTCTCACAATCAAGAAATTTCAACTATTCTATGGTCATCGTTGTAAAATTCGTTTGGCGTCAATCGGACGTTTGGGTGGAACCTAGCGTTCGGGTGATTCAGTTAAGTCTAATTTTTAATATTTATATATAAAATTAATATACTCATTTCGTTCCAATTATTTGGTCCAAATTACTATTTTGAGGTGTTGTATTTATATGGTTACATATCGAAATTTAGTATTATTGTTTTTTGCATGTGATTACAAATGTACCCTTATAAATTAAACATAATTAATAGCGTTAGTATTAATAATTATTGTTAAATAAGGGTAATTCAAGAAATTTGTTTAAATATTTAATATATTCATAAATGAGTTTTGACATTCGTGCAAGCTAAAACATACTTAAATAATTGAGACAGAAGGAGTATTTATCAATAAATTAAAAAAAAATTTTAAAAAAATAAGCCGTCTGAACTGATTCTACGACACATAGCCTACTTAGTCAGCTACCTAAATCGGTATCTGAGTGAATTAGGCGACCTAATCGGTATTTAGGTTTTAATTACTCGTCAAATAAACTAAACAGCCCTAGACGGAGATTTTTACAATAATGATCTATGTTAGTTGTTGTTGTCTTAACAAATGGTGTTAGTTCAAAAACTCAAGTTTGCAATTTTTTAAATAAAAAAAGTTTAATGGCAGAGAAGAAAATGAATTTCTTGGAAAATGAACTGGCTGCAATCTTGTCCTCATTTTCATGCTCACCTCCAATCAACCTCGGCAAAGTTGTCCAATTCTGTGATTTTCCGTTATCTCTAACCTTTTTTTTTTAATAATAATAATAATATTTTTTTTCCTGTGCGCTCCAAAACAATGTCACCATTACTCCTCTGGTCCAAAATCTACTCCTATGGCATCCCTCCATAAGCTGCTGTCCGAAGATGGATTCCAACCCAAAAAAACCCCTCAAAAACCCACCAAAAAGGTCAAGTTCAGAGACAGAAACGCTCCAGACGACTCCATAGCCCTCCCCATCTACATCTGCCATGATCGCCGAAGCTTCGACTCCTCCTCCCGCCACCGCTCCGACAACAAGCCCTCCTCCCTCGCCGCCTCTTCCGTCACCTCCTCCCGCAGAGGCAATGTCAAGCCCGTTGCCGCTGAAGACCCCGCCATCGACGACGTAGCTATCAAGGCCGTGATTGCTATCTTGAGCGGCTACGTGGGTCAGTATTTGAACGACGTCAGCTTTCGAGTCAACATCCGCGAGCGATGCCGGTCTTGCTTCGAGAGGAGGAGGAGGAAGACGGCTGCTCCCGGCGGAGGCGGCGGCGATGCTTTCGCTCGCATAGAGGTGGGGATTCGGAGCGTGGAGCGATTGGTGGAGAGTAGTTCCGACATCGATTTGGCTTCGTTGCAGAAATGCATAAAAATTTTAAACGCTGTTGCATCCTCGGAATCCTCGAATCACTACTCATCTTGTCGGAAAACGGCGTCGTACCTCTCGTCTTGTTCGAATCTCTACTTGTCGATCGTGTACAGGATTGGGAGGAACGACAAGATTGCGGCGAGGCATCTGCTGCAGGCATTCTGCGACGCGCCGTTTCTTGCTCGGACGCATTTGCTTCCAGAGTTGTGGGACCATTTCTTTCTCCCTCATCTTCTTCATCTCAAGATTTGGCTAAGTAAGGAGCTTGATGATGTTGCGGGATTGGATGAGGGGGAGAGAGAGAGGAAGATGAAAGGTTTGAATCATGTGTATCGAGAGTATATGGATATGGGCACGATTCAGTTTGCTTTGTACTACAAAGAGTGGCTGAAAATCGGAGCTCAAGCTCCGACGATTCCGACGGTGCCGTTGCCGTCGGGAACCAGTCGTTATAGAAGGAAATCTACGGAGTCTTCGACTTCCCGTCGCTCCTCCAGTAGCAAATTGCTGTGAGTTTGCATCTCTAGCTGTTTCTTTCTCTCATTTCTATACCAAAAAAAGAAAAATAATGAAGTTTCATTTTTTTCCAAATTCTGGTTTTGGTAGTTATCAAGCAGTTTTTGGCACAAATATGAAGCGGCAATCAATGGACTTCGATGATCGAAATGGAGCTTCAAGAAATGTATGGGATGTTGAGGTAGAAGAGAAGCAGTATAGTGCAGAAGATGTTAAACATTGCAATTATGAAGTAAGTATCTATATAAATAAAAATATATAAAATTGTGTTCAAATCCGAACTAAATAATCTGAATGAACTTTAAATTTTTCATTGTTGTATATGTAATAATATATTGTAGTGTTATGATACTTCATTAATGTGTGTGCAATTGTTCATTGTAGTGTATATGATACTGTAATGAGGTATCATATACAGTATAATGAACAATTACAAACACTACAATGAAAGCTCATAATTCATTCAATGAGAGAGTTCAGCCTATAGTGCTCCCCGTATGTATGTAATCTAATACTACTTAAATCTTGATGAAGATTATGATATTCAATTTCAGCAGAAGAAAGCTGCTTCTCATAGAAGATCATCTAGTTACAGTTATGAAATGCAGAAGGCAGAATTAAAGTCAGAGCCAGACAGCCTGAAATCAGATTATTTCAGGTTCTTAGGCTGTAGGACTGAACCAGCAAAGTGCTTGACACAGAGAGGTTATGTCTCCTCCAACAATGAGAAAATCAAGGTCGAAACAGACAGTGTCCGTTTTCAGTTCAGTGACATGGAAAGAGCCATTGCCACGATCTGTTCATCCGGGAGCCTGAGCGACTGCGAGGCCGCGATTCGAGCAGTGAGCAAAGCATGGCTGGATGCTCACGAAGGCGCTCATCTCCAATCTTCACTCTCTCGAGCTTCAGTCATACAGGGGATATTAGAGGTTCTCTACGTGTCGAGTGATGACGAGATTCTCGAGCTGGCAGTGTCGCTTCTAGCAGAAATCGCGTCTAAAACTGAGGCGAACAGGCAGTGTGTTCTGACTTCCGATCCACAGCTTGTTGTTTCGATGAGGCTGCTGAGAAGCAGCAGCCTGTTCTTGAAAGCTGCAGTTCTGCTCTACTTGGTGAAACCGAAGGCGAAGCAGATGGTGTCGATGGAGTGGATCCCATTAGTCCTTCGGGTTCTGGAGTTTGGCGATCAGCTGCAGACTCTGTTCAGCGTGAGGTGCAGTCCTCACGAGGCAGCATATTACTTCCTGGACCAGCTCGTGACAGGGTTTGACGAAGACAAGAATTTAGAGAACGCGAAGCAGATCATTTCTCTGGGAGGATTACGCTTGCTAGTGAGAAGAATGGATGTAGGAGATGCTTCTGAGAAGGGCAGGGCTGCTTCTGTTCTTCGTCACTGCATACGCGCAGATGGGAGCTGTCGACACTACTTGGTGAAGAACTTGAAGAAAGATGCGATCTTAGCCCTGCTAGTTCTCGAAAACCAAGCAAATTCTCAAGGGCAGCATGCTCTTGCATTGCTGTCTGAGTTACTATGCATTAGCAGGTATACCAAACATTCTCATATAACATATCTTCTTAGATATATCTCAATTTCATTAATCTTTATAAATGCAGGAGGAGCAAGAGAATCGAGTTCTTAACTGGACTAAGAGAGGGATGGGGATGCTTCAACACCCTCCAAATCTTGCTGATACGCCTCCAAAGGGCTCGAGCAGAAGAAAGGCCTATCATTGCAGTCATTTTGCTCCAGCTAGACCTGATGGGCGATGCCACCGAATGCAGCGTGTACAGAGAAGAGGCGGTGGATGCAATCATAGAAGCATTGGGCTGTTTTGTGTTTGAAGAGAAGACTCAGCTGCAAGCAGCAAGAGCTCTCTTCATTCTTGGAGGCCACTTTTCCTACACTGGAGAGCAAGAAGTAGAGAAATGGCTCTTGAGAAAAGCAGGAATCGAAGATCACACCTTGAGCATCATGGTAAAAATCTCTCACTCAAATCACTCTCCACATCTTCCACAGATCATAACATATCAAACATTTTCCAGAGCGAAGATGAGAAAATGAGCGAAAACTGGCAGAGGAAAGCAGCATTAGTCCTACTCACCAGTGGGAACAAGAGGCTGCTCTCTGCTCTCTCCGACTCTGTGGCCAACAGTATTCCTAGACTGGCTCGAGCTAGCCTCGTTACAATCTGCTGGATTAGCAGTTATCTCCATGCACTCGGAGACAGAGATCTTCGCATTGCAGCATGCTCGATCCTCGTGCCACATTTGATAGAGCGCCTGATTGACAACAGCAGTAATCTCGAGGAGAAGATATTAGCCTCATTTTCATTACACAGTCTCACAAATGGTGCAGGTATAGTCTCCAACATGCTGTCACATTTAGATTTGGAGAGCTAATTCTCATTGTTGCATTTGTATCAGATTGTTTTTTGCAGCAGTTCAGAATGGAGAAAGGCGTTCTGGGCTGCCTACAGAAACTCTCGAGAGTAACATGGACGGCGACGGAGCTAATATCTCTCATCACCACCAGCAGTTCATCTGAGCAGTTTCTGTGACTAGAGAACTTGTCAGATTCTGTAAGTAGCCAACTTGTGTTCTTGTATAGAAATTTGTCTAGGGTTTGATTCTTTTTTCATAGAGTATGTGATGGTTTCTTTGTAATGACAAGATCAAATAATCTGACTCTGCCACCATCAGAGAGGACGAATAGTTTCAACAAAAATCCAGTTTCCTAGTTCTTCAAACTATGTGAAATCATCAAACAAGCAAACACAGTAGCCTTTATTCAAATTGATAAAACCAGATAACAACGGAAACACTAAAATCACACAATAAATACAAAACACCCCTTTCGCAAGAGCGACCACACCACAAACTGAAAGAAAATCAACAACTCCGACACGAGAACAATGGATATTAGCCAATTAGCATCGATTTTACCATGATCAGTGAACGATCAGGGAAGAGATCGATAGGATACCATTAGATTCACGCACAAACTACGTCGTATGCATCAAAGAAGCTTCCACGTCGTACAAACTTCCTGATGCATACGATGGAGGTTGGACATGGAATTGACCTAATTAATCTCCCAGCGAGTAGCTGAAGGAGATGAACAGGCGAACCGATCAATCGAACCCTAATTAGATTCACGCACAAACTACGTCGTATGCATCAAAGAGCTTCCACGTCGTAAAAGTTGCTGATGCATGCGATGGAGGTTGGACATGGAATTGAATTGACCTAATTAATCTCCCAGCGAGTAGCTGAAGGAGATGAACAGGCGAACCGACCAATCGAACGAAAGCGAGATGCAGAATTCTCTAAATCCCCTACTCCACCCTCCACGAACTTCGATCAGACCTCCATTCCCTGCACCATTTATTAAATTCATCAAATCCTGACCCACAGCAATCCACAAACGAGAGCAACGCAGAATATGTATACCTGTCTCTGGAGGAGGCTGTTCTGGGGGAGCAGCAGATGTGCTAAACGCACCGCCAGCTCTTCCACCCAGCTGTGGTGGTCTAGAGCCACGCGCATGAGGAGGCGGATGCGGCCGGTCCATCGGACGGGGAGAAAAGCGTTCAGGTGGATCGCGGTAACTCCTGCTTCTGCGATTTGGCTGATCGCGGAGATTCTGGCGTCCTCTGCCGCCACCGCTGCGACTTAAGTTGTTCCTGCCGTTTGCCATTACTTCACAAAGTAGAGTAGAATTGGTATGCTGTGGTAAGAGTGATAACAGAAATTAGAGAGTGATGAGATTATGGAAGGTGAGGTAGTGAGATAAATAAAGAGGGGGGTCAGGAAAGGAAAGATCGTGGAAATTTACTAGAGTTCGACACTCATTTTTGGGGCCCACCACCACGACTAGATTTTTCTTTTTCTTTTTCTCACTTTAATTTATTCTTTTATTAATTCACAAGTAGCCCCAGTCAACTTTTAAATTAAATTAAATAAACATTTTTTTATCATATGATACTAGAATATTCCAAAAGGAATTTGGCAATTTAAAAAAAAGATTATTCTATATAAATATTTTACTATTTACACTTCATGATAATGAGATTAATTTTATAAGTCAATGTAATATTTACAAAGAACACTGTAAACTTTTATCTACTTAAAAAATATAATATAATATAATTTGTAATTACTTTCATAAAACATAATCTAATGTCCACGTTGAGCATAGAGATGTTAATTAGAATTTAACTTACTATCAATATTATACTCGCTACGTTAGTCCGTCGGCACATTAACACGTATCTATTTAGTGGCATTATGGCCATATACACAACATTAACAATCAAAATCATGCTATCGTATTGTATTAAATTAACAAATCATACATAGCAAATTCCTGCAGTCAAATCTACTAATATATTAAAATAGAATAATTTCATTTATAACTGTTCCCGCCTAATATTAACAAACATGGGTAATATGTATTCTACTCTAATAACCATTGAAATGAATATATATAATAGCAAGATAACTGTTTAGTACTTGAAATCAATTTTACAGATTTTTTATTGTTATACTCTTAAAAAGGAAATCAATTTAAAATAAGGCATCAAATTTACGTCTATAAGAATCTTGCGAAAAAATATATATTTGGATATATTTATTTCATTATTTTCTTTTGTATAAATTAAAAGTAGATCAAAATATATGTATAACTTTCTCTTCAAATATTTTATTTTAAATAAAATTGTTCAACATAATTGTGCAAGTCTTTAAACTAATGTTCTGGGAGGCTCGTTTCCAGTGGAGCTCTGATACGATCTTAAACCGTATCAAGAAAGGAGACCCTTCGAGCTGTCTCTTACTCCACAGATAAGAGCTGTTCGAGTAGCTCACACTCCATAAATTGTAGAGAGAAGAGAAGATACGAGAGAGAAGATGAGAACAGATTAATTCATTTCATTCATTGATATTCCTAGATGCATTACAAAGCTATATATATATAAGACATAAACCTAATTATTTGGGCCTTCAAATATAGTTGGTTGGGCCACTAATTAACAACACTTGGGCTGTTGAGTCTGGGCCTCGCGAATGGTGTATCAAGCTCCCAACAAAGAGCCGAGTCTGATGTCTCTTTTGATAGAATGCCTGATTGACAACAGCAATAATCTTGAGGAGAAGATTTTAGCCTCACTTTCATTACACAGTCTCACAAATGGTGTAGGTAAATATGGCTAAGGTCGTAGTCTCCTTCAACATGCCGTCACTTATAGTTATAGATTTGGTGAACTAATTCTTGCTGTTACATTTGTATCAGATTGTTTTTTTGCAGCAGTTCAGAAGGGAGAAAAGCGTTCTGGGATGCCCACAGAAACTCTCTCGAGTAACATGGACGGCAACGGAGCTAATATCTCTCACCACCACCAGTTCATCTGATCAGTTTCTGTGACTAGCCCAACTTGTGCTCTTGTATAGTAATTTGCCTATGGTTTGATTCTTTTTTTCATAGAGTATGTAATGGTTTTCTTCGTAATGACAAGAGTCACAAGATCAAATAATCTGACGAATAGTCTTCAATAAAAAACCAGTTTCCTTCTTCAAACCATGTGAAATCAATCATCAAACAAGCAAACATACAAACCTTCATTCATATTGATAACAACGGAAACACTAAAATCACACAGAAAATACAAACGCCCCTTTCGCAAGAGCGATCACACCACAAACTGAAAGAAAATCAACAACTCGGACACGAGAACACTAGCTACTAGCTAGCATCGAATTCACCAACGATCAGGGAAGAGATAGGATACCATTAGATTCACGCGCAAACTCACGTCGTATGCATCAAAGAGCTTCCAAGTCGTAAAAACTTGCTGATGCGTGCGATGGAGGTTGGACATGGAAATGATCAATTGACCAAATTAATCTCCAAGCCAGTAGCTGAAAGCCTGAAGGAGATGAACGTACACGACCGATCGAACGAAAGCGAGATCCAGAATTCTCTTAATCCCCTACTCCATCCTCCACGAACTTGGATCGGACCTCCATTCCCTGCACAATCAATTAAATTCATCAAATCCTGACTTAGCTACACTTACACCGATCCATAAACGAGAGCAACGCAGAATATGTATACCGGTCTCTGGAGGAGGCTGTTCTGGAGGAGCAGCAGATGTGCTAAACAAACCGCCAGCTCTTCCACCCACCTGTGGAGGCGGATGCGGAGGCGGCGGCCGGTCCATCGGACGGGGAGAAAAGCGTTCAGGTGGATCGCGGCATCTCCAGCTTCTACGATTCGGCTGATCGCGGAGATTCGGACGTTCTCCGCCCCCTCGACCAGTATAGCAGCCGCCGCCGCGACTTAGGTTTTTCCTGCCGCATGACATTACTTCCCAGAGTAGAACTAGAATCGGTATACGCGGGTGAGAGTGATGAGATTATGGAAGGTGAGGCAGTGAGATAAATAGAGAAGGGGGTAAGGAAAGATCGTGGAAATTACGCATCGAATTGGAGTTCGATTCGACCTCCTCTTTTTCTTTTTCACACTTTAATTTATTCTTTTCTTAATACCAAGTATCCAATCCACAGTTTAACTTTTAAATTTGAATAACATATAAACAACAAAATACTTATTTATATAAAAACATTGTAATCTTTGCTTAGGGTTTTAAATAAAATAAATTATTCGTGAGCTACTTGGATCTTTATTTGATAAAAGTTCGTTCAAACTCATTTAATAAAATTCATTTATTAAACAAACCAAACTTGAGTATCTTCAACTCGTGAGCTTGTTAGCTATAATTAGTAAAAATATAAAACAGTTAATTTTATAAAAATAACTAGTATACCGCTCGCGCATATGATTGTATTTGATTAGGATCAAAATAATTCTTTTAGATAATTTTAATGTTTTGTTTGATAAATAAAATAATTTTTATTATAAAACTTCGCAATTATTATTGCTTTAATTATTAAAAAAATCATGTCAATCTTTGATATTCATGAGTTTGATAGTCAAAAAAATAATAATTAAGAAAAAATTAATTTGACTGATTTATACTTGAATGTATATGTTGAGGTCCGATTTCGTACAGATACAGGGCCCCGGAAACTTGGGATCCGAATAGATAACGCATAGAACAACAAATAATACACGAAAGTAAAATAAAGCAGTACAAATGACTCAAGCAATAAATACGTGACACATCGAAAGTAAAACACTATATAAGAATCGTTACAAGCTGTGCAGCCGAACTTCCAGGACCACGTCGCTGAGCTCGATAGAGAATACGGGAGGCTAAAAGCGTGATAATTTAAAGTGTCGTAAAAGTAAAGAATTAGAAGTCAAAAATCGGCTTACAGGGGAGCATTTATAGGGATCTACGTGCACTAGGGTTCCCTGGATTCTCGCCCGAGTGGTTAGATAACGTCCTCCAGATTTATCGGGGTGGTTGGCGACGCCTTTATCTTCAACTGCCTCCGAGATTAATTTATTCTTTTTAAGGAAAGATCGTGGAAATTACGCATAGAATTATAGAATTGGAGTTCGGTTCCACACTAACCTTCTATTTTTCTTTTTCTTTTTCTTTTTCTCACTTTAATTTATTCTTTTATTAATCCCCAATTATCCACAGTCAACTTTTAAATTTGAATAACATATAAACAACAAAATACTAATTTATATAAAAACACTGTAATCTTTGCTTAGGGTCTCAAATGAAATAAATTATTCGTGAGCTACTTGGATCTTTATTTGATAAAAGTTCGTTCAAACTCATTTAATAAAATTCGTTTATTAAACAAACAAAACTTGAGTATCTTCAACTCGTGAGCTTGTTAGCTATAATTAGTAAAAATATAAAATAGTTAATTTTATAAAAATAACTAGTATACCGCTTGCGATTATGATTATATTTGATTAGGATCAAAATAGTTCTTTTAGATAATTTTAATGTTTTCTATGACAAATAAAATAATTTTTATTATAGAACTTCGCAATTATTATTGCTTTAATTATTAAAAAAATCATGTCAATCTTTGATATTTATGAGTTTAATAGTAAAAAAAGACAATAATTAAGAAAAAATTAATTCGATTGATTTATACTTGAATGTATATGTTGAGGTTCGATTTCGTACGGATACAGGGCCTCGGGAACTTGGGATCCGAATGGAATAGATAACGCAGAGAACAACAACAAATAATACACGAAAGTAAAATAAAGCAGTACAAACGACTCAAGCAATAAATACGTGACAGATCGAAAGTAAAACACTATATAGGAATCGTTACAAGTTGTGCAGCCGAACTTCCAGGACCACATCGCTGATCTCGATAGAGAATATGGGAGGCTAAAAGCGTGATAATTTAAAGTGTCGTAAAAGTAAAGAATTAGAAGCCGAAAATCAGCTTACAAGAGAGCATTTATAGGGATCTACGTGCGTTAGGGTTCCGTGCATTCTCGCCCGAGTGGTTAGGTATCGTCCTCCAGATTTATCGGGGTGGTTGGCGACGCCTTTATCTTCAACTGCCTCCAGGATTCTCGCGGGCTTATCCCTTCGCCGCTTGGCAGCTCTCTTAGTCGTTGAGCAGCCCTTTTGACCGTTGGGTGGCCCTTGCTCAGCTCGCCCTTTGCGGGGAGGTCTTCGCTCTTATCAAACTGCTTACTTACCGATCGAACTGCTTTCGTCGAGCTCCTCCATATCTGCGAGCTGCTTCCAGCTGGGCCGGTTCGCTACTTGGCCTGCAAGAATGCCGATGGGCCTCCCGTTGGGCCTCTTTGATGGGCCGATTTTGACTATACCCCAACAATAGCCCATTCAGCTCTCTGGGGGCTCTCCTGGAAGGACCCAAAGAGTCGAACAATTGGGTCGCATAGTACTGTGTTATCACCTTTTGGAGGTAAGTCATTTTTCCCAGATGTGTGCCCTTCAGACTCCTTTGGTGGGAGATCCGGTATTGTTCGTAGGATGCCTGTAAGCACTCCTCAGCCGGGAGGGTCAGTTCCTTTGTGGGTGACTCTTCCCTGCTCGCGCAATCCCGGGAAGTTGCTGCGAGGGCCGTGGCCGCAGGCCCGAAACTGCGGCTTTATGGTGGGACAGTTCGGGTTCTGTCTGAAGGGAATCGCGAAGTCCGTTTGCCAAGGATCGTTAATTGGAATATCAAAAATAAATTGCTATGCCTATGAACAATCCTAGCATGCTCCTATATTATTATGCATAAGAAGGTTATGCGGAATACCTGGATCGATGAACTCTGAAGAACGCGTGCGCGGAGATGCCCTTTGATATTTCCCACGCACCAAGATTTAATTTCCTAACAGATTGAGGAAATTAATCTATAGAAAATATATGTATATTTTCGAAAATAAAGAGGAGAGAGAGAAGAAGAAAAATCCTCCTGATCTGATCTTCTGATCTGTATCCCAACTCGATCTGAAAATCTGGTGAAGATTCTCTATGAGATCCCTTGCTCAATTGAGAAGCAGAGTTTCCTCCTCTTTCTCAGATCTTGGTCGATCACCACAGCTCCCAAATTCTGGTTTGCTGTGTGCAACTTATGATCTGGTGTGGTGTAGGTGTGTTGAGATCTGAGAAACTGAGGTCTATTTATAGGAAATTCTAGACTCCTATTGGGCTTGAGTTATCATGGGCCAGTCCAGGGACCAGAATGCAAATAGCAAATAAGGCCTATCAATTAATTAATTCCCATATTCAACCCAGAATATAATTAATTAATTAATATTGATTCATGCCACCAGAGAATCAATACTGTCCTACCTATTTGCTACCACGTTTTGAGGTACGGGTTGCATTGGACTCGGTTTATCCCCACATTTAAGGTTACAGACATTCGTTAATTAATTTAAGCTCTGACAAGCTATTTAATTAATTAACATCTTTAATTCCTGAATCAATCCACTCAAACCTTTTCACTTATGCTTGAACTTAATCAGCCTGCATGACTTTAGCATAACGAACCTTTTGAGCTGTTCAGGGAATGTCACCTTCCTATACTGGATGTGGTTACCTAGTTCAGATACCAGACAGTTATACACAAATTGCTATATTCCAAGACAACAGATATACAGGTTCAACTAGAACCTTTTCTGCAACTCAAAGTGATAGACAATCTATGTACACTTCTGTATCTTCATGTAGGCTTAAGATTTCATCGAGTCATAGAGATCTAGATTATTTTAATGTCAGATAAAAGAATCGATCTCGACTTAGGTCCTCATCAATGTGTACCCCACACCAGCATACCAAGACATCCAAGATAAGATGCTTATCCGCATATGCTGCAGCCTACACCGACAGTTTATCCTGGAACTGTCTCAGCTGTGATGACTATTTATATCTCGCTAGGTTAAACTATCCATACGATCTTCCATGATCTTCTACACACCGTATGATCTTCCTATCGACGAGATAAGAGGATAATTGCATTTGCGACACATGTTTGTTAATTCAGACAGGAGATGAACATACAACATTTATGATTACCAGTAGATTAACCAATAAACCTTGTACATAATATACCAATCATAATGCTTTTCAGTATATAAATCCATCAATCTTCCACTTATACTCAAAGCATTATATACTTGCTTTCCAGAGTATAACGCGTCTAAACTAATCTAGCTACTACATCAAGCATTCTACGTGGCTGGCTTTGCCCTCAGCCCAAGGCTACGTACATGCATCTCGTAAACCTTCTGAGGCAGAGCCTTTGTGAATGGATCTGCTAGATTATCTTTCGTATCAATTTTCTCTATCAGCACATCACCCCTTGCTACGATTTCTCGTATAATATGGTACTTCCGTTCTATGTGTTTTGTTGCTCTGTGAGTTCGTGGTTCGTTAGAATTAGCCACAGTTCCCGAGTTATCACAATACACCGTGATAGTTCTGGGTAGCTTAGGAATCACATCCAACTCCAGAAGGAAGTTTCGAAACTATACCGCTTCTTTCGAAGCTTCAGAAGCTGCCACATACTCGGCTTCCATGGTGGAGTCCGCAATGCACTTCTGCTTTGCACTCCTCCATGATATGGCCCCACCTCCCAATGTAAACACATAGCCAGAGGTGGACTTCTTTTCATCTCGGTCTGCCTGGAAATCCGAATCAGTATAACCCACAGGGCACAACTCATCACACTGATAAACAAGACAATAGTCCCTTGTCCTTTTCAAGTATTTGAGTATGTGCTTTACCTTGGCCCAATGCGCCTGTCCAGGGTTAGACTGGTATCTCGCTACCATGCCTATAGCAAAGCAGATATCTGGCCTCGTACATAACATTGCATACATGAGGCTCCCCATGGCCGATGCATACGGCACGTTGCTCATCTCATCTTTCTCCCTTTGTGTCACCGGACACTGATCTTTGGAAAGATGTATGCCATGTCTGAAGGGTAACAGACCTTTCTTGGCATTATGCATGTTGAAACGGGCAATCACAGTATCCACATATGATCCTTGAGACAAGGTCAGCATCCTCTTATTGCGCTCCTGCAATACTTTTACCCCTAGGATGTATCCTGCCTCCCCAAGGTCCTTCATATGAAACTGCTCGGATAACCACCCCTTTATGCCTGACAATACTTCCACATTGTCGCCAAATAGGAGAATATCATCTACATAAAGTGCAAGGAATACCACACTTCCGCTGACACACAGACGGTACACGCAACTCTCGTTTGAACATTGTGAAAATCCATAGGATTTAATCACCTCATCAAAACGGAGATTCCATGACTGCGAAGCTTGTTTAAGTCCATACAACGACTTCCTTAGCTTCCAGACCAAATGTTCTTCGCCCTTCTGCACATAACCTTCTGGCTGTTGCATATAGATGTCTCTACCTTCCTCAAGGTACCCGTTTAGAAACGCGATTTTGACATCCATCTGCCAGATTTCTAAGTTCTTATGTGCTGTTATGGCCAGGAGTATTCGAATGGACTTAAGCATGACTACCGGTGAGAAAGTCTCGTCATAGTCTACACCTTCTTTCTGACTATAACCTTTTGCCACCAGCCTTGCTTTGAAAGCTGTAATTTCCCCATTCGATCCTTTCTTTCTTTTGTATACCCATTTGCACCCTATGGCACGATGGCCATCTGGCAAATCAATTTTTTGGTATACATCCATAGCAGTAATGGATTCTATTTCTGAATCCATGGCGATCAGCCATTTGTCCGCATCTTTATCAGATACCGCCTTGTCATATGTCCAGGGATCGGTATCATCTAGTCCATTTTCCGGGATCAAGTCAGAAGACTCTCCCACGAACATATACCTCTCGGGTTTGTGACTAACCCTCCTACTGCGACGAGGCATCTGAGCCGTGTCAGTAGTTGGCACAGTACGCGTTGGTCCCACACCTTGCATTAGTGGCAGTGTTGGTATATTCTCACCTCTTACAGGTGGATTTACCACTACACTGGGCTTTCCTGATGGAATTGCTTCTTTATCCTCAAGCTCGTGGAGGATAATTTCACTCTTGGATCTGTGGTTTCTTACATACTCGTCCTCCAAGAATCTCGCGTTGGTACTGAAAACGACTTTCTGATCCTCAGGATAGTAAAAGAAACCACCTTTCGTTTGCCTGTGATATCCTACAAACAGCATCAGCTTACACCTACTTTCTAACTTATCAGGTTCCTTTGTCAGCACATATGCTGGACAACCCCAAACCCTCACTCTGTTCGAGCTTGGCTTTCGCCCATACCAGAGTTCCAGAGGTGTTTTAGGAACTGATTTAGAAGGTACCAGGTTAAGCAAATAGGCCGCTGTCTCCAAGGCATATCCCCAAAACAAAATCGGCAAGCTTGCATAACTCATCATTGACCTGACCATTTCTAAGAGAGTTCTATTTCTTCTTTCTGCTACACCATTTTGTTGAGGGGTTCCTGGTGCAGTACACTGGGACGTAATCCCGTTATCTGACAAGTACTGCAAGAACTCGTTACTGAGGTATTCCCCACCACGATCAGATCGTAGTGTCTTGATAGTCTTACCTAGCTTCTTTTCAACCTCAGTCCGGAACTCTTTGAATTTATCAAAGCATTCAGACTTATGGCGAAGCAAATAGACATATCCAAATCTTGAGTAATCGTCAATGAAAGTGGCGAAGTACTCATAACCTCCACGAGCTTGCGTAGACATTGGTCCACATAAGTCAGAATGGATCAGTTGCAACACATCCTCATCTTTCCCTCTATACAGGACTCACAGACTTGATGCGGTACCACTTGGAAAAAATCCAAGAGACCATCGCATTCTAGTCGTTTAATCCTCTTTAGATTGATGTGACCTAATCTCAAGTGCCAGAGGTATGTCTGATCCTCATCAGAAGAAAACTTTCTCTTTAAATGATTATTATTATTGGATGAGTTTGCAATATTCACGGAAGATTTATGCATACAATCAATGATATAGAGAGAGTCAATCAGTTTGCCATGATAGATAACACCGTTATTACCAATGATAGAAACTCCACTATCAAAAATAATTGAATATCCATCGTGAAATAACTTGGAAACTGAAACTAAGTTCCGCCGAAATACCGGCACATATAAAACATCTCTCAAAATCAAAACATTGTTTTCAAAGCATAAAGTAAAATCTCCAATGGCTACTGCTGAGACTCGTTCTCCGCTGCCCATTGAGATGGTAATCTCGTCATGTCTCAGCTGCCTTGTCGGCCTGAACCCCTGCAAAGTATAACAAAAAATGATCCGTAGCTCCAGTATCCACTACCCAAGAATGGGTAGAAACCGATGCTAAACATGTTTCTGTTATAAATGCACATGACGTACCTTGTCTACCCCTGCATGGCACTAGACAATTTACTTCACTTCGCTTGCGTTTGCATGGCCTGGTGATAATTTCTGCCTCATCTATTTCATCCAACTTCTTAAGCATTTCTTTTGCTTCAACAAATGTCTTGTCAAGAGCTAACAAAGTTGGAGCTAACTCAAATGCCATCATGTCGTATTTCTCTCGCAACAGGGTCCTGAGTAACTCATGAAGAGGAAACTCACGTCTGACACCGAGAGATTTGATGAAACCATCATAAGAATCAGATAGAGAGTGCAGGACAATGTTTATTTCCGCCCGCTTACTTATTCGTCCACCTCTCTTTCTATACTTTCTCATGATTCTCATCATACTGATGAAGTGCAGAACCAACGAACTCCCCTCAGTCATTTTCTTGCAAATCAGGTCCTTCACAAGATCATAACTGATAGTTCGTCTCACCTTCCCATATGCTTTCACAAGGTCCCTCCATATCTCAACAGTTGTCCGAAATTCTTGTACTTGAGCCTTAATTCTCTAGACAGATTGTTCATGATGAAAAAGTAAGCAAAATCATCAGAAGCTTTCCATCTGTCATAGAATTCTCGCTCATAACCAGTACATTTCCAATACTGAGGAGATGGTGGGTCCATGTAAAGTACATAGGCATGTTTTGCAGTATAGAGTATTTCCAATAAGGAAAACTTCCATTCAGGAAAATTGTGACCGGTTAAAGGGTTTGTTGCTAAGAGATTTACAATATGAATAGACATGTCTGAAAACAATAAATTAAAAACAGAAATTAAAACATAGTCGCAAACTATTGAAACAATTAAATATTGAAACCTTATGATAAAGCAATATTAATATTTCCTCCGATTTGCCTAAGTATTACTATTGCAAGCCACACACGTGGACGTTTACAACAAAACACTTAACCAGACTGCATCTTTCAATTCCAGTCATTTAATTCCAATCCATGCCCGGGTTCCTTAGACAAATGGAATTAATAATCGGAGACCTAACCCAAGACCATATTATCCTACTGAGCAGGGACTTCACATATGAGTTATACTCTGGACAATATCTAAGCTATCTTTACCACCAAAGCCAACCCTCCCATATAAGGATCTAAATCAACACACCTGATCCCTATAATAAGGTTGTCTCATTTAACCCAATCCCTAGAGAACTTATGAGAACTCAATACGCAAGCTACACATGTAGACGTTTACGCAAGAGCTCCCACTTCTCACATGAATTAAATGTTTGTTTTAAGAAATCCTATCCATTAGAACTTACGAATAATAAATTAAGTAAGCTACACATGTAGATGTTTACCTAATAAATTACCCACTTCCAATAAAGGATCGCTTTGTGGAAGTCTTAGTAAATTATGAGCTTAGTAATTTTAATTCATAAGGTTCAATTGCACAGATTATTTTACGTAGCCATAATTACAACATTGCTAAAATTCTATCATGCATAGCATGAACCCCGAATTTATAGTTATAATTAATTACATAAAATAAATCACATAGCATGCTTTAAAGCTGTAAATAAAAGCAGTAAACGTGCTCTCTATTATCTACAACATGCTGTATGCTGCGCAATTAATTTAAACACATATATCATGCGAACACAAATAATAAAACAAATAAAAATTGTCCTCGTGGCCCCATGATACAAAAATAAAAATAATTCTAACTATTACAAGTTGGAATTTATTTTACAGATCTTCGACTGGGCTCCCACTACTTGGACTGAGATCTTGATTTATTTTCTGAAACTGGGCCTCCAAGATTTGATCCATCAGAAAATTGGACAACTGGGCCAGTTAACCAGATCGCAAGCCTAGGCACACATAACAAGCCCAATAGCCCACGAGAACTTAGCCCGACGAGCCACCACCGGCGAACCACCACCGTCGGCGACTCGCCGCCACTGTGAGGGCTCTCGGAGTCGCGCAATAGCCATGCACGTACGTGCATGGTTGTAGCCCGCGATCCGCCTCCTCCGGTCGTTGCCCATTTCGCATGCCGCCGCCCCAGCTTGCCCCGACCGTCGCCCGAACCATCGTTCACTCTTCTTCTCCACCGTCGGCCTCTGTGACTCATCAGAATCGTGCAAGAATGGAATCGGGCTCGCGCGAACCACGCAAAAAACCTTAAGGTTTTTTCGTATTTCGGCCGCACGCCTAGCCCGTCGCCGGCCACCCGAGCCACCGCCGCACCACCTGCCCCGCACCGACGCCGATCGAGGAGGACCCGCGCCCGCGAGCCCTAAGGCTTGCCGCATCGCGGGCGCCCCCAGCGCTCCCCCGGCCCTTACGCCTCCGTCCGCCTGCCTTGCATCATCGGCCGCGCGGCCATGCCGCGTGCGTGCGCGTACAGCGCGCGCGAAACCCTAGGGTTTCCGCGCCGCCGCCGCCGTGCCTCGCTGCCACTGTCTGCCACGCGCCGGTCTGCCGTGCGTCATCGTCGACCGCCGTGCATGGCGCCCAGCCATGCCGGCACCGTCGTGTGTTGTCGCGCGGTCCTTCGTTCTTCGTGTTCTTCGTTCTTCGTTTTACAGATTTAATTTTTGAAATAAAAGATTACATGGAATAATCCTAATTACAATTTAAAAAATCTAAATCTAACCACGGATTTATCTCGTGGGTGAAAAACGAATCCATATAAATGGGCGGATTAACCCGAGGAACCACGAGGACGAAAAACATACAATCAATCCATAAACCATCCATTGCATGCAATCAATAATAATAATCATGCATGTTCATAGGCAATATTATTTTTCCGATAGAGCCAATTAATTTAACCTGGCTCTGATACCAATTGAAGGGAATCGCGAACTGAATCGCGAATTCCGTTTGCCAAGGATCACTAATTAGAATATCAAAAATAAAATGCTATGCCTATGAACAATCCTAGCATGCTCCTATATTATTATGCATAAGAAGGTTATGCGGAATACCTGGATCGATGAACTTTGAAGAACGCGTGCGCGGAGATGCCCTTTGATCTTTCCCACGCACCAAGATTTAATTTCCTAACAGATTGAGGAAATTAATCTATAGAAAATATATGTATATTTTCGAAAATAAAGAGGAGAGAGAGAGGAAGAAAAATCCTCCTGATCTGATCTTCTGATCTGTATCCCAACTCGATCTGAAAATCTGGTGAAGATTCTCTATCAGATCCCTTGCTCAATTGAGAAGCAGAGTTTCCTCCTCTTTCTCAGATCTTGGTCGATCACCACAGCTCCCAAATTCTGGTTTGTTGTGTGCAACTTATGATCTTGTGTGGTGTAGGTGTGTTGAGATCTGAGAAACTGAGGTCTATTTATAGGAAATTCTAGACTCCTATTGGGCTTGAGTTATCATGGGCCAGACCAGGGACCAGAATGCAAATAGCAAATAAGGCCTATCAATTAATTAATTCCCATATTCAACCCAGAATATAATTAATTAATTAATATTGATTCATGCCACCAGAGAATCAATACTGTCCTACCTATTTGCTACCACGTTTTGAGGTACGGGTTGCATTGGACTCGGTTTATCCCCACATTTAAGGTTACAGACATTCGTTAATTAATTTAAGCTCTGACAAGCTATTTAATTAATTAACATCTTTAATTCCCGAATCAATCCACTCAAACCTTTTCACTTATGCTTGAACTTAATCAGCCTGCAGGACTTTAGCATAACGAACCTTTTGAGCTGTTCAGGGAATGTCACCATCCTATACTGGATGTGGTTACCTAGTTCAGATACCAGATAGTCATACTCAAATTGCTATCACCCAACACAACAGATATACAAGTTCAACTAGAACCTTTTCTGCAACTCAAAGTGATAGACAATCTATGTACACTTCTGTATCTTCATGTAGGCTTAAGATTTCATCGAGCCATAGAGATCTAGATTTTTTTAATGTCAGATAAAAGAATCGATCTCGACTTAGGTCCTCATCAATGTGTACCCCACACCAGCATACCAAGACATCCAAGACAAGATGCTTATCCGCATATGCTGCAGCCTACACCGACAATTCATCCTGGAACTGTCTCAGCTGTGATGACTATTTATATCTCGCTAGGTCAAACGATCCATACGATCTTCCGTGATCTTCTACACACCGTATGATCTCCCTATCGACGAGATAAGAGGATAATTGCGTTTGCGACACATGTTTGTTAATTCAGACAGGAGATGAACATACAACATTTATGATTACCAGTATATTAACCAATAAACCTTGTACATAATATACCAATCATAATGCTTTTCAGTATATAAATCCATCACTGTCCCGTTCATTAATTTGGCCATCTAGTGAGCCCCTGCGAACTGTGCAAGTTCATCCTTTTGGGTCTTTTGGCGAGCATAGAGTTTGCCGTGAGCTCTTGTTTTCGGGGTCAGAGCCCCTGGCGAAACGTTAGCCTGTAGGGATCGAGGTCCTGTAACCCCTTTGGGGATTTTATGTAGCTCGAGTGATCAATCTACTTTTTGTCCAAAAACGGAGTTCGACATGTCGAGCTCCTTTTTATTTTTGCCGCCCAAATTGAATGGCAGTTACATAATTACCGTGGAATTCGGGGGCGGTTGCAAGTAGTTGAAGGGCACGGGTTATTAACTGTCGCCTCTTTCTCTCTCTTTCTCGAGTTATCTGTGATTCTCCGGTGATTGTCCCTTCTGCAACTGTGATCCCTCCCGGCAACCTACTTAGCGCGTCCGTGTTTGTAGCTGCACCGGTTCTTTCGTTCTTCTAAGGTAGTGCCCCATTTCTCTCATCTTTGTGAGTTCTTTTCCTTTTCCGTTGCCCTGGATTTGTGGGAAATCCTAGGGTTTTTATTTTCTAGAGGGGTGATTCTGGGCTGACCGGGGCTCGCCTCCCTCTTCTCCTTCCCTTTTCTAGGTTTATTTATTTCAAGGTTTCTGTAACATTTTCTTAAAAAGATGTCTTCTTCTTCTGACTCTGACTCGCAATACCGCTAGGGCTCCAGGTTCGGCGACGAGTTTAATCCGACACCTCTATTTACTCCTTCTCCTCCTCGGGTCTGATGGTAGCTGACTTTACCGGCCTAGACTGTAGTCTGTTGTTCTAGGGGCCAGAGAAGCTTGGCCCTAGCACAGTGGTGCCGGGGCTCAATGAATCGAGTTCCAATTCGGCTGACGATAGGATGTTGCCCGAGTTGGGCCGTAGGTTAGATAGGACTGTTAGTGGTGGGGAGGTTAGCAGTAGTGGCCGCGAGGTCAACATTGTGGTCCTAGAGCCCGAGGTCGCTGGAAGCTTCATCTTCCCTGACGAGTGGCATGGTCATCGGGTTCTTGGTGCCATCTCGAAGGTCATCAAGGCCAGTATGAGGAAGCTTGCGGACTCCGTGCCCTGCCATGACGTTTGTTACAAGATCCCGAAGAGTCACTAGAGGTGCTTCGTGTTGGGTTTCCTATACTGAAAGCATTTATTACAGTGTGTATACATTCAACTTTATCTCTTATCTGTTAACAAACTTACATGTGAGAACAATGGTATCCTCTTATCTCATCGATAGGGATGATCATACGGCGTGTAGTAAATTGCAGCAGACAATATGATTCCTTGACCTAGTGAGATATATATATCGTGATCACAGCCGAGACAGCTTGAGGATAAGTTTGTCGATATAGGCTGCAACATAGTCAGAAAAAAGTGACCTGTCTTGATCACTTGATATGCTGGTACGTGTGGTTGCGTATTGATTGGACCACAGTGAGATGTATTCTTCTGTCTGACTTCTGAGAGTACAAGATCTCATTTCTTGATTGAATCTAAACCCTAATGAAGGTTCAGGAGTATGCATGGGTTGACTGTTGCTTTGACTTGCCATGGTGGAGAGCCTGAGTAACGTGCTCGTATACCCGCATCTTGGGTAACAACAACTTGTGTAGAACGTTCTGACGACTGGAGTTAGGTTACCATATTTGAGTAATAGGATGGGGATATTCCCTGAGGAGCTCAATAAAGTTCATCGTGCTAAAGTCCTGCAGGCTGATTAAGTTCAAGCACGGGTGATAATGTTTGAGTGGTACTGCTCAGGAAAATAAGAAATTAATTAATTGTGTGAAGCATGTCAGAAGCTCCAATTAATTAATGAATGTCCAGTAAACTTAAATATGGGGATTTATCATATAAATGCAGCTCGTTCTCATAACGTGGTAATAAAGGGGTAGGTCAGTATTAATTTTGTGGTGAAAAAAATTAATATTAATTAATTAATTAATTATGTCCTGGGTTGTGGACATGAAAATTAATTAATTCATAGGCCCACTTTATTATTTGCATTATGTCCCACATCTGGCCCACTAATAAATGCTCAATGGAAGCCTATTATGTTTTAAGCCCATTAGGATTTTAACATAGTTATATAAATAGCTCATTCTCCTCTCAAATTTCACAAGTTGCAAAACAGAAAACATAGAGAGGCAGAGAGAGAGGGCGGCGACCACATCAGAGGAAGGAGAACAAATTCTGCTTTGTCCTAATGTGCAATCTTGTGGAATCCTCACCAGTAGCAAGATTGAGAGCATAGGGATACAGATCTGACGATCTAATCTGGAGACCAGTCTCTTCTTTCTTTTGATTTTGATTTATTTTAATTAAATCTTGAAATTAGTTCCTCTACACTAATTTCTTATTCCGCGGATTTAATTAAATCGCGTGGTGGAATCAAGTTTGGATTCAATGCGAAGATCGATTCAGACACAACGAATTAAAAGGTAACCCTATTATCCATTGCATTAAATTCATTGGAGAATGCTAGGATTTAATATCGATTGGTAATTATTTTGACATCCATGAACGGTCTGGGTTTCCTTGGATTAAGTGATTCAATTCACGACAACGAAATCCCTACAATTGGTATCAGAGCCCGGTTCTGTTTCATGACTCTGTTGGTAAAATAATATTTTGATTTATGCATGTATGGATTTATTTTACTGCTATGGATGGTTTTGGTTTCTGTTTTTGTGTTCCTCGTGGCAACCCGTTTAATTTAATCCGCGGTGGTTTATCCGTGTTTGGATTAAATTAGTTTTTGTAAAACCACGAGAAAATCTGTGATTAGATTTGATAGGAAATTCAATTGTAATAGACTAGATCTATTTTGTATTGTATTTTTCAAATCTCTAATCTGTACGAACGAAGAACACGAAGAACGAAGGCAGCGGCAAGCAGGTGGTATTTGCAGCTCAGCTGCGCCCAATCGGAGGGCCGACGACGGCGGTCGGCGGTCGGAATCAGAAGCTGGCATGGTGGCTTCACCAAGGGCATCACCGGCCGTGAGGGACGACAGCAGGTGGCGGCGCAGTGATGGCTGCGATTTGCGTGCTTGTTTGTGCGCGTTTTGTGGCTGATCTACAGCCCCCCTTCGCGTGCTTCCCGGTGGGTGGTGTGGCGGAGATAAGTCTAGCCGGTGGTCGGATCTTGTAGCCCGGTGGTAGGTGATAACTGCAGTTTAGCGGTTAAGCAAATAATATTTTTACACCCAAGGGTGGTCGATCCCACAGGGAATGTGCAACGATAAATCCAAAGTACTAGCTATAATTCTTAGAACATAGAAGTTTGAGGAAATAGAAAATTGGGGTTTTGTTTGTGAATTTAAAGATAACAATTGCAGAAAATAAAGGGTTTTGAAAACAATTAAAGAGAGCACAGATCCTAGGGCTGATAATCTAATCATCAACATGCAAATATCAATCAACTCAGCAATGGGGAAAACATAGATTTTGATGGATTAAATTCCTTGGTCAGGCAATTAAATCCTACATTATTAATTAGTGACTATCTCCTCTCGGTCTAAGAACACCAAATTAATCAATCTCATAATTATCTAATTATTCCTATGTAGGTTTCTTCCTTTTGAGACAGAAAACAAACACAATTAATTCCCTCTTCCTGTTAACAATTTTCATCTCTCGATCCATCAATTATTAACTATAAACCTAGATCTCAATTCACCTCTCGGTCCTTCTTTTAATCTAGATTATTAAATTAAATCAGAGAATTAATCCATGCTATATGAGTTGATATCAATTAAACATGCATCAGAAAAGAAATCATAACCCTAGAACCTGTTTAGGGTTCTAGCCACAAAACATGACTAGAAAATAAATAAACATTTAATTAATTGACTTACAAATAAAATAGGAACCTTCAATGTCTTGAAAAACTCCAATGTATTAAGCAAAAACAGAGCAAAGAAGATATAATTTCGTGCCCCAAAGTTCTAATTTATAGAGGGGGAAAAAGACCTAATTTGGGTATTGGGTCAAAATAGCAAAAACTGCCAAAACAGGCCCAAAATAGCTTTTTCGGGCTTCTGTGTCGACCGACAGGCAGGCTGTCGATCGACACAATCATCCGGTCGAAATCCGGGCTGAAATTTGTGTCGAATCTTGAAATTTGGTTTCTGTGTCGACCGACACAAATCTTGTCGCTCGACACAGAAACATCTGTCTGCGCAGTCTCACGGTTTTGGCCATAACTTCCTCTCCCGAACTTCGATTGACCCGATTCCAGTTGCGTTGGAAAGCTAATTCAAAGATATTTCCATCTATGTGCTCCATTAGCTCAGATTCCACCTGTGGAAGAAGTCGTGACTGTTCCATTGAACATCATCTGCTTTCGGTACGGATTTCCAATGATTTTGGCCTAAAACCTGCAAAATTCACCCATCAAAGGCATAACACCCTCTAAAGTAGACTCATGCACAAAAATAAGTAAAAACATAACATAAAACACTTGAAACAATGGAGAAAAATATAGATAAGTGAGTATAATTATGAGCTTATCAGTAGGCGACCAACAGGACGTCAATTTCAAGCCAGATCGATGGCTGTAGCGGCGACGGCGAGGGCATGAAACACGGCTACTCGCAAGTGTCGCGCGCGTTAGTTACGCTTGACTATTTTTGTGCATTTGATCGGCAGCGATCCCGGCATGGATTGTTGGTGCCGACGACGTGCAAATAGACTTTGTGCGAGGGGTTTCAAAGCCCAGTGGTCCACCTATGGCAATTACAGTAGGAACGGCGACGACAGGAGCTTGAAGACCGGTGGTGCGCGGTGGTTTCTGGCGCGACTGCTGCGCGCGGCAACCTTGTGCGTTACACCAATAGCGATTGTGGTGCGAATTGCCGGTGCCGGCAATGGTGGCAGGTGCACCGTGCGTAGGTATCGATAGCTCTGTGGTCAATTGGCGGCTAGGGTTCGCGATGGCGGCCCACACGAAAGCAAACCCTAGGACTGCTGCTCCGAGGGCATATCGACCTGTATGGGTCGACATGGCTCATATCGACCCAGTATATCGGTCGACTTGAGCCAAGTCAACCAATTTGACCCTGCTGCAGCGCCCAGTTGCATTTTTTAATCCGATTGAGGATTTCGAGGCCCGATTTGAAGATTTGAAGGCCCAGAAGACTTGAAGACTTGTATTTGATTCTATTTTGTAATAGAATAGGTCTTTTATTTTGTTTTGGGGCCACGATGACATTTTTGTTTGTTTTAATTGCTCTCGTATGATGTGTGATTTATTAATTGCACAATTAAGCATGTTGTAGATAATAGGAAAGCATGTTTTTCTGCTTAATTATTTACTGCTTTTAAATAACATGCTTATGTGTTAATTTTATGTAGGAATTATATTTTGGATTTTTGGAACATGTTTAATTACATGCAAAATTCTGGTAAAATATAATAACATAAAATTTATGTGCGCAATTAATAACCTTTTGAATTAAAAATACTAACCAAGATTTTTTAAATAAAATCAACAGACCTCCACAAAGCGGTCCTAGGCTGTAAGTGTGTCTCTCATCTTAGTAAACGTCTACGATAGTAGCTTGCTAATTCCCGGAGGTACATGGATTGCAGTTGTTGATATTTCTAAACAAATAATTTAAATCAAGTGAATAGTGGGAGGGCTTTGCGTAAACGTCTACGAGTGTAGCTTGCGTAATTGTTTTCTCATAAGTATTCTAGGATTGATTTAAATTAAAGATAACAAAGGTTATTAGAGGCATGCGGTATGGCCTAGTGTGTATGCCAAATCGATCTCTTTTAGCTGGAGTTAAATTTGTGGTTAGCTGCTTAGAAGCATATGAGGATATAATGCAGTTACTGCTTCCCTGTTCTTGAAAGATGGTTTGGTCTAAGTTTTACACTAATTATTAATTTCATGTGTCTAACGATTCCTGACATGGTATGAAATTAAATGATTGGGCCCAACTCGTTAAGTTAGGCCTATAGTCTGGTAGAGGGTCACATCGTAAACATCTACAAGTGTAGCTTGCGGTGAGATTCCTTGGGTAATTAGTGGAAAACAAATGTACTTGTTTTATCAAGAGGTTTTAATGCATTTGGTTTCGAATGTTCTGCATGTTTATTCTATTTAAAGTCTTTATTTGTTTCAGATATGTCTATGTCTATTGTCATCAATATTCTTGCACAAAATCCTTTAACTGGCCCTAACTTCCAGGAATGGGAGTGCAATCTCGAATACATCTTGATTGCAGAAGAACATATGTTCGTTCTGCAAGTGGTTTGTCCTGTAGCACCTACTGTTGAATCCTCTCAAGAGGAAGTAGACTATTACAACAAGTGGCAGAAATCAAACAATATAAGTGCTATATGATGACCACTATGTCAAAAGTCTTGCAGCAGCTACATCAGCACCATAAGGATGCCTATGACATTATGATTAGTCTAGAGGCAACCTATGGGGAAACTGATAGAGTTGTCATATTTAATTTCATGAGGGACATCGTGAGTAGAAAATGACTGATGGTAGCTCAGTGAGAGAGCACGTGGTTTCCATGACTCACCTCATGGATGAGCTAACTGTGCACGGTGGAGGTATCGACGCTGAGGCTAAGGTCGATCTTATACTGAACTCTCTACCCAAGTCCTTTGAGAGTTTCAAACTGAATGTTGTCATGAACAAGAAAAAGTATACTCTTAATGAGTTACTCAATGACTTGATGGCAGCGGAATCAGTCATGAATCCTCAAAAGGTTGCCTTAGCTACTTCCGAAAATCACTCTGCTCCATCGAAATGTGTGAAGCGGAAAAGAGGGATTAAGAACAAAGCTATAAAGGCAACTGCAAAGGACATGAGAGTTGACAAAAAGCCTAGGGTTGCTACTGCGAAGGACAAATGCTTCAGATGTGGTAGGAAAGGACACTGGAAGAAAGATTGTTGAGCCGAGAAAGCTAGACAAGGTATGCCATATAACGGTAGCATGATTAGAGCCTGTCTTTACTCTTTTAAGAGTTGTGGACACTGACTTGTTAACCATGTTGTACTTTGCAGGGGACCGTGCCGAGAAGGCTGGACAGTGATGGCAAGAAAATACCAGCTGCATGGAGGGCAACGTATCTTGAACGGAGACTAATGAAGATTTCTTTCTCCTTATGTTTTGATGAATAAAATACATTGAGAGTTGTATTTTGGGTCGTGTTTTTCAGGCAGGACAAATGTTTATCAGTTTCGCACGAATATTTCCGTTATTTATGATGGTTATTTATCATTGGTAATAACGATGTTATCTAATGTGGAATGCTGATTAACTCTCTTTATGTTATTAACTGTCATCATAAATTGTCAGTAAATGTTGCATTGAATTCATCTGAAATTGATAACACTAGAAAGAGAAAGTTTACTTCTTCTGATGAGGATCTTACATATCTCTGCCACCCCAATATCTCAGGTACCTCCTATTCAAACTGAGACTGGGAATTTGTTAGTTCCAGCTCCAACTCCGGAGGATTATCAGAAAATTATTGTTGCGAGAATAGAGAAAGTCAGTAGATTGTCTGAGCAGCAACGGAGTCTGGAGGCTGAGGTTCAAAGGGCCAAGAAGGAGCTTACTTAGGCCGAGTTAGAGAAAGAATAACTGGAGCTCGCTCTCTCTCTATCTGCAGAACTGACCGTGCAATCTACTGCGGAGAGGGCAACAAAGCTCATTCATCAAATAATAGGCCTTGGTCTGGATAATCTTGTCAAATCTGCTAATTTAATAAGGGCCCAAAAGATAAGGAGATTGATCGAGCTCAGAAAAGCTGAGAAAGAGAAGAAATGAAAGGAGGCAGAGGATGCTGAAAGGCTCCGAAAGGAGAAGTATGATAGAGAGGAGGAAGAAAGGAGGCTGTCATGGGGCGTGGTTCCTTTGAGCCTACTATCATGTATACTGAGATGCTCACGACCCAGCATGCTGCAATTTCATATCAAGCCACTACCTCAAGTCCTTCGCCATCTGCCATGTTTGCCTATGTTCAATCTCAGCTTGAGGCGATGAGGCAGGACAATCAGGCGATCAATGCGAGATTGGATGCCAAAGATAAAAAAGAAGCTGAAACCACTGAATCCATCTCTTCCATCAAATAGACAGTCTCGACCCTCTTTTATGTTGTCAAAAAGGGGGAAGAGGATCACATAAAGGAAAAGGAGGAGAGGAAGCGTAAGGAAGAAGAAGAGAAGCAGAGAAGGGAGGCCGAGGAGGCGGGGAGAGTCAGGAGGGAAGAGGCTGAGGAAAAAAATAGGGAAGCTCAGTTTAAATCGCTTATGGAGTTGGTGGATAAACTTTCTGGATCTAAGCCATCTTCATCAGAGCAACCTCATCCATGAATCTCTGGGTATTCAAGTTTTTGAACTTACTCTCTGATTTTCAGTTTCTGGTTTTCGATCTGTACTTGTAATTTCTACATCTAATGAGAAACAGAAATTGAATTGAAGACAATCACTCATTGTCTCTCTCTTTCCCTTACTGTTTGATTTTAACCCGGCTGAACTCACATTTTCCAGTGTGATCAGCAACTTTTATTTCGCTCTATTTGGATTAATCGATAAATATCACTCCAATTTAGGGGGAAGATCAAATAGAGTAGGTCGGTTAAAGGATTGATATTCTAAGTAGTATCTTTTGTAAACTCAGTTTATTAGTGTTCTTTCTTTAACCTGGCTTTAGATAAGTAGTTTTGACAACATCAAAAAGGGAGAAATTGTTAGAAACTGAGTTTCGGTTTACTCCCTAATTTGAAGTTTTGATGTGTCAAAACTTACTTTAGCTTTAAGTTTCTAGAATGTCTAAATGTAATCCTTGTATATGATTAATCGGGTTGTAATAGACTAGAAACTGAGTTGAAGATCAAGCGGTCAGAAACTTACGACTAGAAACTGAGTTGAAGATCAAGCGGTCAGAAACTAAGTTTCTGAAGATGGATTTCAGTGATATCAAAGCTCGAGAAGTCAAGAACTAAGTTTTGGAACTTGAAACTTAGAAGTGCTCAAAAGTCAATTTTGGGAAACTGACTTTTCACCAAAGTAAAGCTAAAATTGAAACTAACTTTGGAGAATGTCAGTTTTCAGTTTCAGTATTTAAAGAGCACGTGAAACACAAGAAGATGCAAAGAACCCGAAGTGGATTCTAAAGTCAGACTCAAGATCCCTTGAAGTGTATTTCAAAAAGTCAGTAGGAGGAACTGGAACTTAGATTCTTCGGACTGAAACTTAGTCTGACAACAGCATGTAGAAAGTACACTGCCAAAAGTGAAAAGCAGACGACAATGCAGAGCAGAGCAGAAGAATGGTTATGATTGGACGACCCAATCTTTGTCTCTAACGGCTGGATCTCTGAGCCTAACGGGAAGAATTCAAATTGTCATCAAACCCAGCCTATAAATAGCTCGACACTTCAACAAAATCAAAATCGAGAATCACGCACAAAACTGAGCCGATACTCTGCCAAACTTTCTACTCATAAAGCTCTTTGAATTTCCGTGTTATCAGAACACGAGACTTGAGTTTCTAACTCAAGTTATACTTTCTGTGCATCTTCCTAAGTGCACGAGACTGAAGCTTACTAAGCTGAAGCTATCTCTTGGTGAATATTACTTTTCAAGTAATATTCATAGCAGACAGTTTCCTACTCTGGAAATCTGATTATCACGGGCGTAGCCAACCATCCTTAGTTCTGGGAAGAACAAGTAAACATCCAACTATCCAGTTTAAAGGCTGCGGGGTGCATCCTCACTTCAACCTAAAGAAGAAGTAGGCTTACAAGGAGTTTCTGGGCGAGTGACGTTAGTAGACCGAAGGACAGAGGTTTCCAATGGGCTAATCATAGATCGTGAGAAGGCTTGTAACTCTGTGACTTAGTGGATTCCCGATCAAGTTTGGAAGAGTGGACGTAGGACTTTGATTCCGAACCACTATAATATCCTGTGTCATTTACAATTTTCTTTAAGTTTATGCATTAAGTTTTCTTGCTTATTTGAAACCTTCAATACTTGACTAAGTATTGAAGTGTATATCTGAAACTTACCTAAAACTTACTTTGAGCCCAAACTGAGTTTTTATCAAAACTGAAAACTGAGTCCGAGTCAGTTTTCAGAAACAAGTGCGAGATTATTTTAACTTCCGCTGCAAATATTCATACTCTGATTTCGGGACCAACACATCTTGTCATACAGGCTTAGAAACAAGGCACTCCTTGCCTTGCTAATGATCTTCAACTTCTGATCTTCTGTTTAAGTCTTGAAGGCATCTGCCTTATCTGAAATGGCTGCCTCCAGCCCCTTTGAGTCAAAGTTGATTCCATCTTGACTTTCCACAAACCGAAATCGTTCTTCCCATTGAACTTTTCTATTTCATATCTCCCAGTCACCATAGGGTATCACAGATAAACTTTCGAACACCTTCTCCAGATTAATCAGAATTCAACCCCTCAGAGAATCAATCACTTCAACTAATTCCTCACAGAACTCCGAGAATCCAAGAAACAATTACAGTAAGGATACTGGTACTTCAGTTAGATTCAAAAAAGTAAAAACACAGAAAGAACCACAATATCTCAGATACCCAACCACAGGTATTCTCCAAACACTTAGAAGCTATCACAAATCGAATCAGAAGAACAGGGTACTTAACGAAGATAGAAGTAATCGATCAGTTCACCTTTATAACCGAGGTTTCATGATCAAGATTGGTGTCACCTCTGATTGCTTCCAGTTGGGGGTCGATAATAAAGCAGCCCATTTATAGGCCCAAATATATGGCCCACGAAATATTTTGCAGAAAATAAGAGAATGACAACCCAAGTAAAGCAGTTCGAAGAGAATGATGGCCTAAGTAAAACAGTTCAACCCAAATTGAGCAGTTCGAAAAGAAAGATGGCGCGAAGACAGTTCGATCAAGCAAAGTCCGAATTTAGTAGTTCGAGAGCGGTTCGATCAAGTCAAAAACCATTTGGAATAAGGAAGTAAAGATTTCAGATAGAATTTTCGGACGGTCTAACAGTCGGGAAAAGCTATGTAATGACGAAGAATTATGATTGCGAGCTCTCTGGGAAAATGGCCAAAAACGCATGCGGAAGACCCAAAATTCATTTATTGTCGCCTGGCGGAAGTCTAGCAAACGCTCGAAGTTCGAAATATGCCTATAAATGCCTCTTGAACACCAATTTTTGGGGCATGAAAGCTCGCGTATGCAAAATTTATGTTGTTTTCTATTTTCAAGAGAAAAACCCCTGTAATTTCCATTTAAGGTGGAGATCGAATCATCTCTGTAATCGATTCAAGCACAGCACGGTCCATATTCATAATTTGGTTTGATTTAAATTATTAATCCATTTATCTTTGGCTATTTCTTGCAATTTATCTTATTATTTCTGTGTAAGTTCCTGGGTCTCCTTAATTCGATAAAAAGCACCCTCAACAATTTGGCGCCCACCGTGGGGCCCTAGGAACAAAAGTTGTACTAACCTTCTTTGTAGGACATGGCCGACGACGAAAACAATGCGAACATTATCAAAGTCGACACAAAAAGAATCGCTCTGCCGGCGGGGCAGGAAGGGGAACCAATCCCGGTGCAGGACTAGTAGCCCCCGCAGGAACCGGACGAGGACATCCCCCAACTGCAGGGCGTGGGACCATTCAGCCGCAAGGCCCTCACGAGACAATAGAAGACCTCCGACGGACCTTCAATATAACTCCACTTAGCGAGTTGGTGTTTCCCCCACCGCCACCTTCAGTTATGCAGGAACCATACGTGGCCCAACTGGTCAGTCAGGTCCAAACTGCAAGGAGCATGATGGAGAGAATGGGAGAGCAAATGGAAGAAATGATGCGGAGGCATGAGCTCCTCGATAGATAGAACCGGCGATTGCAGCACCAAATCAACATGCGGCCAATCATTAAGGAGCCAGGAAGTGCCAGTAGGAAGCGCCAGACCATGACGAGGGATCTACGAGCGGAGTTTGACCAGATAAATAGTACCGGGCTTGGGCATGCGACTCCCCGAACTCCCTTGGAGAACCCACAGACACATACAGATCGGACGACGGAGCCCAACCTGGCAGACAACCCCACATTGGCCCAGATAGAGCGGTGATTTGAGCAACAATTGAGTTACTTTGAATCTCTCATCGCTAGAGTTCCCGACCTCCCACCGCCGGAGAAAACAATTCCCAGAGAAAGCTACGTGGAGTCCCCCTTCTCCCCAGAGATCACAGAAGCTGAACTACCGGCACGGTTCACTCCGCCAGCTTTACACTTTATGATGGAACAAGCGATCCGAAGAACCATGTGGCCATTTACAAGCAGAAGATGTTCGTGCTGGCAATCCCGAGTGCGCAGCGGGAGGCTTGCATGTGTAAGATCTTCGGCTCCAGCCTCACCGGACCCGCGCTCTAGTGGTTTATCAACCTGCCAAAGAACTCCATTTTCACATTTGCTGAGCTGCACCAGTTGTTCCTCAGCCAGTATTCGAGCAGCCGGAGGCTCGACAAACACCCCGATAATTTATATGCGGTGATTCAGAAGCCGGGTGAACCCCTAAGGGAGTATTTGTCGAGGTTCAAAAGAGAATTAGTGGCAGGACCAAACTACCCAAACAGCACTGCGATGCAGGCCTTCACGAAGGGCTTGGACGTGGATTCGGACCTCTACAGAGAACTATCGATCTACCCCTGCCAAACCATGGACGATGGGCTCAACAGAGTGTGGGCGCTGATTAAGTGGGAGGAAGACGAGCCCTACAGGAAGGCACGACGAAGTGGCGGGAGGTCAACAACCCAAAAAGATCAACAGTGCGAACCTCACGATAGACGTCGCGCAAGACCGTATCCGTATAGCAGGCCACCAACCAGTAGACCGCCGCAGGTCAACAGCTTGAGTCCATATGTACCAGAGTACACTCTTTTAATTGAACCGGCAGACTTGGTTCACAACGTGCTCCGCCAAATGCCGGAAAAAGTGAAGTGCCCGCAGAAGATGAGAATTGACCCTCCATGAGAGATACCAAGAAGTTTTGTGATTTCCACAACGATCACGGGGCATACTACCGCGTACTGCCGTGCATTATGATTAGAGGTAATCGAACTCCTAAAAAAGGGGCTGTTAGCTGAATTTCTGACAGACAAGGGGAAGCGAACCTGGAGTGGGGTAAATAGTCCGAGCTGCCGGGGGAAAGTACGGGCCAAGCCAATAAGTCGCCCGCACCAGTTCGCACCATAAACTACATCACCGGTGGCTCTGAGATCAGTGGTGTGACCAGATCTGCCGCCAAAAGAGCCAGAAGGCAGACTTGCGAAGAGGTCGCAACACCTTGAAGTAATCCGACGCATGCACCAATCGAATTCACGAACAAAGAAGTGTCGGGGCTTGACCATCCCCATGACGATGCCCTGGTGATCTCCCTACCGCTCTCTGACTATCTCGTTAAGAGGATCTTAGTGGATAATGGGAGTTCGGCCAACATCCTTTTCCTGCATGCTTTGAGAGAAATGAAGATCCTTGAGGAAAGGATAGTAAGAAGCCAGACCCCATTGATTGGCTTCAATGGTGGAGTTCAGATGATGATTGGGATGGTGATCTTGCCTACCTGTTGCGGAGGAGCTCATCACGACGTCTCATTTATGATAATTGAAGCACCAAGCGCTTACAACGCCTTACTAGGGCGGCCATGGCTCCACCAACTCAAGGTCGTGCCATCTGCCTGTCACCAAGTCGTGAAGTTCCCAACTCCAAAAAGGAATCCACACGATCAAAGGAGAACAGAACGCCGCCAAAGAATGTTATTATGCAAGTTTCAAGACCGTTTGTTCGCAGCAGCATTTCCCAAACAACCTGCCATTACCATCGTCTGGGGAGTTCGATGAAACGATAGAGATGGAGCTTGACCCTGCGGATCCCAGCAAGAAAACCAACATTGGAAATGGACTCAACTTAGAGGTCCGCGCCGAGCTCGTTGAATTCCTAATCAAGGAGTGAGCGGTGTTCGCTTGGTCGCAGAGGGATATGGTTGGGATAGACCCAAAAGTAATAACACATCAACTGCAGGTCGACCCAAGCAAGAAATCGGTGCAGCGGCGCAGAAGAAAGTTCGCGGCTGAAAAGAACAAAGCCATCAATGAAGAAATCCAGAAGCTGCTCGACATCGGCTCGGTAAGAGAAGTCAAGTTCCCAACTTGGCTCGCCAACGTCATGGTAGTTAAAAAGAAGAATCAAAAGAACCGGGTGTGCGTGGATTACACCGATCTGAACAAGGCATGTTTGAATGATCCATATCCGCTTCCGCACATTGACAGTATAGTCAACGCTACAGCTGGGCACGAATTGTTCAGCTTCATGGATGCATTTTCGGGGTATAATCAGATCATGATGCACCCAGATGACGAATAAGGGGATCTATTGCTACAAAGTGATGCCCTTCAGGTTGAAGAACGCGGGGTAGACCTATCAACGGCACGTGAACAATTTGAGCCACTCATCGGGAAAACCATGGAGGTCTACATTGATGACATGCTAGTTAAATCGATTAAGGCTGGGGATCACGTGCAACATCTGAAACAGGCCTTCGACATTTTGAACCAATATAACATGAAACTTAATCCGGCAAAGTGCACGCTCGGCATAGCATCGGGATAGTTCTTGGGCTATATTGTTACTAATCGAGGAATAGAGGCAGACTCGACACAAATCAGAGCAGTCAAAGAAATAGCTCATCCCAGGAGTCCGAAATAAGTTCAAAAACTCACTGGGAGACTCGCGGCATTAAGCAGGTTCATATCAAGGTACTCCGATAAGGCTCACAGGTTCTTCCAAGTTGTACGAAAGGGAAAGCAGTTCGAATGGACCGACGAGTGTGCAAAGGCCCTGGAGCAGTTGAAAGAGTATCTGGCGAGTCCTCTACTGCTCTCCAAGCCCGAACAAGGAGAGACGTTGTTGTTGCATTTTTCCATTTCGGATCATGCTCTCAGGGCAGTCCTGGTCCTAGAGTGCGCGGGAAAACAACACCCAGTTCACTATACGAGTAAACCCTTACTTGATGCCGAGACCAGGTACACAACGCTGGAAAAGCTCGCCCTGGCATTAATAGTCGCCTCCCGAAAGCTAAGACCGTACTTCGAGGCACATCCCATCAAAGTGGCAACATCTTACCCACTTCGAACTGTATTTTCGAAACCTAGCCTCTCAGGAAGATTGTTGAGGTGGACGGTGGAGATCGGAGGCTACGGACTTGAGTTCGAGCCAAGGGCAACAATAAAATCTCAAGCACTCGCGGATTTCATAGCAAAATATTCGACCAACCTCCAGCAAGAAGCTGAAAAGGAAATAGAAAATCTAGAAGCAGCAGAGCATGGCAGAGAACCATGGGTGCTGCAAGTTGACGGGTCGAGCAACATGCAAGGAAATGGTGCTGGTATAAAGCTAAGAAGTCCCTAAGGAGAGCAGTTCGAGCGAGCCATCCACCTTAACTTTGAAACAACAAACAACGAGGTGGAGTATGAAGCACTGATAAGATGGATGCAGCTCGCAAGAGAGCTTGGTGTTCGCCGCTTGCAAGTTCAAGGCGACTCACAGTTAGTGGTGCTACAGGTGGACAACCAGTATCAGATAAAAGAACCAAGGCTGCTAAAATACCACGAGATGGCTCGAGCAATTAGCTGTGAATTCGAGGACTTCGACATCAAACATATAGCCAAAGAAGATAACACTGAAGCAGACGCACTAGCTAATTTGGCGTCTTCTAAACAAGAAAGGCAGATTAGGCTGATTCCCGTAACGTGGGCCAAAAAACCCATCTTAATAAAAAAAGGAAAGGAAGTGCACGAGATAGAACAAGGAAGTTCATGGATCGAACTAATATTTCAGTACATCAAGGAGGGCGTTGCCCCGAAGGACAAGGCGAAGGCAGTTCGACTGACAAGGATGGCTGCAAAGTATACCATCTACAACGTCAAGCTGTACCGAAGATCAATAGAAAGGCCCCTTCTCAAATGCATATCCCCAAGTGCGTCGCAGGCCATTCTGATGGAAATACAAGAAGGAGATTGCGGAAGTCACCAGGGAGCTCGACCACTGGCGCATAAAGTCATATCAGCCAGATTCTACTGGCCAACCCTGAGGAAGGACGCAAAGGAGTACATAAGGAGCTGCGAGGCATGCCAGAGATTTGAGATCACCTCGTAAAACCACGCAGAACCCCTTCATGCCACGATCCCCATCTGGCCATTCATGACGTGGGGAATGGATATTGTAGGGAAGCTTCCAAAAGGAACCGGGCAAAAGGAGTACTTACTTGTGGCGACAGATTACTTCACGAAGTGGATCGAGGCCGAAGCGTTTTGCAATGTTCGGGAGCCAGAAGTCATCAGATTTTTGTGGACGCATATTCTGTGTAGATTCGGAGTACCAAAAAAGATTAGGACGGATAATGGCACGCAGTTCACTGGAAGGAGAGTGCAAGAATTTTGCGACCAGTATGACATTAAATTGATATTCTCGATGCCAAGGTATCCGGAAGCAAACAGGCAGGCTGAATCAACAAACAAAACCATAATGGCTTTGATGAAAAAAACACTTGGATGCTCACAAATCAAAATGGGTCGACGAACTCCCAGGAGTGCTATGGGCCTATTGAACCATTCCGCAAACGACAACGGGGAGCACTCCCTTTGCACTTGCTTACGGCGAAGAGGCTGTAATACCAGTCGAAGTAAGGGCGAGAAGTCCACGGGTCGAGTTATGCGAGGAGATCGACAATGAGGATAGGCTCATGAAGAATTTGGAGCTAATTGATGAACAAAGAGATCAAGCCTTACTAAACATGACACAAAGGAGAATACAGGTCGAGAGGTTCTACAACAGGAAGTTACGCCTCCGGACTTTCAAGGAAGGAGATTGGGTGCTGAGAAAGGTCTTCCAAAACACCAAAGACAAGAGTGCATGGAAGCTCGCACCAATATGGGAAGGACCTTACAAAGTCACCAGACCAGTAGGAAGAGGAGCTTATCATTTAGAGGACTACGACGGGAGAGAAATCGCAAACAGCTGGAATGCCAAACACCTAAAGAAGTATTATTTCTATAGGAGATCGAACTCATTGATCACCCAGATACGCCTCTCTCACTCAACTCTCATTTTATTTGTTACTTCATATCAAACCATTACTGACTTGAGCGTCGGAGGGGCGATGCTTTGGCATCGCCCAAATCCCCCCTACTTGCTTTGCAGATTTGGAAATGAGAAGGCATAGTTCGAAAGGCCAAATACAGCTCGAGCTGGAAAACACAGATAACGAATCTTTTGTCATTCTTTGTTTTATTTCTTTCTAATTAATTTTCATAGTCAATTACTGACTTAAGCATCGGAGGGGCGATGCCCACTCTGACCCTGCTCTGTTGAACATATTATAATTTAAAGGGCACGCGCATGCGGAAAGAATACGGGAAAAGATATACGCAGTCAAAAGATTTAAAAGCATTCACAAAGAGTCAAGCAAAAAACAGGAAATTGATCGGGTTGCAAAAACATAAAAAGTTATAAAAGCAGCTTGAAGAAGAGGAGTCCGAAAGTCAGGAAGCATCTTGCACATTAGGGTTCGACCCAGAGTTCGACTCCGCATTATGCGTCGGACCGGTTGAGGAATCGATCTGCTAGCCGCTGCCCTGGACATTCTGTTCAGCCTGCTGTTGACCTTGATCTCTGGATGGACGCTCGTGCGGACCAAAGAAGACCAGAGTCTGCTACTAAGATTGATCCTGGTGGGGCTCTTCAACATCCAAGACACTAAGATCGAGGTCTAGGAATTTCTCCGCAATCTTAGCCCGGACCTCACGTTCAACCTGCTCAGTGAGTGTCTGCAAGACCAATGAATGAAGCGTATGATAAAGAGAACAAAAGAAATCACTGGAAAGGAGAACGAAAGAGTACCTCGTATGTCTCAGCAAAGTGGGGAGACAGGATCAAGGATTCGAAGTTGAGCCCCTCTCCTAATTTCAGGCGCTCGATCTGATCCTGGTAGCTCTTCAGCTCACTCACATAAGACTCCTTTTGGGTCCGCATGCGAGTGTCCAAGGACTTGATCTGGTCTCCTCTCTTCTGGAGGTCCTTGGAAAAGAGGGCGATATCAGTAGTGGCCTTGGCGTATTTCCTCTTGAAATCATCTGCCTCGCCCTTACAAGCCTTGGCCTCCGCCAGAGCATTGTCCGCTTTTACAGCCAGAGAAGCTGCATTACCCTCAGTCTCGTCTAGCTACTCTTCGAGCTCCTCAATCTTCTTCTTCCCGGCCTCCACCTCCTTTCGAAGGTGGAGAATTTCCTAAGAACACTTGTCTCCAAAAACGGTGAGCTCGCGGTGAATCAGGTCGAACTCCACCACGTTCTGCATATCATGGAATGAATCAGTGAAAAAACAAAACTGGAGAAAAGAATCGAAGTGGAAGAACACCTACTTCCAGTTGTCGGTGTTCATAACGAACCAACCGGTTGAAAACCGACCCCGATGTTAGATCCTGAGTTGGAGGGTTCAGCAAGCTTTCGAGAGTGGACCAAAAATGAATCCACTCTCGTGTTGGGAGGAGCGGTCGTCATTTTCACCAACGACCTCTCCTAGTTCTCCGCACAAACCTTGGGAGGATCCTATTCGCAGGAATGCTGGCGGCAGCGGCGCTCGGAGCTCCCACCTTCCTTCTCCTTTTCTCGCTCGGACCCCTTCTGGGAGGTGGACTCCGAGCGGGTCGTCGGACGATTAAACTCCCCCTTGTTCTGCTCCGGAGGGGCTGTGAACGGAGGAGAAGGTGGTGTAGGCGGACGTTGAGTGGGCGCGGTTGATGGCCTCTTAGGAGGGTTCTCCTCCAGACGCTTGGCCTCAGCTTCATCCCGGGCTCTTTTCTTCTCTCGAAGAGCCCGAGCAAGCTTCTCCGGTGGCACTCCACGGCGGGTCATGTTCTCTTGCAGTTCGACGAGCTAGCCGCATTGGTCTAAGAGGGTATGAGCGGTGACGATTCAGCCGAACTGCAGTACTAGCCACTCACAATCACCGATGCTAACGTCGTACGCACGGTCGACTCTGGCTTGTTCGACATCGATTAATATTGTGCACTCACGACCTGTACAGCAAAAAAGGAGAAGTAATCAGCAAACAGAGCAAGAAAGAATCGAGGCGGATAAAGGACAGAGACCCACAGATCGGCACCCCGCCATGTCTGAGGAATTCATGATGTTCTGGGTCAAGTTTAAAGTAGAAAAAAGATGTCCACCAGTTCGGGGAGTTTGACGGGGGCTTCTTCACTAAAGACGACCTCCCCGAAGCCCAGCGAAGTGAAGTAATAATAGTGCTTGTCTTTGCACTGGTTCATCCGGTACATATAATGCCACTCCCGGACCGTGTGGAGGCCGAGCTCTAGATCCATCCAAACCAAAAGCACCCCGACAAGGTGACATCAGCTATTTGGAGCAAGCTGGAACGGGGAGATGTTGTAGGAGGCAAGGATGTCACAAAAAAGGGATGGACGGGTAGTCCGACCCCGTTCTCGATCGCCGAGGTATAAAAGGTTGCAAATCTCACCGGTGGGTCGAAGCACCTTCGATGGGGCCTGGGGACGATGTAAACAATACTATAGCATGGCACAGAGTCTGCCAATGCCGCTATTTTCTCCTTAGTAACAGTGGAAACTGCCTCCAAGACCTGATGGGATTCCCACCCATCGGGAAGGACCCAGTCACCAGCCACCACAGGTTTAGGGATGACATCCACGATCTCTCGGCCAGAGCTGCTGGCCTTACCACCCCTATGGTGCGTTCCAGTCTTTGAAACATCTTGGCAAGGGTTCTGTCATCCTTAGATTCAGACGATGAAGATTCCTCAAAAGATTCTACGATGATCTTCCTATTGTTAGAGGATCTAGGTCTCTCTTGCTCCTGAAGAAGCAGGCTCCAGTCCAGCTCGACGAAGGTGGCGATGTTAGGATCTCTCTTGGGGGAGGGAGTGAACGGTGGCGTTGTGTTGAAGTCCTTAGAACCTGGACTCTTGCGATTTTGGGAGTCGGAACTCGAAGACATTTCTAAAGAGAAACAAAAACCTAAAGAAAGAATGAAAAAGAAGGCGAGCAATCGGTCAGCCCGCATCTGACTCACATGATCGGGACCCTAGTTCTACCCCTTCCCGAACTTCTGAAGACACAAAAATCGCAGAGAGAGAATGAGTCGAATGGAAAGGGAGAGAGATGTTACCTTTCTGAAGACGGAGGTCAAAAGCAACTCGTCGGAAGAAGTGAAGGAGCTAAATCGCCGAAAAATACAAAGAAAAAGGGAAATATGAGAGAGAAAGTGTCTTGGAAAGTGTGGTACCCAAGTCCCAAAAACGACGGTTAAAAAGACTTGCGCCCGTTCGGCTGTCCGTAATTACCCCCCAATCTTCGCAATAATTACGCAATTGCCATTAATCTGGGCGGGAAAAATCAAAAGCAGTTCGATATTTCGAACTCCAGCAAAAGGAGTTCGCCTGACAAATAAAAAAGAGATCTCATCTCGACTTAATCAGACATTAATGTGGTCTCAAACCTCGCAAAAGACCTCGAAAACAGAGCTAAAGCAGCTCGCAGAGGCTAACCAGATGGCTTAACAAAAACGGAAAGAACCCGAACTGTCCCTCCACAATGCTGCAGTTTCGAGCCCGCAGCTATGGCACTTGCTGCGACTTTACGGAATTGCACGAGTAAGAAGGGTTGCCCACAGAGGAATCGATCCTTCGGGCCAGGAAGATGCTCTCAAAGCACTTCAAATTGAACCGAGCTCCCTCTGAGGGGCTCAAAGAGCCAACATCTGGGAAAACCAATGATTTATCTACCAAAATAGAAAGGTCTACGCATTCAAAATTGTTCGACTTATCGGGCTCTCCAAGAGATGTCTTGTTAAGTCGAAGGGGCTATTGTTGGGGGGTCGATAATAAAGCAGCCCATTTACAGGCCCAAATATACAGCCCATGAAATATTTTGCAGAAAATAAGAGAATGACAGCCCAAGTAAAGCAGTTCGAAGAGAATGACGGCCTAAGTAAAATAGTTCAATAGAGCAGTTCGAAAAGAAAGATGGCGCGAAGACAATTCGGTCAATCAAAGTCCGAATTTAGCAGTTCGATCAAGTCAAAAACCATTTGGAACAGGGAAGTAAAGATGTCAGATAGAATTTCTGAACTGCCTAAAGGTCGGGAAAAGCTATTTAATGACGAAGAATTATGATTGCGAGCTCTCCGGGAAAACGGCCAGAAATGCATGCGGAAGACCCGGAATTCATTTATTGTCACCTCGCAGAAGTCTAGGAAACGCTCGAAGTTCGAAATATGCCTATAAATGCCTCTTGAACACCAATTTTTGGGGCATGAAAGATCGTGTATGCGAAATTTATGTTGTTTTCTATTTTCAAGAGAAAAACCCCTGTAATTTCCATTTAAGGTGGAGATCGGATCATCTCTGTAATCGATTCAAGCACAGCACGGTCCATATTCATAATTCGGTTTGATTTAAATTATTAATCCATTTATCTTTGGCTATTTCTTGCAATTTATCTTAATATTTCTGTGTAAGTTCCTGGGGCTCCTTAATTCGATAAAAAGCACCCTCAACACTTCCCACAGACGGCACCATTGTTATGAATCGCAGCAATCTTGTATGTATCCCGATCTAATTTTGACAACTCAAGGCAATCGAATTACGTGGTTCACCAGAAATTCTGGCTACATCCACGGGAAAGTGAAGAGGTGATTTTATTGATTATACTGGGAGATTACAATGCTGATTCGCACATCGAAATCAAAAGCTGCTTCTCAGCTCTGAAACTGATCGAAAAAACTGAAAAAAATGAGATGAGGAAGAAGGTGATATAGCCGTCCGTTGGAATCTCTTTAACTAATATTCCAACTCCACCACTGAAATAATTCCACGTGGCATCCGGGTCCCCACTCAATTTATCTCCAAAACAGAAATTGCATTCACGCCTCTATTAGTTAACGCTTCTTCACTCCTTCAAACACACAGCATCGGACTTGAGCATTTTAAACACCAAATTTCCAGCATCAACACCACAGCTTACTTCATTGAGCTCAACCAGCAGTCACCAAGCTCACAGCAGGCCTGCACGCATCGTGAGGGCAAGAGTTATCGACACACGTAGACACCTCGAGGTTGGACATGGAATTGAATTGACCTAATTAATCTCCCAGCGAGTAGCTGAAGGAGACGGACAGGCGAACCGGCCAATAGAACGAAAGCGAGATCCAGAATTCTCTAAATCCCCTACTCCATCCTCCACGAACTTGGATCAGACCTCCATTCCCTGCACAATCAATTAAATTCATCAAATCCTGACTCAGCTACACTTACACCAATCCACAAACGAGAGCAACGCATAATATGTAATTATGTATACCGGTCTCTGGAGGAGGCTGTTCTGGAGGAGCAACAGATGTGTTAAACGCACCGCCAGCTCTTCCACCCACCTGTGGAGGCGGATGTGGAGGCGGCGGCCGGTCTATCGGACGGGGAGAAAAGCGTTCAGGTGGATCGCGGTATCTCCTGTTTCTACGATTCGGCTGATCGCGGAGATTCTGACGTTCTCCGCCGCCGCGACTTAGGTTTTTCCTGCCGCATGGCATTACTACCCAAAGTAGAACTAGAATCGGTATACGCGGGTGAGAGTGATGAGATTATGGAAGGTGAGGCAGTGAGATAAATAGAGAAGGGGGTAAGGAAAGATCGTGGAAATTACGCATCGAATTGGTTTCGATTCGACACTAGCCTCCTCTTTTTCTTTTTCTCACTTTAATTTATTCTTTTCTTAATACCCAAGTGTCCACAGTTAACTTTTAAATTTGAATACTAATTTACATAAAAACATTGTAATCGTTGCTAGGGTTCTAAACATTTTTTCTCTTGCTTCCTTTAAAAATTGGAAATCGTGGCAGCTCGATGTAAAGAATGCTTTTCTTTATGGAGAATTGGATCGTGAAGTTCTCATGGAGCAAACGATTTGTTTCTGATCAATATCCTTATCATTATGTCGACTAAAGAAAGCATTATATGGCCTCAAACAAGCACCGTGTGCTTGAGAGGATATGCGATGGAACTTGTGCAGCGTTTTGGAGCCAGAGGCGGATCTATGTGCATAATTGGGGGTACACTTGTACCCCCAAAATTTTATTTTATTGTTATTAAATTTATATATTTATTATTATTTATCTATATAAATTTTTATTTAATGCACCCCGATTTAATTTTATTCATATATTGTATCCCCAATTATAATTTTCTGGATCCGCCCCTGTTTGAAGCCACATCTCAAGCTGGCAAGATATCAAGGTGAACTGCTGAAGGATGCAAAACGATACACACAACTTGTTGGTAGTTTGATTTATTTAACTATCACAAAACCGGAGATTCCATTCTCCGTTGGCACTATTTCACAGTTCATGCAAAATCCAAGGACTTAGCATTTAGATGCTGCAAAGAGAATTCTACGTTATGTGTGTGAGACTACAGATTATAGTCTATTGTACAGGAAAGGTGACGGATTTCTGTTGAAAGGATTTACAGATGCGGATTGGGCTGGTAGCGTTGATGATCGTCGGTCAACTTCGGGTTATTTTTTTAGTGTTGGTTCCGTTGTTATCTCGTGGTGCAGTAAAAAGCAATCTACTGTTGCTTTATCAAGCACTGAGGCTGAGTACATCGCAGCATCAATGGCAGCTCAAGAATGTATTTGGCTGAAGCGGTTGATTAGAGATATTTTTGGTGATGCTGATTATGCCGTTGAGATTTTTTGTGACAATGAAAGTACTGTCAAACTAGCTTCAAATCCAAATTTTCATGCCAGGACAAAACACATTGAAATTCGGCATCATTATATTCGTGAGAAGGTGTTAGACAAAGAAATTGAGTTGAAGGGAATATCTTCAAGTGATCAAGTTGCAGATATCTTTACCAAAGCATTGAGAAAACCTAAGTTTGAGATTTTTAGAGCAGCTCTTGGAGTCATTAGCCGTAAGTACGCACTAAGGGGGAGTGTTAAAAATTAGTGCATCTTCCTTATCTTTAGTTTTTTTCATAGTCATTTTTCTGTACCTATTTTCTAGTAAGTAGTAAGTAGTTGAGTTTATTTAGGAGTTTGTTTAGCTGAGTTTATCTCTTGAAGAAGTTTGTTTATTTTCTAGCTTTAAATAATGGCAGATGTAACCTTTTATTCAAGTTCAATAAGAAAAACGTCTTCTGCTGCAATTTCTTCTGGTTTTGTTATTTTGTTATTCAAGTCTGGTGTCTCTTTTGATAGAATGCCTGATTGACAACAGCAATAATCTTGAGGAGAAGTTTTTAGCCTCATTTTCATTACACAGTCTCACAAATGGTGCAGGTAAATATGGCTAAAGCCGTAGTCTCCTTCAACATGCTGTCACTTATAGATTTGGTGAACTAATTCTTGCTGTTACATTTGTATCAGATTGTTTTTTTGCAGCAGTTCAGAAGGGAGAAAAGCGTTCTGGGATGCCCACAGAAACTCTCTTGATCAGTAACATGGACGGCAACGGAGCTAATATCTCTCATCACCACCAGTTCATCAGATCAGTTTCTGTGACTAGCCCAACTTGTGCTCTTGTATAGTAATTTGCCTATGGTTTGATTCCTTTTTCATAGAGTATGTGATGGTTTTCTTCGTAATGACAAGAGTCACAAGATCAAATAATCTGACGAATAGTCTTCAATAAAAAACCAGTTTCCTTCTTCAAACCATGTGAAATCATCAAACAAGCAAACATAGAAGCCTTTATTCATATTGGTAAAACCAGATAACAACGGAAACACTAAAATCACACAATAAATACAAACGCCCCTTTCGCAAGAGCGATCACACCACGAACTGAAAGAAAATCAACAACTCTGACACGAGAACAATGGCTATTAGCCAATTAGCATCGACTTTCCCATGATCAGTGAACGATCAGGGAAGAGATCATTAGATTCACGCACAAACTACGTCGTATGCATCAAAGAGCTTCCACGTCGTAAAAACTTGCTGATGCTTGCGATGGAGGTTGGACATGGAATTGATCGATTGACCAAATTAAGCTGAAGGAGATCCAGAATTCTCTTAATCCCCCACTGCATCCTCCACGAACTTGGATCAGACCTCCATTCCCTGCACAATCAATTAAATTCATCAAATCCTGACTCCGCTACACTTACACCGATCCACAAACGAGCGCAACGCAGAATATGTATACCGGTCTCTTGAGGAGCAGCAGATGTGCTAATCGCACCGCCAGCTCTTCCATCCAGCTGTGGTGGTCTAGATCCACGCGCATGAGTTGGCGGATGCGGAGGCGGCGGCCGGTCCATTGGACGGGGAGAAAAGCGTTCAGGTGGATCGCGGTATCTCCTGCTTCTACGATTCGGCTGATCGCGGAGATTCTGACGTTCTCCGCCGCCGCGACTTAGGTTGTTCCTGCCGTATGCCATTACTTCCCAAAGTAATCTATATACGCGGGTGAGAGTGATGAGATTATGGAAGGTGAGGCTGTGAGATAAATAGAGGGGGGAAGGAAAGATCGTGGAAATTACATGTAAAATTGAAGTTCAATTTGACACTTTAATTTGTTTTTCACTTTATTTTGGGCCCACCTCCACTAGCCTTCTCTTTTCTTTTTCTCACTTTAATTTATTCTTTTATTAATACCCAAGTATCCACAATCAACTCTTAAATTTGAATAACATATAAATAGCAAAATTTACAAAGAGAAAAATTACATAAAACCCATTCAAACTATTTGACATTTCAAATATACCCATTTTTTATAACACATATAAAAAATACCCAAAAGTACATTTTTTTGTAAAAATCAGCTTGTCAGATGTTCTTTTTCAAACAACAATGAATTTTGAATTATATTGTAATATCGTTATGATTTAAATAATATTTGGCTATTAAATAAAAAATAGAATTTGAAAAATTGAGTGATTACGACTTAGATTGATAAAAAAAAACCATAATTATTAATTAAATAGTGTAATTTGACCCGAATTCGGTTCTGACCCGGTTCCGACCGCATTGGACCCGGAATCAGACCCGAGTCGGAATCAGTGATTATGATTCAGACCAGACTCCGACCCGTTATTTTAACCCATAAACCGACCTGGGTCGAAATCGGTGTTGATGATTCTGACTCGATACCACCCGATTCTGACCCGGTCAAAATTTTGAAACCCTGATATTTTAACAAGTGAAAAAAAGGATTTCACCCATTCTATTCTGTCGGCAATTATTTTCACTGGTTCCCTCCCTTTCAAACACGAAGTCGACTCCGCCGGTTCCGATTTGTTGAGTGGTGATGGCCGACAATATTGAACAAGTATACTATACCCATTTATTTGTTATTTTTTTGATTTTGATAGAATTGGTCGGTCATTTATGCGAAAATTGCTCTTGTTTTCCCAAGTAAATTACTCGAACATTGGGTTGAATTGGTTGTAAATTTGGAATGGTTGGATGCATTTGATGAATTGGTTGTATGTTAGATTTGAATTATTTACATGTTTGTAAGAAAATGTGCCGATTTGCTTGCTTAATTAGTTCGAATTTATTGTTGCATTTTTTGTTTCAATTTGTTGAATAAAATGAGTAGAATGTTGCAGCATTTAATGAATTGTTTTCATATTTGTTGGATTTTTTGTTAGATTTGTGCAGCCTCGGTGGATTAGGGGCTCTTTTCGTGGTCTAAATACTAAAGTGAACTTAAACACTAAATGACCACTTTGGATAATATTAGTGAGACATTACGTTCAATAAGGGGGCAAGGGTTGGTTAATCAATTTATTAATGGGCCTTTCGGTAATTTATTAATTTGGAAAAATAATGGCCCTAGTGCCTCTCAGCCATTAGTAGATCAATTAAGTTATCAAATTACTAGTCCAACCAGCAATGCTTTATGGTTCAATATTGGTGGGCAGGTCATAGAATTTGGAGTGACCGAATTTTTATTAGTTACAGGATTTGCTTTTGGATCTAGTACTTTTGATCCATGTGCTAATCATGATCATTCTAGCACTTCTGTTTTTCATACATTTTGTCGGGGTAAGAATATTAGTGCGAGAGAGTTATTGATGAAGTTTAAAGGTAAAGAAATAGATCGCACTAATCAGGAATTATACTTGAGGGTGACTAATATATTAGCCATGTGGAATTTTGCGTTAGGACTATCTGAAAAATGAAAGATTGAGAGTTGGGTATATGTTTTGGTAGAGGATTGGGTTAGATGGGGTTCATTTCCATGGGGGCATATGTTTTTCAGTCTTTATGTTACTATCTAGACCTTGCCCCCACCGGAGTTGATGGAATCAGTGGAGGGAGCTTTACTTTAGGCGGACCCATTTGGGCGCTACAGGTATAATTTTATTTTTGTTAATTAGTTTATTAAATAATAAATAAAAAAGAGTGTAATTTTATTATGTATATGAATTATTCTGTAGGTGTAGGCCTATGAGGCCATTCCTCAGTTGGGTGCTGCATGCGCTATTCTGCGAAGGCCTGATGCCATTCCTCGATTTGTGAAATGAGAGTTTACAAGGCCAGAGACGATTAATTGGTCACATTTCTTTATTCAATAAGAGGCATGTAATTTGTAGTGCACTTAGATTATCCTTTAATATTCTACTAACTGTTAGTTTTTTAATCCACAGCTCGAAGTGAGTTCAAACTTGGTGGTTTCTTCTGCCGAACAACAAATGTTGTATTTTACATCTTCCCATATGGACAACCCGATTGGTGTACAGTTTTGAAGGCCTGAGAATCCAGTACGGGGTGAAGTACAGGGTGTGAGGAGATAAGATGATGCAGCTCACAGTCAGTCTGGATCTCATGCACAGGATCATGGAGAGAGAAAGGGACAGTCTCGTGGGCCACATCCGGAGGATGGCGCATATCCTGAGGGAGGAGCACATTCGGAGGGAGGAGCACATGCAGAGCCGGAGACCTCGAGACAGCCATGGAGATGCACTCGTCCGAGGCATCTTACATCTTCATCTAGTGGGGATTCCCGGGACATTAGAAGACATCGTAGGTCTGGGAGTATTTTGGACAGTATCCGGACCGTTATTCATGAGGCATTGACGGAGAGGGTGATCCCCCTGGTTACCGACGTATTCCGTGCATCTAGGTGCCGTCGCTGCACAGATGTAGATGATGAGGCCTTTAGACAGGCTTTGGCTCTTGATAGGAGTCATGATTGGAGTTGTAGGGCTCAGACAGAGGCAGAGGGGAGGAGCGGCAGAGGAAGAGTATGTATGTTGGGGATCAGACATGGAGGCAAGAGGAGCAGGAGAGGCGGAGGAGTGTATCTGGTGGCGAAAGGAGCCGGAGGGATGGGGAGCAGGACAGGAGGAGGAGTGTATCTGGTGGCGAGACCAGCCGAAGGCAGGAAGAGCAGGAGAGGATGAGGAGGAGTGTGTCTGGTGGCGAGACCAGCAGGAGGCAGGAGGAGGCGAGGGATACGGATATTGCTAGGGGTAAGAGATCAGTACTCCCTGAGGAAGAGTGTCAAAGTGTTTCTGGTGATCGGGGAGTTCGAGATATCATTTTAGCAGACACATCTGACTCTGATGATGCTGTGTCGCACCATCTTGGTCCTGGAAAGATCAGTAGTCAGCCGAGACGTATTACTGATTGGAGTTAGTTTCTATCCCTTCTAGCATACGACATTCCAGATCTGGTAAGTATTATTAATTATTTTCTTAGGTGAACATTTATTTGTTTATCTTTAACTTATTTATGTTTTTATTTTTTCTTATACAGCCGGATGATGGACGACCATGGGGGATGAGTTTAGATGTGCATGTGAATTATAATGAGTTCAGGGTAGGTGATCCCGATGCGGTTAGAGATCATATTAGTGGAGCTTGGCAGTTACCGCAGAGATTTTTCACCTCGGTGGAGGATATTAGCACAGATGTACCCTCAGAGGTTATTGATTGGTATGTTCAAGTACTGCAGAGGAGGTTGTATATCACCGATGGGAATATTCGGATTGTTCGGTCAAATTTCTTTGTAAGTGTCATATTCAACCATATATTATTTTATGTATTCTTTAGCAATAAGTATTTAAGACTGTTTTATTGTCATCAGGATTTGATGAGGTGTCATTATCGTCCATCCCGAAAGGGACGTCATGGAGGAGGACTCAACCTTGAGCCAGACGACCTTTTGGATTTCATTTAAGGCAAAGATGTTGCGTCGGCAAAAGATTGGTGTGATACGGTAGCTACTATAATATTATAATTTGGTGTTATTATTCGTTAACTTAAGTTTTATTTAATATAAATTTTACTCTTTCTTTTTTGTAGATTGTGTTCCCGTTGTTCTTGCTTAGTCACTGGTATGCTGTGAAAAGTAGTATTCGCCACCATACAGTACACGTATATTATCCCTATTTGGTGGACACTTCTATTGAGCAGCGTAATAGACGGATCAAAGAACTAAAGAAAATGACAAACAATTTAAAGCATTACCTCAGAGCCGCACGCTATTGGTCTCGGAACACTCTCGGTCTTACCATTCGCCTGACCACCCCGCTAGAGGTTCCCTGGACATCACTCTTTCACGGGCATGCTCCGAATCAAAGCGCAACATATGCTCTGGCACATCTTCATATGATCTTGTTTCGACGTCCCACACGGAGATGGATTGAGCAGGATGCGGGCACCTATCTATATCGGACGTTTGTAGCGTTAGGCATATTTGAGTATTTTGTCTGACGTTTGATATGTTTAGAGTTTTTATTAAATATTTCTGTTTCTGTTAACTCTATTAGTTTATGATTAAATTATCTGACTCATTTGTCATGCACACATACATTTAATATGAAGAAATAAGCTTATAACCAAACAACCAAACATGAGATTTTACTGATTGTCCAGACTCTATCAGGACAATTACGTTTGGTATGACTATCTGATCTCCATATACTGCACCGTTTAGGGGCGCGTTGTATGCTGGTAGAAGATTGAGCATGCTCTGCACCGAAAGGACGTCGACTATTTTTGAGGCGACCTGCTTGACGTGTTATTATTGGAGGTAAAACTAGTACTGATGTTGCATCCAATTAAACCTCCCATTCATCTTGAGGGGGGAGAGGATTAACAATCCCACCATATATCTGTCGCCAAGTCTCAGTCTTGTAGTAGGGATATATATAGTTATACAGATTCTCGCCCTTTGTCCTAATAAACAAAATTAAAAAAATATTATTTATGTTTAATATACTAATGAATTGAAAACAAAAGCATTATACTTCATACCGAATTGCAGCTGCTGCATGAGCGCAAGGCATAAGATCGAGTTGAAACTCACGGCAGTCACAAACATGTGATTGTAGGTCCACCTTCCAAGTCCGGGTTCCGTCATTGACCTTGAAGGCATGTTCTGAGGTGGAAACCACAGTGTATGTGTATGATTTCTCCACACAAGGTGCCCTTTTCGCTACAGCCTCCTCAGTTAACCCATCAGTCTGATTACCAGCCTTAGCTCGTCTCTGATCAAACCAATGTTCTATAATACTTCTATAAGCTTCAATGATCGAGCAAACTGGCAAACGTCGAGCATCCAGTAATCTTGCATTGAACACCTCGGCTGCATTTGAGGTCAAAAAACGATACCGACGGACTGGACACTTTGATTTTGCCCATTTTTCCGGTCCAACGTCGATTAACTTGCTGTAGGCTATCGGATTGAAATCTTTAATTTGATCCATAGTCTGCTTAAATATCGCCGATCGGTATGCATACGCAGCACGATGGTACAGGGGAACTATGTTGGGACGGAAGCTTATCAATTTATTATGTAGATGATAAAAACAAAGTCCATGTGCGGTACCTGGATATACTACGCTCATAGCATTCAAAATGCTGATGTGTTGGTCGGAGATGATCAATAATTGATCGTTGCAGCCAAAAGCCATCCAGAGTCGAGTCATAAACTATATCCAAGACTCGTCATTCTCAATCGGGCCAACATCTATCGCAAGTGGGAAGACCTGTTTATTGTCATATTTGGTAACAGCAACAAATAAAACCCCTTTGTTTCTTCCCTTCAGATAGGTGGCATCAACAACAATAACTTGTCTTAATGAATACTCGAAAGCAGTTCGGGAAACATCGAGCGCCACAAATAAGTGTAGGAAACGTCAAGTGCAATATCAAGATCTGCCATCGTCCCACCATTACACTGCTTTAGTACGTCGAGGTACTTCGGGAGCATCTTGAATGAATCTTCGACACCACCATATAACATCAAAATGGATGCATTCCGAGATTTGAGTACAACACCATAACTTCTCCGGATGCCAAAACTTCGTTGCAATTCTGCCATAATCTCCCGCGGTTTGATTAGTGAGCCTTGCCGACGCATCTTTCTCGCAAAATAAGCAGCCACAGCTTTAGAGCAAACATTTCGTGATCCAATTCTAGCAAGATTCAACCTACAATTATGATTTGGTACGAACATGCGTACAGTCCAACACTTAGCTTTGCAAGTGGCACGTATAACAAAAGAACAACTCTCTTCTCGTTTGCACTTGTACTCAACACGAGTACTATCAGACCGGGCCACTTTAAATTCTTGTCTGTGTTCCTTATGCCAAAGACCAAAACCAATGAACAGATCATCTCTACTCCAAAATATGGCACCCTATGTCAACTCCTGATCGAGTATGGCAGCGACATCTCGCAAGATGGGTGAATCAGATGTATCCAATGGAATCATTGGAAGTAACCAATTATTTAGTTAAACTTCCAAGCCTTCTGGTAGAGGATGAGTCGGCAAAAGATTTGAGATAAAAACACTATATTATATAGATATACAATAAACAGTTATAGTCGCAACATGGGTGAATCAGATGTATCCAGTTATAGTATTTTCTTCTATTATAATATAGCCTATATTGTATAGATACAATAAACAGTTATAAGAATTTAATAAAATTATATTTTGTCACTTTTTCTTTTAAATATTATATTTACTAATTTTTAAATAACACTATATTTACAACTTTTATGGAATAATTTTATATATTAAGCTTCTATTTTTAGGCTAATTGTTTGATATACTTCATTTTATTTTTATTATATATATGGTAAGATGTATAATATAGAAAATAATTTATATGATAATATATTAATACTAATATTGACATTAAAAATTAAATTTATTTTAAATAAATATATAATATTGGTAATTGTATCTTGATCAAAACTCAAAATCATGAACCTTGAGCTTCTATCTTTTTGAAAAAACTTAGAAATAATTATTATTTATTAATAATGAAGATTCAAACAAAATCTATTAGAAAAAATAAAATACTATATAATATATATTAACACAAAATGAAAAATAACTCCTAATATTGAACTGTGTTGCATAAATTACATAATATTATGAAATGATATAAAATAATGACTAATTATATATATATTTATAGATATTATATATTCATTTGTATAATGATAGCATAACATAATTATAATAACTCAAAATATAATATTTTTCAATATATATTGAAAATTCAATACAAAACAAAAAACCGATTTATAAAGTTAGCTGCTAATGCTAAAATTATAATATAATATTACAATAGAATATTTTATTATAATATACAACATATGTAATATATTATACTTTAATACAAAATGTATTCATGATTCGAGATCTCATTATTTTTTTAGATTTTTGGGGGTGATAAGTTTACATTATCATATGTTGTATTTTGTTGTGAACTTTTCTATTGCTTATTTAAATTATATAATTAATAGTATTGTGGGATTTTTTTTCAGTAATGTAAATGTATATTTTTAAATTTTGACATACATTCTAATAAATATTTCTATATAAAATTATTCCGTACAAAATATGGGTGTAAATCTAGTACTCCCTCCTAGGGGTGTGCAAGGCCCGACCCGCACCCAAGAAAACCTACCCGAACCGAAGATTTTGGATCGGGTCTATTGGGATCGGGTCGCGTGTCGGGTCAATATTAGTCACCCGAATAAATGTCGGGTCAGGTGGCGGGTGTAGTGGTTCGGGTTCGGGTGCCACCCGACCCGACCGAATTTATATTATTATTATTTAATATAATATATTATACTCCCTCTGTCCCGTGCTAATTGTTACACTTCTTTTCGGCACAGAAATTAAGAGTTATGAGTGTAGAATGAGTTAGTGGGATTAATATTTTATTGTTGAGTGTGAAAAAGTTACCTTTTTTAGAAATGTAACAATTCGGGTGGGACGCCCAATTTGGTAAGTGTAACAATTCGGGCGGGACGGAGGGAGTATTATATAAAAAATACATAATAAATATAATTTATCCCCAATTATTTTCCCCACCCTAATCTTCTTCACTTTCGCTCTCGATACTCCATAGTTCGATTTTATAATTCCCATTTCGTCCTCCCGCAGGTCCGCTGCTCGCGCTGCTGCCTACCAGGCTGCCGCGCCGCCCTCTCCTCTATGCCCGTCGGCGTGCCTGCGTTGCTGCGCCACCCAGCCACGCTGAGCCACCCCTGCACCGTCCGCTCGCGACTCGCCCTTGCTGCTGTGCTGCCCCAGCCATTGCCGCCACCTGCCGGTCCGCCACTCCCGCTGCCAGCCTGCCGCCCTCGCCTCTCTGCCTGCTCGCATTGCTAGCCTGCGTCTCTTTGCCCCTCCCGTCCCGTCCGCTCGCGGCTCATCGCTGTTGTGCTGCACGGTTGAGGGTTGCACCACCCAGCCGCCCCTGCACACGCACCCAGCCACCCTGCGTGCACGGCCTCGCCCCGACCGGACCTGTATTGTTGTTGTGTCTTCGGCCCTCCGTCCGCTCGCCTGTGCTGCTAGTGCTCTATGTGCAAAAAAAACCTACCAATTTTTTCCCAAAAATCGGGTCAAACCCGACCCACCCGACCGAATTTTGGGTCGGGTGATGGGTCGGGTGAGAGGGGCTGTCGGGCGGGTTTCAGGTGAGGGGGTCGGGTTTCTGGTCATGGTCGGGTCCTGGATTCCGGGTCGGGTTTGACCCGACCCGACCCGCTGCACACCCCTACTCCCTCCGTCCCAGCAAAATAGGCCCTCTTACCAAATCGGGTGTCCCAACTAAATTGTCCTCTTTCTAAAAATGGCAATTTTTTCACACTCAACAATAAAATATTATTTCCACTAACTCATTCTACACTCACAACCATTAATTCTCGTGCCGAAAAGAAAGGGGACAATTGGCACGGGACGGAGGGAGTACTAATTTATATAAAAACATTGTAATTGTTGCGAGGGTTATAAATGAATCAAACTATTTGTGAATTATTCGAATCTATATTTGATAAAAGCTCGTTCGAACTCATTTAATAAATAGGGGAGGGGGAGGGGGAGATCGGGGAAATTACGCATAGAATTGGTGTTCGATTTGACACTTTAGTTTGTTTTTCACTTCGTTTTGGGGCCCAACGCCACTAGCCTTCTCTTTTTCTTTTTCTCACTTTAATTTATTCTTTTATTAAAAGGAAAGATCGTGGAAATTACGCATAGAATTGGAGTTCGATTTGACACTTTAGTTTGTTTTTTCACTTCATTTTGGGGCCCACCACCACTAGCCTTCTCTTTTTTCTTTTTCTCACTTTAATTTATTCTTTTATTAATACCCAAGTTTCCACGGTCAACTTTTAAATTTGAATAACATATAATCAGCAAAATTTACAAAGAGAAAAATTACATAATACCCATTTAAACTAATTGACATTTCAAAAATACCCACTTTTATAATACATATCAAAAATACCGAAAAGTACACTTTTCTGTCAAAATCAGGCTGTTAGTTGTCTTTTTTCAAACAACAATGAATTTTGATTAAATTTTTAATAGCTTTATGATTTAAATAATATTTAGATATTAAAAAAAATAGATTTTCAAAATGGGACTGAATCCGACTCATTTTGACAGAAGAAAAAAACCATATTTGTTAATTAAATATTCTCTAGCACATCTTGATATGATTTTGTTTCGACGTCCGACACGGAGTTGGATTGAGCATGATGCGGGCACCAATCTATATCAGACGTTTATAGCGTTAGGCATATTTGAGTATTCGAGCTGACATTTCTTTCGTTTAGTGTTTTTATTGAATATTTGTATTTCTGTTAACTCTATTAGTTTATGATTGAATTATCTCACTGATTTATCATGCAAACATACATTTATTAAAATGATGAAATAAGCATACAACCACATAACCAAACATGAGATTTTACTGATTGTCCGGGACTCTATCAGGACAACTTCGGTTGGTATGATCATCTGAACTACATATACTGCACCGTTTAGGGGTGCATTGACTGCTGGTAGAAGATTGAGCATGCTCTGCGCCGGAGGGACGTCGACTATTTCTAGGGCGACCTGCTTGACGTGTTATTATTGGAGGCAAAACTACAACTGATGTTGTTTCCGATGAAAGATCCCATTCATCTTGAGGGGAAAGAGGATTAACAATCCCACCATATATCTATCGCCAAGTCTCGGTCTTGTAGTAGGGATATATATAGTTATACAGATTCTCGCCCTTTGCTCTAATAAACAAAATTACAAACTATTAGAGGGTGTAATATACTAATGAATTGAAAACAAAAGCATTGTACATTTGTACTTCATACCGAATTGTAGCTGCTGTATGAGCGCACGACATGAGATCGAGTTGAAACTCACGACATTCACAAACATGAGATTGCAGGTCCACCTTCCAAGTCCGAGTTTCGTCATTGACCTTGAAGGCAAGTTCTGATGTGGAAACCACAGCGTATGTGTATGATTTCTCGACCAAAGGTGCCATTTTCGCTACAGCCTCCTCAGTTAACTCATCAGTTCGATTAGCAGCCTTAGCTCGTCTCTGATCAAACCACTGTTCTACAATACTTCTATAAGCTTCAATGAGCGAGCATATTGGCAAATGTCGAGCATCCAGTAATTTTGCATTGAACACCTCGGTTGCATTTGAGGTCAAGAAACTATACCGATGGACTGGACACTGTGATTTCGCCCACTTTTTAAGCCCTACATCGATTAGCTTGTTGTAGGCTATTGGATTGGAATCTTTAATTTGATCCATAGCCTGCTTAAATATCCCCGACCGGTAGGCATATGCAGCACGATGGTACAGCGGGACTATGTTTGGACGGAAGCTTGTCAATTTATTATGTAGATGATAAAAACAAAGTCTGTGTGTGGTACCTGGATATACTACGCTCATAGCATTCAAAATTTTGATGTGCTGGTCGGAGACAATCAATAACTGATCATTGCAGCCAAAAGCCATCCGGAGTCGAGTCATAAACCAGATCCAAGACTCATCATTCTCTATCGGGCCAACACCTATCGCCAGTGGGAAGACCTGCTCATTGCCATCTTTGGTAACAGCAACAAATAAAACTCCTTTGTTTCTCTGCTCGTTGCCATCTTTGGTAATAGCAACAAATAAAACTCATTTGTTTCTTCCCTTCAGATGGGTGGCATCAACAACATTAACTTCTCTTAATGAATACTCGAAAGCAGTTCGGGAAACATCGAGGGCCACAAATAAGTGTCGGAAACGTCCATCAGGTGCAATATCAAGATCTGTGATCGTCCCGCCATTGCACTGCTCAAGTACATAGAGGTACTGCGGGAGCATCTTGAATGAATCTTCGACACCACCATATAACTTCGAAATGGTTGCATTCCGAGATTTGAGTGCAACACCATAACTTGTCCGGATGCCAAAAGTTCGTTGCAGTTCAGCCATAATCTCCCTCGATTTGATTAGTGAACATTGCCAAAGCATCTTTCTCGCAAAATAAGCGGCCACAGCTTTAGAACGAACATTTTGTGATCCAGTTCCAGCAAGATTCAACCTACAATTATGATTTGGTACGAACTTGCGTACAGTCCAACACTTAGCTTTGCAAGTCGCACGTATAACAAAAAAATAGCTCTCTTCTCGTTTGCACTTGTACTCAACACGAGTACTATCAGACCGCGCCACTTTATATTCTTGTCTCTGTTCCATATGCCAATGACCAACAGCGATGAACAGATCATCTCTACTCTAAAACATGGCACCATGTGTCAACTCCTAATCGAGTATGGCAACGACATCTCGCAGGATGGGTGAATCAGATGTATTCTATGGAATCATTGGAAGTAACCAATTATTTAGTTGAACTTCCAAGCCTTCTGGTAGAGGATGAGTCGGCAAAAGATTTGAAATAAGAGCACTCATACCGCCGATTGATTGCACCCATGCAGAAAATTCTGCCACGGTACAATGCATCAATGAATTGTTAAAATCTTCTGACTCTGAATCTGACTTTGACTCTGCCTCCTCGACATCATCTCTTTGATCGGCCTGCTCGTCATCATCAGACTCCACGACACCACCCTCGTTTAAGTCAGGAATATGTGAACTCCTGCTTGCACCTTCAAATGGTTGATCAAAAAACATTGAAGAATCAAACCTTTAAAGGTCCTCCAAACATGGACTGAAACTGGCATACGGTGGTGGACTGAATGAAGATATGAACGGTCTGTAAGGGGATGGATGCCGTTGTGAACTCCCACCACCAGTTTTGATTATATTATTCATAATAACATAAATATTTGGCTCCGAATAAAGAGCGAAAAGTCGATGGAGATCAATATTCGTCGCCAACAAAGATCTTACAATTCTTTCGCTTCGACTTTGGGATGTATAATAGATATTATACTCACCGAGAATGTTTCCTGAATCGAAAATCAACTGGATGTTGCTTCTTAATGCATTTATTGAAAGATTGGTCGCTGGTAAGTAAACCAACCTTTCTTCTCCGCCAGTGTAATTGCATGATTCATCCAATTGGCTATTATAGTGAATAAATATAGAGCACCAATTTTCTATATTGAAAAACGAAGAAATATGTTTTCAAACTAAGAAAGAGTGAGAGGAACGAATATTGCAACCAATTGCTTAATTTCAAGTGTGTATGCTAGTCTGCATATGAATTCGATCATATAAAGGAAAAAATATCAATTATTTGCCTGACTTGAATGGATTGATCAATACAGTAATGTGCATCCACTCATCTACAATTCATTGTACGAGTAAATTGCATTCACTCATCTAGTCAAAAAAAAAATATTGTCATGCATGTTATTAATGTCAGTATACTTTATGAGTTAATTTGACCATATTGCATGTATAAAGTAGGAAAATATTGCAGATCGGAAAATAATTGAAGACTTGAATTTCATAAAAAAAAATGGTTTTGACCGGAACCGACCCGGTTCAGACCCATGTCGGAAACACATGCCACTTTTTGACTCAATTCCGACGTGGGTCGGAATCGGGTCAGTTTCGGCCCTCGATTCCGACCCGGTTCATGCACAGTCGGTTTCGATTATGAGCCTGTTCAGACGCGATTCTGAACCGACTTCATATATTTTTCTTTTATTTTTTGGATCTTAATTATATTTTTATTTTAAAATATACATTTTAGGCAATTATCTCACAATCATCACACCAATAATTGCATCGGATACCCAACTAAAACAAATTCCCATGTAAAAAATGTACTTTTGGGTATTTTTGAGATGTATTTTAAGAAATGGATATTTTCATGATGTGTTTTAACAAAATGGATATTTCAAATTATTTCCACTAAAAACATTGTAATTGTTGTGAGGGTTCTAAATGAACCAAACTATTTGTGAGTTACTCGGATCTTTATTTAATAAAAGCTCGTTCGAACTCATTTATTAAATGAACCAATTTGAGTATCTTCGACTCGTGAGCTTGTTAGCTATAATTAGTAAAAATATAAAATAGCTAATTTTGTAAAAATAACTAGTACACCACTCGCGCGATGAGCAAGGATTATATTTAATTAGGATCGAAATAGTTCTTTTAGATATTTAATTTTAATGTTTTATTTGACAAATAAAATAATTTTTATTATAAAATTTTGCAATTATTATTGCTTTAATTATTAAAAAAATCATGTCAATCTTTGATATTTATGAGTTGATAATCAAAAAACTAATATTTATGAAAATTTAATTTGATTGATTTATACTTGAATGTATATATTAAGATTCTTTATGTATTATTTCCATAGTTAATAAGGTATTATGCATTCAATTAAAAAATCGTTTATAATTATTTATATTCTAATTGATAGCTTTAGTTTATGATTAATTTGATTATTTAAGTTCATAAAATTTATAAATTTAGTATATATTATTACCAGGGGCGGAGCCAGACTTTAAGCTCCGTGGGGGCTCAATCACATTCCGTTGAATCGAGTTATATAATTTTTTTAAAACTATAACTAAAAAAAAAAAAAAATCCGGCCGCCCAATCGCCAGTGATTATTACCCAAATTAACATACATTAATTTTATTTGAGTTGAAATTACATGTTCATTTCTTTAAATGTTCTATGTATAATTATAGAATGTTTTCAGAATATGATTAATTAATTAATTAGTTCAATTAATAACTAACTAATATAACTAAATATTTTCATCGTGTACGGTTTTATTTTAATATATATAAAGATACTTTAATAATTTAAGAGTAATAATAATGATAAGTTTTTCGAAAAAATTTGTATTTGAGCATAAATATGATATTAATTTTGGTATAAATAATTTTTTCTTTCAAAATGATAATAAATATTTGAAATATATTCTAAATTTAAAAATTTTAATTATGCTTGACTAAGACTCGATAAAATTCGTGAACTTCAAAGTATTTAATAAAAAAGCTCGAAACTCAACTTATTTCTAAACAAATCAAAATGGAGCACGACACTACTCGGCTGGAATCGGTTCGATTACACTCCTAATGCATTCTATATCTTAAAATGTATACCGAAATAGTATTCATTCTACTCAAAACTAAATAAGCAAACCTCAAATAGCAAATTCGTGTAGTCAAATACATCTTTAGATTCACACACAAACTCTTTCAACTCAAAGAGATCTGCATTCTCCATCACCACCATAAACAGAAACATTGTCACCTCTCTCTCATCAAACAAAGAACATGATGTTCTGAAGATCAGGGTGGAGTTTGTAGAAACCAAGATCAAAAGTGTCGGCCTTCAACGGCGAATGGGACTGAAACTCCTTCGCGGCTTCTTGAAAAATGCGGCCGCGATAGGCCACGAGGTCAGCGTAGTAAACCGGGGGGACGAGGGAGACCGGTCTGGTGCTGCGAGCAAACGTGAAGCACAGGTTGTATATGAGCTTCTGCAGTTGGTCGGAGGTGAAGGAGTTCTCATCCCAGAGCACGCAATAGCGCACCGCCTTGCTCGTCCCAATCCGGCCGTAGTGACTGCAGAGATAGAAATCGAACTCGAATGGATGAACGATCTTCGTATCGACAACTGTTCCGGGAGGCACGTTTCCAGTGGAGCTCCCATCACTGGCATTCTCGACAAAGAGCCGAGTCTGGTGCCTCTTCTGAGCCACGACGAGAGTGATTCGTGGCTGGTAGTCGTATTCAAAAATGGCCCTCTTCAAGTCGGAAAGCTCCTCGTTGAGTACCATATCAAACTGCCCCTCGCTGACTCCATCACGAAAAATCACGATTTTCTTTGGTTTAACCTTGTTGAGCTGAAAATAAGTGTTGACAAGATCCCGGCACATGGAGCCAAAGTCCAGAATTTTCTCAGTTCTGTGATCTTGAGGCGAAACTCGCGCAGCATAGCGGTTCACAGCAGGCCAGTTGACAGTGGAGACGACAGCAGCTATAGATGGAGTCGTTGATTTCTTCGAGACTGGGTGATTAACATCAGCACCAATGAACATGACATGATCTTCCTCTTCAAAATGAGGGAGTCTTTGAGTCAGCTCCACGTTACTTCCTCCAAGCTTCGCGTTGATCTTGAGACACAGGTTTCCAAGAAACTGGTCATCTCCTCTGTTCGCATGGTTCAACAAGCAGCACTGAGTCACCACGCCTATACGTGTTTCAGACACCCATTTTAGATACTTGTATCCGTGATGCTTCTCAGCCATTACGCAAATTATAATCTGTAGTTTATTCCAGCTTTTCCTGTAAGCTTCCTGGACGACACTTCTGAAAAGCTGTTCCAGCCTGCTCACTGAAGAGAACTCGCGCATCCCGGTGAAATGGCAAAGTAAAGGCTCCTCCATGAAGATCCCTAAACTCCTGGACCGGTTTCTCAGATTACTAATGAAATCTGCTGCTCTAAGCTTTGAAATATCAGAAGAGCTGAATTCAATTAAGGCCCATCTGTCGATTCGTTTTCCTTCCACAACAGAGCTTTCGGCTAAATTCCATTGGCGTTTCTCGTTCTCGACCTTTACTACATCAACAGTACCATCAGGAGCACCAAGTTTCAAATCAGGGGGGCCTATTACCCAACCTTCAACAGATGTCATATTCTTATCAACTTGAAATCCGAAATTTCGAGTGGCGTCTCTGAGACAAAAAATGGAGAAGTTAATTGCAGTAGCCTTTTTTTCACCTTAAATAACAAAAGGATGATCCACAGATGATTAAGAAACCTCTATCATGAAACAATGCCATTAGAGATCTAATCTAGTTTCAGTAAATCGAGTAAAGCAATAATTTTTATAAGATATCAAAATTCTGTAGGAATGCAAATTTATCAGTAAAAGATTAAAAATCAGCAGATAGAAGAAAAAAAAAATTTGAAAAAGCTTATAGCATGAAGTTTATAGTTTGAAAGGTGTGTCACGGCCAACATGGTTTTGATAATCCAAGAGCCATTTTTCGAGATTTGACAAGAACATAAACATGAAGAATAAGTACACGAAACGCACCCACAAGGTCCATCATGTTCCAGCATCATCTCACTGATTTGTTTTTTCCTTTCTGGTGGCAAAGCCAGACATTTTTCTTTCAGTTTCTCCTGTTTGGATTCATCCAAAAGCTCTTTTCTGTACCGCTGCCCCTCAGTCAAGATACAGAACTCCATAGGAACATGATTTGTCCGATTATTTCTGCCAAGAATCAAGCAAGGGATATCCTGGTAAACAATATCCTTTCCATATTTCTCCATGAAATATAGCACTAGGCTGACTTTAACAGTTGGGTCTTTTCCTTTCGGATCAATAAAATCAAACCAAAGATCACGGGTACATTTTGAAGTCAACCCAGCTATAGTGAACAGCTGTTTGGTAGGACGATGGGTTACTCTAACCTTCAACCCTTTCAACGCATTTACCACTCTTCGCCTCAAGTTTGAATCAAGAAATGCTCCATCAAATTCAGGTATATGCTCCTTCAGGTACGTTACAACTGGTAATGGCTTGCGAAATGCCAAAACTGAGCAGTCCAAGCACAATGCAACGCCTTGTGCTGTGGGTCGTAAAGTTGATTGGAAGCCTCGATGCGCTGCGATACCATGCCCCAGATCATCTTCAACTTTGAAATTGTAAGAATAAAACTGTCGATCAATGGGGATTCTATATCTGAAAGGATTCTCCTTCATCACCATATCCATCCCTTGCAGTATATCACGAGGCACATAAGGGACTCTACCACTCAAATAGTCTTCCAGCTTGGATAGCTTTAGCTCACTCATTATCTTGATTGAAACTACATAAGTCTGCCTAGACAAATCATCACCAAGGACCTCCACACTAAGTTGACCAGTGGGCAATGGAACTGAACTGTAGAGATTCTTCTCGCCATCATACGCGGTCCGATTAGCTGGGAATCGTGCTTTGTCATCAAGGAAAAGTTTGTTCAGTATCAAACGCAGACCAGCCTTGTTCCTCAACTTTCTTGATGGTTTTCTCCCACGAGACACTACTTGCCTAATATCCAAGTTGTAATGATAAATGGTGACCCTTGGGTTGAATTTGACAAGAAAATGATTCACAAGGAGGCTGACTGATCTTCCAGCACCGGGAGTGGCCCTGCTCTCCGGCCGCCTAATGGGCAAAACTCTGTTCTCCAGTTTTTGAGGTGGACTTAAAAGTGGCTGTGGTTCTGAAGTTCTCAACAAGTCAAAATCCCATTTTCGAAATATACACAAGCAATCAAACAGATGAAACAAGACAACGAAAGATCACACAGCAATTAATCTAAGAATCTAACCACAATTTCACTCCACACAAATTCAAAGCAAACAAGCAGAAACAGATAAAATATTCTCATGGCAAATAATCCAAGAATCTTCCATATAATCACACGCAACCACAAGTAAAAAAAAATGGTGTGAAAGTTGGTGACTTTGTACAATGCATCTATTCATTACCACTAATTTAAAAAGTGAAAAAAAAAACATACTTGAATGAAGTGGAGAAGTTCGCTGGGGAGGAGACGGTTCCGACGCTACACGCGTGGGGCCAATCCCGCTAAACCGCCCAGCACCCGGCCGCTGCAATGGAGGCGCTTGAGGCCCGTCGCCGGAGCCGCTGCACTGCAGGTTCCGAAGGTGCGGCGGCCTGTATTTTGAGGGTGGCGCCTCCGCCGGTGGCTGTCAGAAGAAGTAGCGTCAATGTGTTTTAAGTCCAGCCGGAACTACAAAAGCAGAACTAATGGGACTTACCCGCTGGTCGCGACCCTTATCGCTGCTGCCACCGATTCCGCCGCCAACGGTGGGGCGATCGCCGTCCATTGAAGCAGACTTAAACAGTGATCACCGCAGAAATTAGGAATAATTTAGAAGTTGCAAAAGTATTTTTGGTTGAAGCAAAAGGGTTTATATTTAATATTTTTGTCTAAATAAAAATATTTTAAGCAAATTTTATTGTAAAAATATTTTTTTAACTACAATAGATTCGGGTTTCTCCGAGAACATCTATGCTTTCCGATCAAAATATGTGCATTGTAAATTATCATCTCATACAAATTTTTATCTAAATACATATATTTGAATGAAGGAGTATTATCAATCTAGTATTCGAAAGATAGTTTAATTTTCGATTAATGACCCAAAAGATAATTTTCAATTCAGAACCTCAAAAACTACAAGAATTCTCACTTCATGACTCGAAAGATCATAAAATTCTCAATCTAGAACCTCATTATCAAATTCTGGATTGAAAATTATATAAACATAGAGGTCATAAATTGAAATTCATGATACTGAATTGACAGTTAAACTATTTATTGGATCATGAATCGAAAATTCTCCTTAAATGAACAAAACCTTAAAACAAAAAATGATAACCTAATAGTTCGTCCATATTTCTCTGTTTAAATGAGAATAACAATATATTTCCATCATGTTTTTTCCCTCTCAATCAAGCATACATACAAACACTCATTTGAAAGGTGATGAGTTTTGTATAAGAAACTAAAACAATATCATGAAAATGTGAAGGCTAAAATTCCTAAAAAGGAGTGAGAGTGAGTTGCTCTCTAATCTCCAATCATTGAATGTAGTCTTCATAATAATTGTCGCTTATAACAGACACGAATCTCTCCAGCCATGGCAGCTGATGCAGATCCTTCATCGCGTCCGCATACGAGTCCGTACACCGCGGCGGCGACTGGCACGGGTGGTGGTGGTGGTGGTTCGGCTCGTTCAAACCGAATCCTCCGGCGAGAAACCTCTGGATCAGCGCCAGCTGCGATCGCTCCTGATCCGAATACGCGTCCATCATCATCGGGAGGGACTCGAACGAGTCCCACGCCCACTGCTCGAGCTCCTGCCCCGGATACCCTCCCGTTTCCGCGCTGTACTCGTCGTCCCACAGCGCGCATTCGCACGTCTGCTGCCCCGCCCGGTATTCCTCCCCACACGAGTAACAGAACTCGTGGCCACACCTGCACGGAAACAGATTCGCGGTTATGAAAACTCGAACACCTTCTTCGATCTTCCCCTTTCCGGAGATGGTGGATCTTACCAGCATGTCATGTGGTAGCAGCCGTGAGCGAGCTCGATCATCCTCCGGCACTGAGTGCAGCGTCTCCAGCGTTTGGAACGAGCCAGACGATGCAGAGTCACGTCGGATGAATCTCTCTCCTCCAGAGGGAGACTCCGATACTCTTCACATGTCATGGAGGAATGCCACGGCACCTCACAGTCGACGCAGATGAATCTCTGACAGACCGGACACTCCACACAGCTGTTGTCCGACTGGCTCGATGAACTAGCCCGAGTAGACAAGCAGTCGTGCGGGTCCAGCAGCACCGAGCAACTAGGGTACGGACAGAAAATCTTATTCGATTTAGCAACATTCGCCTCAGTAAGTGCTCTCTCCAGTAATTCGTAAGAAATAACTGGAAGAAACAAACTGCATTCGGAAGCTGAAATGCAGTACTTGCATCCGAGCTGAGGGCACCTGATCGGAACATGGCCACATTGTATCTTACCCTCGACGAAAGTTTTCATACATTGCGAGCAAAACTTGTGCGAGCATTTGATCGTGAGCATCATCGAGGAATGCTTTTCCTCACAGCAGATCGAGCAGCTCTCGGTCGAGTCATCCCCCTCAGCACGAAATGAGACAACACCAACAGCTACCTGAGCTAAACTTAACGCCTTCTGTAGCTCATTAGCAGGGACAAGTTTTAGAGCAAAAGTTTCGATTTTACCGGCTTGTTCGAGGATCCTTTGTCTCAATGCCACCAAAAGAGGATTCTCAACAACCTCATCATCAACAATCTGAAATAAATTCATCAAGGATTCAACCTTAAACTAAAACATAACAAGAAATATCATCAATCAACTATTATCTAATCTTAACACCAACTCTAGTAAACGATAAACGAGCTAGATCACGAAATTTAAACGAAAGTTAGCAAGAGGGCGTAGCGATTTCTCACCTGACTATGCAAGATTGCAGAATCTGTGAAGGCGAAAACCCGCCTCGTATCCTGATGAATAGCCACAGACAAACCATCCAGCAATGCTAAATACTCTGCAACCAGAGCTTCGACATGGAAATCGAGCTTTTTCTGGACCTGAACAGGAGTCAAACAACCCGGCCTCTCCATAACCACACCAATTCCAGACATCCTAGAACCAGAATCCCCGGTGCAGGTGATAGATACACCCTTGAAATACATTTTGACCAAATATTCATCAAGAATCTCATCTGAATCCACCTTCTCCTTCAACTCATCCTCATCTTCGCAGCAGCTTCTGAAGTCGTCTTCGTCTTCTTCCACCTTCACATCCAATAATTCACTCCCACCCATACTTAAACTGTCGGCAAAAACTCTTTTCTTCTCCATCTACCACTTTATCTCCTTGCAATCACCCAGATTTCTTAGGTCAAATCTCTCTTATCCTAAAAATTATTGGGAAAAGGGAATTTCCACGAAATCAAGAATATTATTCCCCAGAATTCAACCAATAGCTATGCATATACAAAGACTAGAGCTCCAAACCATCAACTTCCCAAATTATTTCCAATCTTCACGCTGACTTTCTGTACGGATATTCAAGAATTACACATCAGCTTCAAGATCCAAAATTTCGAAATAAAGCAAAAACACACAAAAGTAAAATATTCAGCATAAAAAAAAATTCTTTGTTCATGAACAAAAGTGAACCCAACAATAAAAACCCTCTTCTCAACATAGCAATACCTTGCAATTTTTGCTAGCAGAAATAATTCATCCATTAATTAGATACCAAAAAATTATTGATTTATCCGCATATAATAAACAAAAAAAAAACCCGAGAATGGAAGAATTTAATCACCTGACACTGTTTCTGGGAGAATGAATTACTTTATTTAATAATAAACATATATATACAGTTGTGTGTATTCACAAAAGGGCATCAACAACACCACACCCTACTCCGGCAAACCCTGCATGTGTCTGCAAAGAGGCCTCCCCATTTCTTGATGAGAGGGAGAGGGAGAGGGAGAGGGAGAGAGAGAGAGAGAAATCTGTCACTGCTGCTGGTGTAACTGGGTTTTTGCAGAGCTTAATATTCTGGATCAGAGTGATTTTGCTTTTTTTATTTATGAAAAGTGAATTTGCGGGGAGGGAATATGGCGATTATTTTACTTTTTTAATGCTAATTGGATTGGGGATTTTTCCCTGTTTATTAAAATGGCAATAAATCCTAGAATTTAGCCAAGAAATACGATCTTAACTGGAACGAATATCGAATAAATTATATTCCCTAAACACTCCACACCTCCACTAGATCCAATTCCCCTACTACAAAACAATATTCGTTTTAGGGTAAATTTGATATTGCGTATATAAATGCATAATATCTTATTTTTAATACTCCCTCCGTCCCGGTGAAGTAGTCCCTTTTCTTTTCGGCACGGGAATTAAGGGTTGTGAGTGTAGTGGAATTAATATTTTATTGATGAGTGTGAAAAAGGTTGCCATTTTAGGAAAATGGGACTATTCTATGGGACAAACAAAAAAGGAAAGTGGGACTACTTCAATGGGACGGAGGGAGTATTAAGATCAAATACACAAAATCATAAATTTAATATTCGATTTCATCTACATTTTTAAAACTTTATTTTTATCTATTAATTACGCCAAAATGAATTAACACCGTTGATTATTGATGATTTAGCAGTTAAAAATCATTTGGCATATCACGCTAGCAAATCAAGATGGCTTCATTTTATCATTTATGTTGAAAATGCTGGCAAATTCACATATATTCTAACGTAGAGTTGGTTTTTAACCACTTATCGAAGAGGCGTGGAGAAAGAAACAGAAAAACGGCGTCGTTTTGATTTGTCACTTGGCATTTAGCTGTTGAATCATGTTTTGATTTGTCACGTGGGATGCCAAGTGACGTTTAACTGTTAAATCATCAATAATTATAGGTGTTAACTCGTTTTGATGTAATTCATATATAGAAGTAAAGATTGGAGTATTTTTAATTGACGACAATACATTGAGGTATTTTTAAAAAAATGTCAAAAGATCCGGGTACTATCCCCGATTTACACTTCTTTTTATGTCTGCGAAATGAGTATTATGAGTTTGGAATTTAAAAAATAGTTTAGTTATCTAATCAAAATTTGAAAGATAAATTTTCAAATTAAGGTTCGAAATATTATAAATTCTCGGTACATGACTTAATATTAGGTCTTGAATAATAATACTTATTCGAAAAAATGCAAAATTATATCCAAAATTTTATTTGTCAGGGTATTTATCTAAAAGAATTTTTTTTGTTTGAAAATCTAATCTAAAGTTTGTTCTGTTAGGGGATTTTATTCTAAAGAATTTCTTGTTTAGGAGTTTTTACTCATAACTAACGATAAATTACCCGTTAAATTCAGCATAGTGTCAAACTCATAATGATTCACATGAACGTCAATTGGGTGCGACGCGGACAATACGTGAAATTTAACTGGTGATTCATCGTATAAAAAAAATTACTGTTAATTATGGATAAAATTTCCAAACATAATATTCTTTTGGATAAAATTTATTAATGAATAAAACTTTGGATAAAATTCCGAAATTTTAAAACTTTTTGACAAAATGTCATGTTTTCCCTATTTCCTTAGTAAATCAAGATTCACAACTTCGAAATCTAATTAATCATACAAATCCAAAATTAAATTAATTACTTATAATAAAATGTTTACCTATCACTTTGAGTATTTGTTAATGTGTTGATGTAAGTAATAATATAATTAGCGTCTAATTAATCCTACAAAATCTAGAATAAATCAATTACTTATAATAAAATATTTTACCTACTACTTCGAGTACGTGTAAATGTGTCAATGAGCTAACCTGACAATATAATATTAATTGTGGAATCAATTTAAATTATTCTCGACATCCTAAAATTTGTTGTCACATCAGCGATGAGCACATTAGCAGCTATTCATAATGGATGGTAACTGGTAAGTGAATATTTATATTATTTATGAATAACAATGAAAATACAATTATGCACCTAAATATGCTCGATCATAACATTAGACTTTACTCTAAGTTCGACTAGCGTCTAGTAAATTTTACGAGTGTATTATTGTGTACTTGGATGTAATAAGTAACAATAATAGAAGACTGTTGTAAGGTCAAAATGAGTTGGAAATTATTATAAATATAAATATGAATATGATGAAAGTTTCCAACCGCATAATTCGTTGTACAATAATGTGTCAAGTTTATTTTTGGCATTTAACAAACACTCCTCAATTATAAAAAACTGTAGGTGGCGGGCCCACCCTTAATTATACAAACGTGGCAGCTCGAAAAGGCGGAGGTGCATGATTTTAATTTGGAGGTTAGCGCATGGAAATGTGACCCCCCCCATTATATTCTGTTCACATGTTGTGGATGACGCAATTAATTATTGCCCACCCAGATTAAAGTGTATTATTTAATTCCATTTAACACTATTTAATTATCTCAATTTATTTAGAATTAATAAAATAAAAATCCATTTTATCCTATTATATCAACCGATTATAAATTTACTCCAATCTAAAATTTTTTTTTATTAATTAAAAACATCATTATTAATTAATAATATTAAAATATACTGAATCACACGAGACCAAAGCCAATTGACAACTCAAAAGCTCGACCGGACCAAAGCCCACAGATCGCAAGGCCAACCGGAAACGGAGATATGTGAAAACGCCTAAGGCGTGGGATCGATACCGACCACGATGCAAGCTCACCAGCGAGGAAGCAAACCACTGATCCTGAGATCCGGCGGCGCAAGATCGTTGCAAACCCTAACTGATCCCGAGAAACCCGGGCAGTTCCGCAATCCTCGGCAACCACGGGCTCGCTCACAGCTAGGGTTTAGTCAGCAGTTTTCTCCTTCATTTTAACTATAGGGCTTAAGGGTTCATTTTCTATATCGATTTCCCTACTATCAAGCTGTACTGAAACTCTGTCAAAATATATACTGAATTGTTCAATTTCCACGCTCGTTCCAAAGGGTTTATTGTGTTATTTTTTACTCGCATTTTATTTAGCATTATCTTGCATTCCTTTTCTTGAATTAATTATTATTGATTATCAAGTTCTTGTTATTATTTGTTGTTTTGTATAACTGTTCCAAGAGGTCCATCTAATCCGAAAAATCGAAGAACCTCAATAAATATGAATTATAAAAAGTAATCACCTACAACATTTTCCAAAAATCATTTAATTAATATGTAATAGAATTATTAATATTTATTGAGATATAAAAAAATGGATTGGATAATGAAATTAAAAAAAAAAAAAAAAGAATAAATACGAAACAGTAAAAGCACATGTCCTTTGCGTTTGTTTCAAGCCTAATATGAAGTCGCTGGTCTCACTTTCAACGCTTTTATTTTAATATTTCCACTAAAATAAATCCTCAACTTTTATGTGACAGAGCCCACTTATATATGTAAAATAATTCTGTCACATTTAAATATTTAATAATCTTTTAACTCAAGTAAAACACCGAATAGCAGTCAAAAAAGCGTAATCCACCGAATTTTCTTTGTCGTATTTTAGAGATATTATGTTATTTGTTTATTTATTTATTTATTTATTATCCAATAGTAACAGTGGATTTAATTTAGGTAATTAAATATTTAGAAATTATGATTGGGGCATCCTTAAAGTGGGACTAGGTGAAATTAATTTAATCGCTGTTGCAGTGTCAGAAGTCAGTTGTTTGTACAGAAATTGTTTGACTGTTTTTTTTTTTATAATCTCACAAAATTAAATAAAATTGGTAGGTTATCTGATTAATTATCCTCAACAAATTACTTGGATTTTACTTCAGATATGGTAGTTGAATTATTCTGACCATATTTATTTTTTTTATAAATTGCCAACTGTGGAAGATTTAATAGCGACTTCAATAATATTTGGTAACATTAAAAAAATATTTAGGATTTTAATTGGTTCATTTGCCTCCAATATATAAATATAAGTAAATAATTAGGTTCATTTTATTTAATCATGAGTAAATACATTCGGCTTATGACGTTATTACAATGATGAATATTTAAATTTTTTAATATTTCAATGATTATATGCAGTGGTGTATCCAGAAATTTAAAATTGGGGGTACGAGTATAATAAATTCGAGTTATATTATGTAAAAATATTATACATAGTAATAAAAATATATAAATTTATAAAAGGAAAAATTTATTTTGGGGTACAAGTGTACCCAAAATACCCCTAAATCCGCCATATATGTCGCTATAAAAGTTGGTAAATATAAGAAATCAGTCTACTCAATTAGGATACTTATAGAAAATTTTGAAATAGTTGGATAAACAAATTGTCTAATCAATGATACATGTCAGGTAAAAGTTGGTACGTTAGGTAAACAATTTGAAATTAGGGAGAAGATGACAATCATCATTCATCGGAAGTACTCCATCTGTTCCGATTAAATTGACTATTGTTCTTTCGGCACGTGAATTAAAGATTATAAGTGTAAGTGAAATTAATATTTTTATTATTGAGTATGAAACATTTACCTTTTTAAAAAAGGGTTAATTCAGTTGGAATGTCCAATTTGATCATTGGGTCAATTCATATGGAACAGAAGGAGTACATTATATAGAAATATAGAAACACTCTAATTAGGGATGGGGAAAAATACCGAAATATCGAAATACCGGACATATCGTATCGAAAAAATACCGAAGTTATCGAAATTTTGGTAAGGTATCATACCGTACCGAAAATTTTAGGTACGGTAACGGTATGACGATCCTAATATTGAAGGAATACCGGCACATACCGTACCGAAAATATAATAATATTTTTTTTATTATTATTATTTTAAAAATAGAAAATTAAAAATAAAATCATATAAATTAAGAATGAAATCATATCTTCTCTTTTCACCTAACAATATTATTGATATAAACATATTTCTAAAATAAATATCAACAGAAAAAATCGTAAAAATCAAAATATATCAAAAAAATTCGGTATGTTAACCGTATATTGGAAGAATGATAAGATAAATGGTATATAAATTATGTCAAGTCAAAATCATATTGAAATTATTTCAAGAATTCAATATGTCGAAGTAATAGTATATAAATTATCTCATACCGAAATCGTACCGAAATCATACCGAACTAAGATATACTGAAAACTTCGGTACGGTAACGGTATGAGTTTTCCTCATACCGAAGATTTCGGTAAGGTATAAGGTATGGAGGAAAATGTGTGGTATACCGTACCGAACCATCCCTAATTCTAATTAACCACCGCGAGCATATATTATTATGCTTACAGATGACGTGACAATATAATATTAGAAATAATATCAAATTTCATAAATCTTAATACTTCTAATTTAATGTCACATCATCCGTGGGTATATTAACACTCAGTCACGATGAACATTGAAGCGTTTTTGTTCCTCTGTGTTTTATTTTCAAATTATGACAATAGTTAGATATTTATAAATGTAATTCTAGTGATTTTAATCTGAAAAATAGAATTAAGATTTATGATATTTCAATTTTTGCTCACCCAAATTTAGCCTAGAATCTAATAGAATTGAAATGGCCAAGTGGCCCAAGTCCAATATGGCTGCATTTATAAAATATATAGTATAATTTGGGCTTTTTTGAAAATGTAACAAAACTTAATAGTTAATCTGTCTGAAGCCCATTTATATAAATTTTGGGCATTTGGAAATTAGAATATATGAAAATACTAAACAAATTATTAATAGCCCATTATATTTCAACCTTGTGGAGTGAGAGACTAGCCCAAGATATGGCCCATACTCAATTATTTCATATTATAAACACATGCTAAAGGGGCATAATCGAATCGAGTCAAAAGTTTTGGGCTGTTTTGGTTCGGGATAAAATAATGTTTGGTTTGAAAACCATAAAATTCATCTAAGATTGGTTTGATAGGTTTTCGATTAGGTAAAACCGAACTGAATATATATCTATATTTTATTAATTATACTAATGAATTTATTTGAGATTTTTATTAGTAAATATTAAATTATAATAATAAGTTTATGGTTTGTTTAAGAATTATATTTAATATAATACTATAAATTATTATTGAAGGGGCAAGATGGGCCTTTGTTGGGCTGCAAATAATTATCAAATTATAAATAAGCCCATATACAAAACCAAAATGGGCTTTTAATAAAACTCAATTATTTATTCACCTAGAGAGAGATAGGAGGTGTTTACTACTTAGTGGAGGAGAAACAGCTAAGTCTACTAAAAATTAATCACTTTTGCGGCTAATAAAATCATACAAAAAATAAGCGTTAAAAAAAGAAAAGAAAAAAAAGTGAAAAAGGTTGGGGAAAAAAGAAAAAGTGGGTCTATCCAGATGCCCAACAAAGGCAACATTCTTGAACTCATATATACATGAACTTTATTTTATAGTAAAATTAGCACTATCTTGGATTCATATTCTTCCACCAAGTAGGAAAAAATAAAATAAAAAAATTGAAAAGTGACATTGAGATTAAGCATGATGCTGCTATTGGGAGTCCACTACACTCCTCTTTTCTATTGAAGTATCTTTTTTTTTTTATTGCCTTTGGTGTGTATCATTATCTCTTTTGGTAAAAAAAGAAGGCCAAGAAATCAACCCACTAACACAATTGATGTTGCTATGATGTTGGTGTAACAGGATTTGTGTACTACTTTGTACTATAAAAAGGGAGGCATAATCATGGTACCAAAGATAGATGAGAAGTTGGGTTTCCACTAAATTATTTATATTTATATATACACCACACAATGTATCTACATGTGTTGTGTGAGTTTTGGTGGAGGAATATGATGTATGGGCCAACCATGTGTCTAGAAAATGGTATGGTGTGGATTAACAAGTATGATTTGCTTGAAGCATTTGTTTTTTTCAAGATATTGCTTTTTTCCAATCATTCATTCTTAAGTTGGGGTTTTGGATTCCCACTTTGAAGAGGGTAAACTCAAAGTGTGCCTTTGCCTTTGCCTCCAATCCACTTTTGCTTCCTAATGTTAAAGCCATCAAGGCACATCTCTTGGAGGGCCATTCATTTCTTCTTTTTTTTACCTTCACTTAAAAGAATATGGAAGGCCAAGAACCAACCTTTTCTCCCTCTCAAAGACAAACAAAAGTTCCCTTAGCATATATGCCATTTCATACTTTCTCCACCATCAATAAATTGCAGTATTATTATTATTTAGGACTAAAAAAAAAGTTTAATTATCGATTCAGGACCCTAATGATATAAAATTCTCAATCTAGGGCCTCACTACCAGGTCCTAGATTGAGAATTGTATAAATTTTTTGGGTCCCGGATTGAGAATTCATCTCTTGGTTCCTGAATCGATAACTAAACTATCTTTTGGATCCCGAATCAACAACTCTCCTATTAATTACATCTCAATATTTCACCAAAAAATTACACAAAACACCCACATCAAATACAATGAAACACCATCAAGAAATGGCTACATCACAATCACAATCAAAATGGGATGAATGGGAGCAAACCAACCAAGAAAAAATAAAAAATCATCTCAAGGAAAGGGAGAGTGGGCTAAGACATGCAATTGTAATTGCCCCCAACACCCTCCCACTCCCACCCACCCCCTACCCCTATGGTCCCTATAAAGAGGTCAATCTCATTGATTGCCTGGTTTTGTCCACTTTGAGAGATGATGTATGTACATAAGCAAATGGGAATAAATGAAGAAAGTGTACAGCTTTTGGTGCAATCACTTTCCCATGGCCCCACAAAAGGGTCTGAGGCACAAATCTGTACAGAAACAAACATGGGCCAACAATACTGGGATTCTTTGCTTGGGTCAATTTCTTTGCTGGGGCCATTAGTTTTTTTTTTGATGGAAGCCTAATTTTATAAATTAAGCATAATCAAGACTAGTTACATGAATCAACCAGTCTGGGAAGTTCGATCTCCAACTAATCGGTTGGGAGATCTGCACAGTAAATTGTGCTACATGGTGGGCTGCCTTAGTGGCACTCCGATAAGCATGAAAAATACCCAAAATACAACCATTTTGTGCTGTTTGAGCAACGTTGAAAAGGTCAGCTGGTACCAAGCTTTCATCCTCTTCAAGACCTGCCATTGCTCTCACTGCGATAATAGAGTCAGAGTAGACTGTGACGGGATAAATCTTCTGCTCAATACAAAAAATAATACCATGCAAGATGGCTATGACTTCACCACGCGAACAGGACCCTGGGTTCACAATTGGTTGAGCCATTGCTGCCACGATTCGACTATCATGATCCCGGACTATGACGCCAATTCCAAACCTGCTGCTCTCTTTATTGAACATACAATCAACATCAACACGGAAAGTGCCTTGGTTTGGTGCCCGCCAGCGGTGCTCTCCCGGTTGTATTCCCAGAAACACATTATTGTTCTTGCACTCTCGGGCTTCTTGACATAACCTCCACAGGGCTTCTGCTTGTTCTTCAGAAATGAGTTCATGCTCTCCCTTCTTTTCATGTTTGAGCTTACAAATAAAAGTCCAAATTTTCCACAGCATGATAACCCAAATTTCATAGTCTTTACCTGAGTGTCTGTGGTGCACTTGTTCACTGATCTTGTTAAATCCCATGTGTTTGCATTCTCCAAGAAGTGACCAGAATCTACTTCTCTTCCATGAGGCCTTGATTTTGTTGCAATAGATCAAGCAATGTTCAGTGGTTGCCTTATGTAAAGCACATTGTTGACAAATGCCATCCGTTGGCACATGGTGCCTTAACAAGTTAGTTTCAACAGGAATAAAGCCCTTGAGTGCTCTCCACATAAAAATTCTAACTTTTGGTGGTATTTGGAGAGACCAAATCATAGACTGCCATACCTTTTTGTCATGAGCTGTAGCATGAGGTGGTGGTTCAAAGAACCCGGTCTCAACCAAGTATCCAGATTTGACTGAGTAATTTCCTTTTTCTTCAAAAAACCAGCTTCTTTTGTCTTCTCTATTCCTGCAGATGTTGTTCAACCCATAGATAGCTGTCATCTCGTACGGCCAACAAAACATTTCAAGTTTATCCCTATCCCACTCTCCAATCATGTTCATCAAGTCAGAAACTCTGATGTTTTGTTTATCTGCTACATCTGGTCGCTTGAGAACTCCGCCCGAGATTGTTGGAATCCAGGCTTCTTGGAATGCTCGAATGCTTTGTCCGTTCCCCACTTGCCATCTCAAACCTTTATGTACAAGTGTTCTGCTCCATGCCAGAGATCTCCACACAAAGGAGGCCGAGGAGTTAACCTTCGCTTCAAGGATGGTGCAGTTTCGAAAGTACCGTGCTTTGAAGACTTGTGCCACCAATGAGGTTGGGTTGTTGAGAATTCTCCAGACCTGCTTTGCAAGCAAGGCTTTGTTGAAGCTGCAAATGTCTCTAAAACCAAGGCCTCCTCTCTCTTTCGGCTGGCAAACGGTGTTCCATTGTGCCCAGTGCATCCTTCTATGACTTCCTTCCTCTCCCCACCAGAAATTCGCACACATTCTATTGATGTCATTACAAATTGATCTCGGCAATCTGAAGCAAGACATTGTGAACGTTGGGATAGCTTGAACAATTGACTTCAACAGGACTTCTTTCCCCCCTGCTGAGATTGTTTGATTTTTAAAACCTTCAAGCTTCCTTTGTACCCTCTCTCTGATGTATCCAAATTGGATTCTTTTTTGCCTGATAGAGAATGTTGGAAGACCCAGATAGATTGCATGCCCTTGAACCATTGGAATATTCATCATTTGCCTAATCAAATTTGCGTCATCTGGAGAGGTGCTCGGGCTGCATGTGATAGCAGATTTCTCAAAATTAATCATTTGGCCTGAAGCCTTTTCATACGTACTCAAGCAGATCTTAATAGCGTCGCAGTCACTTTTTGTGGCTCTAAAAAAGACAAGGCTATCATCTGCAAAAAAGAGGTGAGAGATTGAAGGCCTCCTTGGAATAATAGGGATACCTCTGAACCGTTTAGCTCTTTCAAATGCTGTGAGCATGGCAGATAAACCCTGTGCACAGATCACAAAAAGAAAAGGGGATAGAGGGTCCCCTTGTCTCAGCCCCCTTGATGGGTTGATAGTACCATAAATATTTCTATTCAGAATGAATGAAAATGAAACTGATGTCACACATCGCATAATAAGATTCCGAAAAGTTACCGGAAAAGCCATTCTTTCCAAAACTGCATACAGGTACGTCCATTCCACACGGTCGTAGGCTTTACTCATGTCAAGTTTGAGTGCAATAGTTCCTTTCTTGCTTCTCTTTTGATGTCTCAGCCAATGCACACATTCAAATCCAATGAGAATATTATCTGTAATCAATCTACCAGGAATGAAGCCACTCTGCTCTTGATCAATAACTGTGGGGATAACCGTTCTCAGGCGGTTGACAATGGCTTTTGAGATGATTTTGTAGCTGGTGTTACACATACTGATTGGCCGAAAATCCTTCATACTGGTGGGTTTTTCTTTTTTTGGGATAAGTGCAATGACTGTCTCATTCCAATCTCTGACTGGTGCTCCCTCATTAAGAATTTTCAGGATCTCTTGTGTCATGAACTCTCCAATAGCTGGCCAGAATTTCTGAAAGAATTGCCCCGTAAAACCATCAGGCCCTGGTGATTTTGTTGGGTGAATTTCAAAGATCGCTCTCTTAACCTCCGCAGCAGTGAATGGTTCACTTAGAAAATCAGCTTGTTCTCTGGTAATTTTTTCTTTGATATACCTTGTCAATTGCGCAATCTCCACTTCTGTTGGATTAGAAGTTTCGAAAAGTGAGCTGAAATAATCCATTGTAATCTGCGCTTTAGCTGTCTCTTCTTCATGCCAATTTCCATTTGCATCAAAGAGGCCTGCGATTGAATTTCTTTTGCCCCTTTTTGCAGCCTGTGTGTGGAAAGTCCTTGTGTTTCGATCTCCATCTTTTAGCCAGTTCATCCGAGCCCTTTGTCTCCAGTGTGCTGATTCTTGTTCCACTGCATTTTCAATTTTTCCAAACAAATCAGAGAGCTCTTTTGTGGAGATAGAAGATTTATCTCTTCCCATAATCACTTGTCGTCTTTTCCTCATTTCAGCAATCTTTTTTCCGAGCCTATCAAAGCGTGATCCAGCCCATTTTTTCAGAAAGGTTTTGCATTCTTCAAGTCTTTTGGGCACCGTGATTTTCTCATTCTGGTGGCACCAGGCTTGTAGAAAATCTGGTACAAGATTCTTGTCTAATAACCATTTATCTTCCCAATAGAATCTCCCTCTCCCCTGTTTCTTAAAATCCTTCGTGCTTGTCTTAAGTCTGCACAACAAAGGCCTATGGTCTGAGCCAAAGAAGTCAAGAGCTTGCACCTCCGCATCAGAAAATTTGTCCTGCCATTTTTGATTTCCAACAAATCGATCCAAACGTTCAAGAATTGCAGCTTCACAAGCTCTCTTGTTAAACCAGGTGAATGAAGTGTCACTGTTTGGAAGTTCATACAGTTGACACTCCTCAAGTGTGTCACGAAAATCTTGCATCTGCCTAATTGGTCGAGGTCGACCTCCTCTTTTCTCTGACTCCACCAGAATCTCATTAAAATCTCCTCCAACTAACCATGCGAAGTCATGTTGCTTCTGCTCATTAGCAAGTCTTTTGAGTAAGTCCCAAGAAAATCTACGTTGATGATGTTCAGGGTTCCCGTAAATCCCTGTAAATCTCCACTGTGTGTCTTTATGTTTCACCATACAATCAATATGACCTTGTGAGTAGGATAAGATGTGGACATCCCAATCCTTATGCCACATCATAATAAGCCCACCTTTCCTCCCTGCAGAATCCACAATAAACAAACCTTCGAATCCCAATATTGCTCTCCAATTTTTACATCTTTGCCTTCCAATGTGAGTCTCACTCAGAAAGACAATATTTGGGGAGCTGCCAGAAAGTAACTGACGAAGTTCATGAAATGCACGAGGGCTCCCCAGGCCTCGTGCATTCCAAACAAGGCAACTCATGGGGATCGGCGGGGCAGCTCTTTAGCTGCCTCCGCCGTTGAATCAGTGTTTGTGCAGATCGATAAGAACTTAAGTCGTTTTGCTTCAGAAAGAGTAGCTGGATAGTTCTCTGAGTCAACTTCTACTGGTCGTTTTCCTCTGCATATCTGCATTGGGCTCTGATTTCCCCCAGAATGTGATTCTCTAGCAAGTTTTTTCCATTGTTTTTTAAGTTTGGGTTTGGATGTAGGCTTAGCTGTTGGGTAAGAGGTTGTGGATGAGTGGCTTGTTTGGATCTTAGTTTGCGTGCTGTGTATGGTTAGTGGCATGGGTGTAGAGGTGATGTCAAGTTCCATGGAGGGTAGCTCTTTTATATTTGGTTCTGGGTTTGGGGTTAAGTCTGTAGTTGGCTGTGAGGTTTTTGAGTGTAGCATTGGGTTGGATTGTAACCAAAGAGGTGAGTGTATGGGTCTGGTTTTGTGAGGGGATTGAGGGCAGTGAGTTTCTTTGTGTGTTGGGTTATTGGTTCGATTTGAACTATCCAGGCTGTTGGTGGGGCTTGAGATGGGTTTTGTGTTACTTGGTGTGCGGCGTGCTAGAGGCGTCGAGTGAGATAGGTGTGTGTTTTCATTTCTGGGGGACCATGGTCGAATCTTTTTCAGGGGAGAAGCTTTTATACCTGGTCCAAATGGCAAATCCTGTGGATCTTGGTCCTCTGTATGGTCCAGAGCTTCACATGCTTTGAATGTGTGCCCTATCATGCCGCAGTTGTAGCAGAACAGGGGCAGCCCTTCGTATTTAATGGGTAACCATAGCTGCTTGCCTCCAATAACAACATCAAGTCCTCTTTTAAGGGGCTTTGTAATATCCATTTCAACTTTAATCCTTATATATTTGCCAAAGAAATCCTGAGGTGAGTCAAAATCAACCAGTATCCCAAGCTTCCTTGCCATCGCTTTCGCATGTGTAGCTGTCATACAGCTTACTGGAGCATCATATATTCTGACCCATAATTGTGCCTCCTTGATTTGTATTCCAGACGGTTGCTCTTTATCTTTCAGGGGTCGTATGGTGAACAAGTGACCTTCAAAGTGCCATGGTTGATTCTTTATGACCCAAGTCATCTCTGAAATGTCCTCGAAGCGAAAAAGGAATAGGTTGTGAGTCCACTCCCTCGCCTCAAGGCCTTGTTTAGCTCTCCAAGCTTCCTTCATTACCTCCAACAATGCGTATGAGTTTACAGATTTTTCAGCTTGCAACTTCCCAACTAAGCATTTTGAGTGCCAGGATGCACCCTCGACACCAGTCTCTCTGATTTGATCTAAATCCAATAGATCAGTTTCTTCATCCCCACCTGCCATAATTGCTGGATCCAAGAAGAGAGATGTTGATCTGAATTTGAAGACAAAATGCAAAGAAAATGGTTGAAGGCCTTCAGCTGCGCGCCCTTCCAAGAACACAAACCCTAGAAACAAAAGGGAACACGCTCCCCAAGACGAGAGAAACAAAACTCTCTTACCGTAGAGAGAGAACTGTCACATCTGAAAACTTACTGCTGGGGCCATTAGTTGGAATAGGTATAATTCAGCAATAAATTCCTTCAGCTTTCGGTTGTCTCTTTCATCTACAGATTAATATAATGTGGGGTTTTTGTTAGGTTGGCATTTTCACCATCAACCCCACCCCTCTCTAATTTCTGCCATCTATCATTGCCTTTTCTTCTTCCTTCATTAATATCCCATGTAGTTTCTTGGTTTTTTTCACCTCAAACTAAAATACCCATATAAAATTTTCAAAGAAATAATCTTACTTGGGAGTTTTCAGACAGCCACCGAGTTTTTTACTTATTATCTTAATGAAAGAATGCAAGAATGGCTTATTTTACGGATTTTGATCCTCTGTTGTGCACTTAAGCACATTACGTGCACAGCAGGGGTGTTGTTTCTCACAGGAATAAAAAAACAATTTAGTGTCTAGATTAATAAAATATAAGATAAATTCAAATTTATGGTTTTTACATGCACAATATCTCGTGATTTGCCTATGTGCACGATAGAAGATCTAAATCTCTTATTTTAGTATAAGAAACTTTGATTAATGAATCTAAATCAGCCATGTATTTCTTTTCATGTATTTAAATGAATCCAAATAAATCTAGGGGGTGAGCATTCAATTATTTTGATCGGTTTTGAGCAGTAAAATAACAAAATCGAGATTATCGAATGTATTAAAAATTAGTTCTTGAATTAGGTATATATATATATATATATATATAAATTCGATTATTTTGTTTTTTTTAATAACCGAACTAAAAACCAAAATAACTAAAATTTATTTGATTTGGTTGAATTTTTTGATTTATTTCTCAACCCTAAATAGAAAAATCCACTAGTTATGGTCTAAGGTTTTGTTAATTGTCACACTTGATCTCTCTCTAGTCTCTATCTCTCACATGGATTATTGGGTTAGAGTGGATTAGGAATCATGACTACTTGATGAAAGAATTTCAAGAATGTGATAAGGATTATTAAATGGGAGCATGTATCATCAACCCTTTTCCCCAAGGTCAATTATGGCAATAGAAATGCAGGAAAATTTAAGTGGAAGACTTTGAAAAATGTTTAAAACAAGAAGAAAGAGAAAGGAAGGTGGTAGTCAATTAGATATTATTTAGGGTCTAAATATTATTGAGAATAAAAGTGTGAGCAAGAAGACTTGCTTTAATTTACTCCTTTTACCAAACAAAAATTTAAAATCAATTTTGGAGACTTGTATAAGTTGTCAACATGCTTTCCACATGGATAGCATATTAGCTTTGCAACACTTTAAGCAAGGGAGATTTTATTTCATTTTTTAAAAAATTAGATTATCTATTAATTAAATACATCCCTTTTTCAACTTCAATATAAATTAATCCATAATAGAGATATATTGATTAGTTTTATCTTATAAATATCTCTCAATAAAAGTTGTGTCACCATTAGAAGAAAAGTAGTATTCTTTACTCTTCACTAAGTTAATTAAAAAAGTTAATTAATATATCAACTCTTTATTTGTCTAACTCCCATTTGAATAAAAAAAATTGAAACTTTGTAGAATTATTCAAGTGATGGGTCATAATTTGAACTTTGCCCAAAAAAAAAAAATAATGTAAAAAAAAACTATTGAAATGGTAATGAAACACGATTTTCATTTGTAATTATTTAAATTCAAAAAATAATTTCTAGAAGATGTTCATCTACATGAAAATTGCAACTTTCAAATACATAATGGGATATTGACTAATTCCCTATATTGTACAGCAATTTCATTAATTATTAGTCACTTTCAAAATAATAGTATAATGAAGAAAATTGACATTTACCATACAAGTTAAGCGTGATATCTCACATATTGATAAATTTGTCACGATTAATTATGGTTGTTTGAAATTAATTTTTTAAATAAGAAATATATATTTTAATGAATATATCTTATATCGCTTCAATCATAGACACAATTTTTCGACATTTCTTGTAAAAGCAGAATTATAAAATATTTATAACTATATTTAAAATCATAATACATCGTTTTTATTTATTAAATATATATTAGTTTATACTGTGCCAAAAAAAATAATTAATTATATTATAAAAAGAGGGAGCTATCTGGGAAGAGATTTTCTAGTTCCAGAATTTAAGGAGAGAGGATTGCCCTCAAAGATAGGATATAAATTTATGATAAAATTAAAGAAAATTCCCTAGTGCTAAAATAGTCAAAGTAATTAGGCCACCCAACCCTAATTATAGATAATAAATTATTTTCATTTATTTTGAAGTAAACGTAATTACTAAAAAGGTCGTCTCAGGAAGCTTCATTTATAAGATAAGACTACGAAAATGTTTAAATTTTATTCAATGATAATTCAGTCCGTGTCTAATACTTTGAAATGTTCTTGTTTATTAAAAATAAAATAAAAATTTGTGACAGTAGAGAAGATTGAGAAAACTACAGAAAATTAATAATTATAAGTAAAATGAAAGATATTAAATAATAATTTGTGATCTTGAATTGTACTTTGTGCTGGACATAGAGGGACAAAGGTGTTCCATTATGTGGGGTCCACTTTTAAGATTTCCACCATGATCGACCAGTCGATGTGGGCCTTTCACTATGCATATATATATATATATATATATATATATAATGCATTAGCATGCTATAGATCTCTTAAATTAATAGATGGTATAAAGTAACAATAGTTCACATTAATAATGGTGGATTCATGGTTTGAGTGATGAAAATAGTTTGTATTGAGATATTTTTTTAATTATAAAGGGGCTATTCATTGAGTATTATCAATTCAGAAAATTTGAAAGGTAGTTTAATTATGGATTCATGATCCGAAAAATTATTTCTTAATTCAGGACCTGAAAGATCACAAAAATTCTCAATTTAGAACTTGAAAGGTCATATAATTGACAAAATCATCTTTCAGATCCTGAATTGATAATTAAACTGTCTTTTAAGTCATGAACCGACAATTCTCCAAAGACGGGTCACATAATCAGATAATTTCATAATAATTAACAATATTTAAAAAATTCATACACGAAGATTAATTTCAATATATATCTATAAATATACTAAATGAGAATAGTTCCACTTAATTACAATATTGCCACTTTCCTTCCAAAAAATATCACATCAAACAATTTATATTTTATTTTATTTTCATTTAGTTTTATTTACTATTTATTCGAATACAAGATGTATATACAATAAATGATGAAAATAATCATATTATATTTGTAACTTTTTATTTAAATATTAAATCTCTTTAATTTAATTTATTTAGTATTTTTAAGGATGTATAAATTTAATATCTTTTATGTGATGATTTTTAAATGAAATTCTTATTTTTGTAGGCATTGCCTTTGATATATTTTCATTTATTTTTACTAAACATATATCAATAATTAGATGAAATACTAATGTGTAATATTAATAAACAATTATGTTTGTTTTTTAAAAATATAAAAATATAATTTTATTAATTATATTATGATATTATAATGTAAGATATCATGCATTATATTCGCGCATCGCACGGGTGTAGATCTAGTTCTCTGTAAATCTAAAAATGTACAATTACCAAAAAAAAAAAAAAAAAAATAATAATAATAATAATAATAATAATAATAATAATAATAATAATAATAATAATAATCATCATTTCATCCTATCACGTCCTCTTATTGTCATTTCTCAACTCACATTTTCTTAACAATTCACTTATCATTCTATATCATTTTTTATTTAGGAAGAATATTATTATATCAATGCTTATAATTTATGGACCAGTTTGTATATAGAGTGTAGAGAAAGCGATTAATTTGTATATTTTGTCTCTTTTTGATTCATATTGTCGGCAAAGATTTGAAACCACGTGCATGCAGTTATGTTTATTTTACTCATTTTGTTATTACCATTTCATAGTCTACCTCATATATCTACTGAAAAACTATGATACAGATTGAATAATCAAAGTTTCATATACAAATTGCAAGTAAAAGATTGTTCATAATCTTCTTATAATATAATATATTAATATACATGAAAATGTTGAAGAAGAATGGTCCATGCAAACTGCAAAATCTAGATTGTATGGATTGGTACATTAACTTCCACGTGAAACATGAATAGCCCATAATATCGTATAAATTATTTAATGAGTTTTATCGATTCAAGTTTTGAAAGATAATTTAATAATCGATTTAGGATCCGAAAAATTAATGTTCAATTTAGTACCTGAAAAATCACAAAAATTTTCAATTCACGACTGTAAGATCATATTTTCTTTTAGGCCTCGAATCTATAATTAAAATATTTTTTGGGTACTCAATCGACAATTTTCTATTATTTAATTTCTAATCACTATCCTAGTTCCATATTATTTGATTTTGTCTACATTTTTTTATAGGATATAATTAATATTCAACAGTTTTTGTAATAGAAATACCTTTTATAAATTTGAACAAAACAAATCGAAACGTTATATCGTAGGTATATTTAGGGGTGAGTATTCGACTATTCGCTTTGGTTTTGGCTTATAGAATAGCTGAATTGACATTGAAGGTAATCGAACCGAACCGAACTACCGAAATAACTGAACTGAAATTCTTATTCCCGTTTTGGTTATTTTTTGATTATTTTGATTATAACCGAATTTTGATATAAATTTAATAAATTAATAAATGTAAAAATAAAAAATAAAAAATATACATATTTATTTGTCAATCTATATATATGAATATATATATATTATAAATTTATTACTCCCTCAGTCCCATTTTATTAGTCCCACTTGCCTTTTTGGTCTGTCTAATTTATTGGTCTCGTTTTCTAAAATGACAACTTTTTCCGTACTCACTAATAAATTATTAATTTTTACTACACTCACATACATTGATTTTCTGCCTTTTCCATTTGAGACTAATATTAAGGGACGGATGGAGTAATATTATATATATATATATATATATATATATATATATTCGTTATTTCGATCCGAAAAAAGTAACCGAACCGAAAATTGAAATATTAAAAAAAATAAACTAAACATAATAAAAAAATCAAAATAACCAAAATTTATTCCGTTCAATTCAATTTTCGATTTATTGCTTGCACCCCAACTATATCGAGATGCCTAATATAATTTGGAATTCAGTACTAATCTAGAGAAAATTGCTAATATTTTAAATAATTTATTATCGATTAGGATGGTACAATACAACAATGCATGTATCGAGTACAACGTTACAGAGTGGAGGGCAGGCCCACTAACGTACGCAGAGGGGGGTCTCACCTTCCATCAGAGGTGCAGTACCGGCGTTGTTTAAGGGTTTTTTTTTTTTTTTTTTTTCCAGCAGCGCAGAGTAAGAGATTAGGCCTCTATGTGCGTGGTCCCCACGACAACTGCTGCTGCACCCAACCTAATTAAGTCTTTTTTTTTTCACGGTGGCGTTGATTTTAATGCGACGCTAAAATGCGCCCCCTGCTCTGGCCACAGCAGATTTTTTGAAGTGATGTTCTTCGCTTCACACGTTGTGGGCTCAATGAAACCATCAATGCCGGAAACTATTCTCTCTCTCTCTCTCCTCTCTCTCTCTCTCTCTCTACATTTTTTTCTTCTTTTTTTTTTCCTGAAAGTGGAGTGTCAGAATCTTGGCAGCCACATGGCACGTGCTCATCAGTTCACTATTTATAATATTAATATATATATATATATATATATATATATATATATAATTGTGGGAATGTTTGAAAATGCCCTTTTTTATAAAACATCTATTGAAAATGCCCCACTTTATAAACTCATTCAAGAAATGCCCCAAAGTACAATTCTGACAACTTTTTGTGTTTAAAAATGGTAATCAAAACAATAATTTGTTGATGATGGGGTTGTAATTACCCAAAATGATATTTTGATATCATTTGAATGTGTTTTAATAAAGAAATAAAAAAAAAATATGGTCATGACCGGTTTTCTTGGGTGCCGACCGGTTGGCACCGGTGATGACCGGTCCGAACCGGTCAATGCCGACCAAACTTTTTTTTTTTTAAATTTTGATGCCGACCGGTTCAGCATGTTGCCGACCGGTCGGCTTGCGATGATGACCGGTTCGAATTTTTAGACCTTTTTTTTTTTTTTTTTGAAAAGGCGGTGATGACCGGTTCGTGGTGATGCCGACCGGTCTAAAGGCGGTGATGACCGATCTGAACCGGTCGGCACACACCTTTATTTAATTTTTTTTTTTCAATTCCTTTTTTTTTTTTGTTTTTTTGCAATGAATCATATATTTTTCAACAATAATTTAGGGTTTTCTCATGTGATAAAGTTGTGCTGCATGATTTGTTACCATCAATGTACTGTTTGCAGGCATGCTATAGCCTTCTTTTTGACTGAATCAATGAACAATGAATTCAATTGTTTTAAAATTACAATGAATGCTCGTGAAGACTGAATTCACATGTTGAAAAATACAGTGAAATCGTACGCAAAATTGATGTTTCCTTACTGCACTCATCAATTCACTCAATTTATTTTTGCAGCCTTTGAAAGCATTCAATAGAATAAAGACATAATTTGTGCCTTTATATACTCACATTCAAGCCTATTTTCATACACCGCAGAAACAAAAAAAAACTCTATCATCATTTTGCCATTCATCTTCTCTCTCTACCCCTTCCAACCCATTTTCAAGCAATTCAAATGGCGAATTGGTGCAACATGTTTTTGCACTATAATGGTCATTTTGATAATTCGTGGCACTATATTGGTGGCCAAGAAAGATTGATTTACCTTTCAACGGCCAATATATCAATAGCTGCATTGAGAAGCACCATCCAGACGATTCTTGATGCAGAAGGTGTTGGAGGTGAGTATAATATGTATTATACTTCTCAAACTCAAAGCGGAAGAAATGGAGCATCATTGCTGACAGAGAATGCGGATCTACAACGACTCCTCAGTTTTTACTCGGAGCCCGATATTTATATTGTTATGAATCCCACAATCAACACTGGTGCTGGGACTTCTCGGCGGGAGCCATCCCCCTACATCCCCTTCGTATCCTCAGTCAGTCCTTCACCATATGCTCGTTACAGTCCAAGTGAGTCAGAACTTCAAAGATTTACATCTTCTATGCATTTTGAAATTGGTTCTGAAGGTGGTAGTCGGGGTTCACAAATTCCTGACTTGAATGATGAGCTCCCTGAAGATCAAAATGATGTTCGGGAGGAGGAAGAAATTCCTGAAGATCAAAATGATGTTGAGGAGGATGAGGAGGCCGATCTAGATTCAGATTCTTCCGGATCTGATTCTGATAATGAAGGTGAAAATTTCTTAATGGGTTGCACAGTTGCTGAATTTTCTGCATGGATCAGATCAGCGGGAGGTATGAGTGCTTTTATTTCAAATCTTTTGCCCACTAACTCTCTTTTAGAAGGTTGTCCAATTCAAGGTGATATGAATAATTGGCTAGTACCAATTATGCCAGTGGATACGAGTGAGGCACCTGTTGTGAGAGATGTGGCATCCATACTTGATCAGGAATTGAGTTTGGGTGCCATGTTCTGGAAGAAAGATGATTTGCTAATTGCTGTTGGTTTGTGGCATATGGAGCATCGTCAAGAGTTTAAAGTAAAGAAGTCTGATAGCATCCGAGTCGATTACATTTGCAAACGAAGTCAGAATTGTTCGTTTACCATACGTGCGAGGTGCAGGGACGGTTGCTGGATTATCCGCCACTTTCAACCAAATCATAATTGTATGTTTAATCTTGCGGGAATCGGATCCAGAAATATTCGTTCAAAAGTAGTAGCTGCGTATTTTGCTCGAATGATGCGTCGCCAGGGTCAAATCATCAAACCAAGAGCAATAATGGCCGAACTGCAACGAACTTTTGGAATTCGGTCGAGTTATGCCGTTGCATTGCGAGCCAGAAATGCAGCCATTTCCCTGATGTATGGCAGCATTGCCGATTCTTATAAGCTCTTGCCCAGATATCTCGAGGTGCTTCGGCAGTACAATCCAGGCACAATCACAGATCTGGATATCGCACCAGACGGAACATTCCGACATTGCTTTGTTGCACTTGGTGTGTCCAGGTTAGCTTTCAACAGCAATTTGTTAAGACAAGTCATTGTTATTGATGCCACTCACTTGAAGGGCCGAAGCAAAGGCATCCTATTGGTTGCTGTGACGAAAGATGGAAATGAAAATGTATTTCCACTGGCTATTGGTGTTGGGCCAATCGAAAATGATGAGACTTGGACATGGTTTCTCTCTAGATTGAGACAGTGCTTTGCAGTCAGCGATCAACTGTTAATAGTTTCAGATCAGCACGTTAGCATCGGCAACGCAGTCAACGCAGTATATCCGGGTACGGCGCACGGTCTCTGTTTTTATCACCTGCAAAATAAATTGACAACTCATGGTGAGGCCATTGTAAAGCTGTACCATCGTGCTGCTTATGCTTATCGATTGTCGAGCTACAGGCAGGCAATGGATCAAATTCGATCATCAAATATTGTTGCATATGATAAGCTCATTTCAGTAGGGCCTGAGAGGTGGTGCAGGTCGAAGTGCCCGGTCCGTCGTTACAGTTTCCTAACTTCGAATGCTGCTGAAGTTTTCAACGCAAGGTTGTTAGAGGCGCGGAGATTGCCCATATGTTCGATTATTGATACATATCGAGGTATCGTGGAAAAAATGCAGTATTTGTAAATCAGAATCACATACGAAGCGTTCTTGTCCTGATAGAGTTGCAAACTCTTAATGTTTGTAAAAATGGTTCGAATGTTGTAAAATTGCTTTAAATTTGATGATGCAAATTTCGAGATATCAAATATTCTAACAACCATTTAAATCAAATAGTTTAGCAACGATTAATACAAAATACATCAAACATATGAGAAATCAAATAGTCTAAGGGCAATCAATCTTCTAAACAAAGCTGGCCCATTTGGACTCTCCAACCACTGTGGACTCGGATACCCGAACATGAACATCTCTATTGCTGCGCATGCAAAAGTGGAATGTTGCGCCTCCTGATTCGCCTTGAAATACATCACCCTCACAAAAGCCATATCTCGATTGTAAATGTTCCTCAACCTCAACTTATTTTTATCCCAATATCCGCCTTCCCTCAAATAGTCAATCATATGGCTGGTCATCTTTCTCAATTCTTTAAAAACATCTTGCAAAACCCTTGCGCGGTCATGAGAATCATAGGGGTCAATCATGGTTGCAGTCCACGTTTGGATGTTCATATGAACAGTATACCAAACACCGAGAACATAACAGGGTACAATGAACTACAAGGCAAATTAATTATATTAATAATATGATGCATAAAGACAATAACCAAATAGATAATATAAAACTAACCGTATCAGCTTCCCACCAATCTGTAGCAGTCGCGCAATCAGTACCATGGATGAACTCCAAAAGTTCCGCCGATTCCGAAGGCCTCGAACCCACCCTACTTTGCCGATAATCTCTTCTCATTAAATCCTACAAAACATGTAACACAAAAAACGTAAATATAAATGATGTTAAAAATTTGAATTACAGAAATACTTACGAAGAATTGGGGTCGTAGAATCCGAATCCTTTGGCCAATCTGATAGAAACTCCTATGCAGTGACTGGACATAGTTGTCGATCACCTCCACAGATAACGGCCTTCCAATATTCTCAATGAATGAGAAATACGACTGTGGCCACTCTGTATTATCACTGAAGGATCTCCTGACAACTCCTTCACCCATGCGTCTATACGCATCGTAGTTGTCCTCTAACATGTAGCTGATTCCCATCGGGCGTCCATCATCGACCTGAAAATGAAGAGAACATTACACATCATATATTTAAATTAAAGAAATGTTAATATGTTACATAAAATACCTGGAGATCAATATCGCGTGCAAGCAAATAGGACATCTGGCTTGAAGATGCTTCATGCAACTCAGGTATGTGCTGGCGAGACTGTCGCTCTGTGCTGTGTCTCCTATCAGCAGAACGACGACTGGCACTACGTCTCCTCTCAGCAGAACGACGATCTGTGCCAATATGAAACTGCTCTGAGGCAAACAAATCAGTGTCTCTACGAGCCTCTCGATCTACTGATGTGCTAGGTCTAGCAGAAGAGCTAGGTCTCGCAGAGTGGTGGGAAGTACTGGGCCTCTGCTCGGGACTGTCCATCTGTAACCCTCGTCCTACTGACCTTTGTCTAGCATCAGTACGGTTACCACATCGCGCTGAGTTGATCAAATCTGTGACTAATCGGGTCACATGAGGAATTACTCTATCTGTCAGTGCATTGTTCACCGCAGCATCAACTGCCTCAGTAACCACAGCCCGAAGCCTACCCATAAAGGAGCGAGATGGACGAAATCTCCTAGACTCACTAGACTCTCCACTAGATGAAGTCCTATCCCTCCTAGAACGAGTGCGCCTATGTGATGCTCTCGAGCTCTGTCCTTGAGACTGAGATTGTGCCCTGTCTCCTCCGTGATGACCACCCTGATCACCACCCTGATCATGACCCTCATAAAAAGCCTCATCGCCACCCTGATCATGACCCTCATCAAAACCCTCACCGCCACGCTCATCTCGATTACCTCCCTGTCCTCTTTGTCCTCCAGAACCTTGTCCTATAGAAATGCTCTGTGATCGACGATCACCTCTCTGTCCAATAGGACGTAATGGATTTTCTGGCAGTCGGAAGTTAACACTTAGGGACTCCTCCGACTGAGAAGAAGTGTAGTAGAAAAGCTCTTGCTCATACGGAAATGGGATTAGGTTGCTAAAAACTTGAAACTACAAAAAAACAAAATACAGTTACAAAAATTGTTAGTTTACAAATAAGTAATTTAGATGAAAGCAATACCTCATCGCGAGCAAAGAATCCTTGCCAATCAATCGTAGCTGGCTTGGTAAACTTCCACTTCATAAATCGGGGAAATAGAGCTGGATTCTCTAAAATGGCACAGCTACCACCCAACTCCGGAATAGCCTCGTACGCCCAAACCTAAAAAATATTAATTTGAATTATAACTCATCAAATTTACATATTTACTAAATACATAAAAATTAAAATTATACCTGCAAAATCCAAATAGGACCGCCCAAATGAAGACTCCCTTTTGCTTCAACCCTCGTGTGAGCCTGATCTAAATAGTATGATAAAGACTTATACGCATATGCTCCCCACGGAAAATGGTTCCAACGAGTCCAATTATCTACCAAAACAAATACCCAATTCTCGATCTTACGTTTTTCACTAAACCCTAACACAAAGCTCCACATGGCTAATATATTCGCCACTCTCAAATACAATTCATGATTATTTGCGTGAACTAAACCAGCCTTAAATTTGTTTAATAACTGCTTCGCTGTCAAAGATTGACCACCACAGAACAACCTATACACCGACGAATCTGAAGGATCGTGATCAGCACATGGATCAAACTGAGTGGGTCCAAATGTCAAACCGGTCACTAGTGCAAACTCGCCCACCCCTAAAGAAATAGTCTGCCCACCAATATGGAACCATAAAGCTTTTGGGTCGTGACTCCTAATTTGGTAACTTAATAGTTGCAGTAATGGCTGCGAGGCACTAGGTCCATTTTTTTTCCACATTAACAAATTTCCAAATGGCCCATTCAGAAAACTAGTAACCAAATTATCACCCCCTATTGTATACAATGTGTCACTAATTGTCTCTATTGTGGTAACCTTAGTGCATAAATTAATCTTACAAGTCACATTACGTAAAGCGGGTCTAATAAATTCAACCTGCACAAATACATTACAAAATATACAAAATCAATCTAATGTTCAATTCCAAAAAAACATAAATTCAATCTTAAATTACAAAATAATCAAAAATCAACCTAATGTTCAATTCCAAAACAACATATCCTCAATCTTAATTTCCAAAGCAACATATACAATTGTTCTAGCAAAAAATAGCAACATATACTCATCATGTTCATTCCAAAGCAACATAAATATAGATAGAGATAAATTCGAAACTTAAATGGAGAACAACATGTTCAATTCGAAACTTTTGAGATAAATATTGTGAAATATGATAAACAAACAATGAAAATTATTAAACTATAAATGGAGAACAACATGTTTACCTCAGCCATTTAGAAGAAATTTCGATGCCGACTTCACTTGGTGAATTGAGGTCCCGACGGAGGAGAGAATTTCGTGCGTTAAAAAGGGTGAAAATGAAAGGGGATGAATGAGATGGGGATAGGGTTAGGGTTTAAATAGAGGAAAAAAATCAAAAAAAAAAAACGTGAACCGGTCGGCACCGCACGGACCGCCGGTCGGCACCGGGCCTGACACGGTCGGCACCGTGGCGGTGCCGACTTCCCAGCTTTTCAGAAAAAAACTTCGGAATTTGTGGTCGTCACCGAGTGAGAGAATATATTCTCTCTTTTTTCAAAATTCAAACGTTGAATAATACAACTTTTTCAGCAAAAATTCGAAAATTTCAATCAATGTGTCAGATTTTTTGTACTATGGGGCATTTTTTGGAGTTTTTGATAAGAAGGGGTATTTTGTAGATGTGTCATAGCAAAATGGGGTATTTAAGATTTTTTCTCTATATAATTATACAAGTATTGGTCACTAAAAAATGAGGATTCTGGTAAATGTATGTTCATTAATTAAATAAACTAACATCTTGATTTGTTTTGTTTTATTTTATTAAGATGATATTTTTCTTACATATGGTTTTATTCATGGGAATAATGTAATTTATAAAAGAAGTTTGACCCTTTTTTTGAATCAATATTTCCACTTCCAAAAAACTTTGAGCTGAATAAATTATTTTGTGGAATTTTGAATTCGGAAAAATTAAATCAAAATCGACTAGTTTGTATTTTTTTTTTAGTTTGTAATTATTGGTGATTTTGAATTACGCTATTTTAAATGGAATAAAATAAAGGGGAAATATGGAATTTTATCCAAAATATTTTAAATTCTCAAAATTTTATCTGTTACGAATTTATCCAAAATATTTTTTGTTTGCAAATTTTATCCAAAGTTTTATTTCTTATGGAATTTTATTCAAAATAATTTTCTGTTTGGGAATTTTATCCAACTTAACTTACTAAATTTTTGTACGATGAACCATCCGTTAAATTCGTTTTAGTGTCCAACTCATTAATAATACACTTAGGTGTTAGTTGAACTCGACGTGGACATTATGTGGGATTTAATGGGTGATTTATCGTTTAAAAAAAAATAATATGAATTAAATTGGATAAAATTCCCGAACATAAATTTCTTATGGATAAAATCTCCTAATAGATAAAATTTTGGATAAAAAAATTATAAAAACTTTTTGGATACAAACTAGTCGATTTTGATTTAAGTTTTTTTTATAGGTCTGAGATTTTAGTTAGGGAAAATGTGTCCAATAATTGAGATTTGAACAAATATATTTCCCTAAATCAATAAAATTTCCAACATCTCTAGTAATATTCTGTAATGAATTGATATCCATTAAGGTTTATTTTCCTTTTAATTATAATTACAAATAGTGCAAAAGATAAACAGACACAAATTAAATAGGAAAATAAAAAAGAATTAATTGGATTAGAATGTAACATTAAAATAAGAGTTAAATAGAGTATTCTAGCTTCCAAGAATAGTTATCGATGGCGTCAAGATACTTCGTGGTCCACACACAAAAATATAATAATAAAAATATATATGGTCCACGTTCAAATTTGGACTATGATTAATAATTTGATTTTAAAAAAAGGCAATCGCCCCAATGTAATAAGATTGAAGGAATATAATATTTTATATATAGTATAAAAATAATATTAAAAAAAAAAGAGAGAATCATCATCATACCATACTGTAATGATGCCTTAATGTCCGAATAAATCACAATGATTATGACAATCAAACGTGTACAAGATTTCATGATTATATTCGTTGAATAAGTGAGAGAGAGAGAGAATTTTATTTTATTTTCTCAAAAAGAGAAAGCCCCATCGACTAAGGATATGATGATTCCTGGAAAATGACTCCATTTCTTGGACTCATTATTCAAAAACTTTTCTATTTTCATTTTATTTATGTTATATTTTTTATTTTGGGATGTGAAAATGAAATGTGAAACGATAGTAGAAAGAGAGAGGAAATTGGATTTTTCTAGGGCAGCAAATACTCAAGTATGATGGTATGAGATGTATTTAATTTATTGAAATGATTTATTTAATTTATTAAAGTAATGCATTATTTTTATTGTAAATAGGACTGATAATTCATGTGTGTTGGTCGTTCGTTTTGTGTAATTATCGTGTTTAAGTTTAATGGGTTCGTGTTTGATCTTAATAGGTTCGTATCGTGTTCATGTTCATTATTTATCGTATCGTGTAGTGTAAAGCTGACAATTTTAGTAAAGTTAATTTCATCGTATCGGGTTATTTTCGTGTCGTGTCATTATCGTGTTTTAGCTTAAAAGGTTCATGCTCGCTTGTCGTGTCAGAAATTGACAGCCCTAATTGAACATGATATATTTAGCTTATTGAAATACTGTAATTCATTTGCAGTGAAAGAAATAATATATTAAAGTATACAATAATGTACTCCCTCCGTCCCATTAGATTAGTCCAGTTTGGTTTCGGCACAAAAACCAATGATTATGAGTGTAGTGGAATTAATATTTTATTGATGTGAGGAGACTTTTTTCCATTTTAGAAAAATGGACTAATCTGGTGGGACAGACGAAAATGGAAATATGGACTAATCTGGGGGACGGAGGGAGTATTTAATTTATTAAAATGATTTATTTAGATCCGTCTCACAATAAAAAATTGTGAGTCCGTCTGTAAGGAGACCAACTATTTTTATATTTAATTTTTTTTTGGAGTTTTATCAATTTAGGACAAAAAAATAATTTAATTATCGACCCGAAAAATGAATTATCAATCCAGGACCTGAAAGATTGTACAAATTACCAATCCAAGACCCGAAAGATCATACAATTCTCAATCGAAGGCCTCAATATCAGGTTTTGGATTGTGAACTGTTTGATCTTTCGAATATTGAATTGACAAATCATCTTTCGGATACTAAATCAATAATTAAACTATTTTTTGGATCTTAAATCGTCAATTCTTTCTTTTTTTTTTCTTTTTCTTGGTTGGAAATTACTATAAATATGTAAATCTAGAAAATGAAAAATAGGAAAATGGGAGCCACCAGAATTGAAGGAAAGCAATAATAGAGAATGTGAAAGTGCATAAATTTTCCACTGACAGGTTTGTCTTCATCGCACCTGTATTTGTGCCCCCATAAAGGAAAACTCCAACAACAAATTATACTGAATTTAATGCAAATCTCTACATACGTTTTTTTTTTTTTAAAAAAAATTATTTGGTAAAATTTATTCAATGCAGGATAAAAAAGGGTATATTATTATTTACCTTATATCAAAAGTCATAATCTTGAATTCATTTCAAATGAAGCCTCTATTCTGCCAAACTTGTGTAAGAATTCAAATGAAGTTAAGTGTGACATTAAGAATCCTACTCCAAAGGGTGGTCCTTTTAATAAAAGTTACATCAAATCCAGCCTAATTTAATTTGTATAAATCTTGTTGATATTTTATGAGTCGGGTGAATCAAATCAATAAGTAAAAGATATATATATATAATTTGTGTGTGTATATATACAATCATAATAATGGCATTGATAGCACATAAATGTTGCTTGGATAAAAATTGACTAAACATTAGCATAAAAATGAGCCATAAATATCGTGGTGAGACAAGGACAATAAATGACATGTATGTAGCTAGTAATAAATAATCACCTAAAATGCCTAGAGATGATTTGACTGCACCACTTCTTTCACGGGTAGATGTCATGACTCATAACCAATTAATAATACTCTATTCCTTCAGCCTCATTAATCTCGTTTTCTATTTTCGTCTGTCGGATTAGATTAGTCTCATTTTCTAAAACGAAATCAGTTACTATGCCGGGTCAAAATTAATTACTGTGCCGTGTTGAAATGGGACTAATGATCCGAGACGGAAGGAGTACTACATTTGTCTCTCTATCAATTAGTCTCATATTAATAGTATATTATAACTTATATCTGTAAGTTAGTGAAATAAATAATTTTTTTAGCGAATGTGAAAAGAAAAATCATTATGTTCAAAAAGTAAATGAGACTAATAAAATGTGACAGAGAAATTATATAGAAGTTTTATCGATTCAAGACTCGAAAGATAGTTTAATTATTGATTCAAGATTCGAAAGATTAATTTTCAATCTAAGGACCTCAATATCAGATCCTAATTTGAGAATCATTTAATCTTTTGGATCCTGGATTGTTAAATCATAATTAAACTATCTCTTGAATTCTAAATTGACTGATCCCCAATCATATATTATTATAATCACCAATCAATCAATTAATAATTCCAAAGGAAAGGAAAAATCAAGTATTGCTTTTAATGTGGGTTAAGTTAAGTCCCAAGGCAGGCTGGGGGGCATGAATTTTCAACTTGCCTCTATCTATTCAATTCCCACGAGTTGCTTTCACATGGCCGGACAAATTAAAGCTTGGTCCATCCTCCTTTTCTTGCAATATCTTCCTAGAAAACTCCCAAATCAACTTTACTTCCTATTCTATTACATTCGACACGATTCGGTTCGATTTTAATACAGTATGGAATAGTGGGTGGCACCAATTTGAAAAAGTTGTGGAATTCTTGTCCCTGAATTGATGCAAACGACAGTCCATTAATGAGCACAAACGCTTATGCTTGTAATCAATTCAATGCCCACTACACCTAATAAATTTTTTTCAAAAAAAGGACCACACCCACACACACATGCATTGTAGCCGGTTTAAAGCGTCACGAAATAATTACAAAAAAGTGGGATTCCCAACATAAGTTGTCACGATCCAAATCACGATTTTTTAAATTTTTTTCTTTTTTACACAAAAGAAAAAAGATGAAAGACCTGATTTTACTGTTTTGTAATTGACGTGTTTTTAGCCAACAAAAGGAAGAGGTATCTTTTAAAGTATGGCAGAAGATTGTCCACATTTCACCCTCAAAGACTATTCCAATTTCCAATCAATCACACTCACAGTAAAATGGGATTTTTTTTTCTTGGATTATATGGAAATTAATATTAATATTAGGAATTTATTTAAAAGAATAAAAGATTTTCAACTGCTGATTTCTAAAAAGAATTTACACATGCCTACATTTACAACCAAAATGTATAATCCGGATTTTTTTTTCTTTTCTTTTTTTTTTTTTCCTTTTTTTTTGGGAATTACTTTCCCTCTATTCCACGCCGGAAAACGAAAATCAAGACATGTTGACGTGGAGTGTGGCGGTGATGCTAGCGTTACAGACGGGGCATGACTGCAGCTGCTGCGATCCGCTGCCGCAAACGCTGCAGAGGCAGAGATGCCGGCAAGGGAGAAACAAAACGCATGATTCTCTCTCTTTACAAATCCGGCAACGTCTGTCGCTGTAACTGCTGCTGTTACCTTCGTCTTTGTCGTCTCCGGCGACGCCATTGGTGCTGCCGCAGCATGACTCCACGTCTTCCTCAACCACCACCGCGCCAGCGGAGATTCGTTCCTCGCCGTTCACGTGTTGCAGAACTTGCTCGAGATTGGTGCGGAGCGAATTTGCGGTTGCTTCATTCGTCTGTGCTAAATCTCTCCATAATTGATTTTCTAAGTAGAGGCTCTTCACTCTCTCTTGGAGAAGTAAATTCAATTTGCCGATTCGTTGAATCTGCTCGTCTTTCTCTTTCAGTTTTTTCATCACGCCTTCACCGACCGCGGCGGCGAGCAGTCTCGCCTGATGTTTCTGCCTTTCTTCTAATTCCAATCTAATCTTCTTCGTCTGCGGAATTGTTGTAATTCGAAGTCAGGAACGATTCATGAATGTGCTTGCAGAAAAGTGAATTTCTAAGAAAAAAAAAGGATTATGACTTACATGTTGAGATATAATGGCGTCGATATCAAACTGATATTGCTGGATTTGCGGCAAGATATCATCGCCGGCGAGCGACGGCAGCTGAGTTAAACCGTTACATTTCTGCGGCAGCGTTGCCGGAGCAAAGCTCTGCGCGGCGTGAAACTGATTAAAGGACTCTCTGGAGCGCTTTCTCGGAGCAGATATATTATACGTGAGTCCGCTCTCCGTGTTTACGGAGGTCTTCGCCTGAACAGATTCACAAACCGCCGGCTGGTGATAGAACTGATTTTCCGGCAATGCCGCCGCCGGAGGATTCCCGAGAAACCGCATCTGCTGCGCGTTGTAGAATGAGGCACCGTTTATGTTTCCGTTTACGTTTCCTTGAACAGTCTGATTAACCAAGTCTCTGCAAAACCGACGGACTGAATCAGAAATCCGATCCTCACCAAAAAAAAAAAAAAAAAACCACAGAGCCGCATGAATCAATCAGATCAAGAAAAATCACCTGTCTGGAATGAACTGAGCGGGGAAGAGATTGAAACGCGTTGCTTCAACTGACATCGGATTGGCTGAGTTTGTTGTGTTTGCGTTGGTTCGTTTGTAGAGAGAGAAATGGTGAGAGCATGCAGTGAGAAATGAGAAATGCGACTAAATGGAGCGGAGGGGGTTATGGAATTTATTTAAAGCGTTTGGTGTGGGATGGAGAGAACACGCTGGCCAGTTAGAAAGTCAATCAATCTAGAGAGAGAAACGGGTGGTAGAGATAGAAAAAGGTTCGTTTTTCTTTTTTTCTTTTTCTTTCCTTCTAAATATTTAAATCAAGCAAACAGTATGGCCGATTTTGCAGATTAAATAAAAGTAAATCTGCCAACCAATAAAAAAAAATGAAGTGTACGAGGCTAAAATTTGGCTTAGCTACACATTTAATATTTCCTATTCCGCAAGTCAGCACCATTAAAACCCCATTTCTCGCTTTCCCTCTCCTCTAACTGCCTCTTATTTATCTACCTAAATTCATACACCCTATATTTACTTCATTTCATTTTCACATTACTATCATACCACCTAATTTTAATTACTTTCATCTAATAATTATATTATTTACATCTAAATAACCAATTTCAATTAAAAAAAAATGGCGGAAAGAGATTCGAGATGAGAATAAAATTTAGATGTACTTCAACCTATATGTAAATATAAATTCATATCTATATAAAATAAAAATATTAGCAATAATACTTGCATTTCTAGTATTGTTGTATTGCATATAATTATCATACCAACAAAAACTTGAACCAGAATCTCTTACGTTACTAAAATCATAATGTACAAAATCTTGAAGCTTATTAATTTTTTCGATACGATATAACATGTAACAACTTTCATTTTCTTATAACTTTCTCGTCAAATAATATTATTTCTTTTATAATTTTTTATTTGTTGAGTTTTAAATTGTATTTTATATGCTGCAAATTGGATTGCATAGGACTAATCTGGCGCATATTTAGATATATCACATTAGTAGTCGAATAATTGAATTGACATAAACTAATTTGGTCACATCCTTTAAATTTTATTCCTATCGCATAATTGATGCGAAAATTGAATATCAATCAATCTTGCATTAGCTGTAGATTGAATTATAATTTTTTTCTTGTCTTTTTCAATAAGAAATAAAAGATTGATAGATGTCGAGATTTTTTAATTCGAAAATCTTCCTAAATGAAATATTTATGGTATAGGATAGCTTTTGTTCAACATCTTACACTTTATTCTAAACGGTTAATTTATCAAAAAAAAGGAATATGGGATAATTTTTTTATTTTTTAAAATTTGAAAATACAAATAAAAAAAATGGAATATGGAATAATAGAAAAACCGAAAGTGTGTGGATAAAATGGTGACGTGGCGGGTGAGTGGTTCACCGCCACGTGGCGAAGTACAGGGTACGGGGCCCGCAATCACCGTACCGCCACGGTTTCTGGGTCAAGTCTTACCCGCTTTCTTTATTCTTTTAAATTTTTTTAATTTAATTTAATCGGATGCGATGCGGTTCGGGTGGAGCACGTGCGAGGGGGGGCGTGTGAAACGGTGCACCACGGCACCTCACCTCATCTCATGGGAAAAAAAGGGCCGTTGCGTGGGGGGCCCACCACGAAGGTTTCTGGTTTTATTTGCGGTTTCCCGCTTTGGCTACCTTGTCCCCATTCCTTAACTGGTGACTGTCTCGTCAAGGACAACCTCAATTCCGCTACCGGATTTTATCGTCTGCTGCGTCGGTCTTCCTGAACCACCGCTCTATGTTTTTATTTTTTATTTATTACTCTCTCCGTCTCATATTATTAGTCCCCAATTGAAATGACATGATAATCAATGTTTGTGAGTGTGGTAGAATTAATATTTTACTGATGAGTGTGAAAAATTTTATCATTTTAAGAAAATAGACTAATAAATGGAACAGATCAAAAAGATAAATGAAATTAATAAATTGGGACGTATGGAGAATTTTTTATTTTTAACTTTTCTTTTAAGAGAAGATCAATCCAAAAAGTAAGTTGCGGAAATTGTTTGGTAATTGATGAATATTTACTCTTTTAATGCTACAAGCTAGGAATATGATTAATTCAAACTAAAAAAATAGTGTAATTATCAATTTAAAACCTAAAAATAAATATTATTGATTCAAGTTCGGAATAATCGTAAAGTTTTCAATTTAGAATTTGATAATGGAATAGTTTATTAATTCAGGATTCGAATGATAGTTTAAGCATCGATTGAGGAACCAAAAAAAAAATTCAATTTAGGACCTGAAAATTTTACAAAAATTATCAATCTCGGACTCGAAAAATCATGCAATCCTCAATCCAAGACCTTGATATTAGATCACGGATAGAGAACTATTTGATCTTTCGGGTCCTATATTGACAAATCATCTTTCGGGTCCTGAATCGACAATTCTTCTAATGAAATATTATAATTTTTTGGGTCTCGAATTCAAGATATCTTTCGGATTCTGAATTAAATATTTAGGTTTTAAACTCAGAATTTTATAATATTTCGAGTTATAAATTGAAAAAATTTCAATTCTTTTATGTCTTGAATTAGGAATTCATTTTACGGATTCGAAATCGATAATTTATTCATCATTCAGGTTCTGGGTTGATAACACTCCTACAAGTTATCATCTCCCTACATAAATATCAATTTAGAAGTAATGATAAGAACATAGAATTGATGATATCACAACCACAAATTCAGGACAGCTACTTTCTTTTTATTATATCAACACATTAGAAAATAGGTAAGAACAAAAAAGAAATTAAAGAGCGAAAAATGGGGTTGTAGTTGGAGTAAAGGCCAAAGAAGGTGATGTTAAATGATGAAAGAGGCAACTCCTCGCCGTGTCAAATTTAGATCGCTATAAAATCGGCATGGCCCTCGCACCTCTCTCTCTCTCTCCCTCTTGTCATAATTTTCGCAACAAACAAAAATTGTGTTCGAAATCATATATATATATATATATATATATTTTATAAATAAAAAATAAAATAAAGAATTCGTCAAAATCTTGGAAAACAACTTCTTGAAACTCTCGACCTTATCTCGCACAAACGTCCATATCCCATTGTCGTATAAGCTTTATTTTCTGATTCTTGTGAATTAATTTCTGGTGAGTTTTTTTTTTTTTTTTTCATTACATGAATTTGTGGTCCATCAAATCCGGTTGAAATTATTTCTCCCTTATTATTGCCATTCAAGTACATTTTATTTTGATTCAATTCTTATGTAAAAAAAAAATTTACTCCGTTCTGTGCCAATTGTCATCTTTCTTTTCGATATGAGAATTCAGGGTTGTGATTGTAAAATGAATTAGTAGAATTAATATTTTATTGTTGATTGTTAAAAAATTGTCATTTTCAGAAAGAGAACAATTAATTGGACGCCCGATTTGGTTAGAGGGTCTATTTTGCTGTGACGAGTGAAATAACATTTTAGGAAAATTTTCGATTCAGTACTCAAAAGATAGTATAATTATTGATTCAGGACTCGGAATATGATTTCTCAATCCAGGAATTCTCAATTCAGGACCTGATTATTGAGATCCCGGATTGGGATCTGTATGATCTTTCGGGCCATGGATTATGAATTTTTGTGATCTTTCAGGTCCTGCACTGAGAATCAATTTTTCAGGTCCTAATTCGAAAATTAAACTATCTTTCGAGTCATAAATGGATAAAAACTCCAATATTTCATTAGTTGCCAAATTGATGAAATTCAAAATCTCATACCTAACATTGCAACTAGTCTATTAATACTGCACCTTGGAATATCACCTGCCCTTATATTTTTTAATTACGAAATTTTATAATGTTGATGATAAGAAGAACGTCACATGCAAATGCAATTATACGGCATTAACAACAGCTTTATTAAGTTGGACTTAGGGGGATCAATTAATTATTTCATTATTATTATTATTCCCTGTCACGTACATACATTAACTAATCCAAATTTCTGAGGTAATCTGCATAATTTTTTACACACTTCAACAACTCTTATTCAGTGTATCAACTCTTAATAAATTATTATTTTTTCTCTCTTAGAGATAAGTACATAATCAAGAATAAAATCTTTAAATATTTCGTCGCACTTATATGTTTGTTACCAAACAGATGCTAGTTTTTTAAAAAAAATGAATATTTATGCATGTAACATCACGTGTAAATGTACTAATATGTGCTGGTTTTCCTAAGTTTAAATATAACATTTAACTTTTGTGATAATCAAGATTTGTATTATGTTATATTATATATATACTAGAAAAAAAAAAGATTTGTATTATTATGGAATTATTGTCTACAACAAGTTGTGGGAATCATTTCACAACATCAAAGGGTTGTCCACAAGGCATCCCACCACTAGTGTTTCTTAATTTAGCACTATGCTTCCTTTAAAAGATTAAAAAATAAAATAAAAAATAAAACAATATATATATATATATATATATATATATATTAATTTATATAATCGACAAATCACACATGAGAAAGGAACTGCATAGACAAGTCAAGTGCATCAACTCCATATAAAATTTTATAAATATCTTGTGATTTTGTAATAGTTTCATAATTAAATCACAATATAACTATATATAATCTAATAATGCAATGAATGAGTGTACACATAGTATAACAATCTTGTAATATATAATAATAAAAAAGTTTGATTATATCCTGAACTATTATCATTTATTCAAATCGATCCCAAATTATTCAAATATTTTTTTTTTGTTTTAACGGAAAATAGATTGTATTGTCAGAAATTCAAGATAGTAAATCAAGATTTTGAATTTAAATGTTAAAGTATGACAGCTCAATGCGTCGGACTTAGAAACTGGAATTCCGACAACATAGTCAGTTTTCCGTTGATCAGAAAAAATAGTTCGGGATATATTAGCATAGTTTGAAATAGTTTAACTATTTACTTAAACATTTGAATAGTTCAAGATATAGTTGAACCTTTTTTTTCTATAAAAGATTATGAATTCGAATTTTTTGATATAATATGATTATAAAATACTTACCATATTAATGGTGTATTATGGTGGCTTAATCACGGGTAAGAAAACAATAATATCCCTTGAGTGGATTTTCCCAAAAGATTAGGATTAAAGTGAGGGGGCATAGTCATAGACATGAGACATGTAGACAAGATTCTTAACTTTCTTTTATTTATTTTTTTTTCCCATATTTTTTCTAATCTTATAACACCAATAACATAAGATGTGATTAAGGTTGGTGGGTCCCACCCCAAATTCCTCTTTATATAAAAATGGAGTGCGCATCTTCACACGTTCACGGACATCATTACCAATTTAGAAATAATTTAAAGTGAATAAAATCTTATTATTATTATTATTTTTTTTTTTTTAAAGTAATTGGTCTCTGCATTCGACAACGACTGAAATTAATTATAATGTTGCTGGCTAGATCCCCCTCCCTCCATTAGTGATATTATTTTATTGCAAATCTTTGATTTTTTTTAAAATAATGATTATTGGATAACTATGTCATCCCATCTTATATTAATCTCTTACTATATTCTTCTAACCCTACATGTTGATTCTTGAAGTCTTTCATTATTTTATTGCATTTGTTTGGATCCAGATTTCTTTTTTATATATACCAATGCTATTTGTCATATTTAACCATCATCATTGGCTATTCAATAATAAACTATTAAGGATAGTTTTATATAGGGTCGACAGTGGAATCTGCCAATCTCATGATAAATCGAAAATGTATGTTTTAAGGGTTTTTTTTTCAACTGGAAACTCGATTGTCTTCAACTTCTGCGATGCATACATAAAATGTATATGTGTAGGAGGAAATTCGAACTTTCGTATTTTTTACTTTTCATCAATGAAATAAATGAATAATATTAATGGTGATGAATGTTCAACTCTAGAGAAGTTATAAAGGGCAAATGATTTTTATAGAAGAAGTGTCACAACCTTGTTCATATTCAATGACATCAAATGAAATAGTTGACATATTTGAAAATTGATTTATTTTGCCGACTTATATGCCTCATCTTTTTTTCTTCGAATATGAATATTTTTTGCTTTTTGTAAAAAAAAAATAAAAATCAGCGGTTAATCTATCACCTCGTTTGTATTTATATAAAATTCCATCCACCACTCATTGTGTGCAACTATATTTAATTGAGAATTGTTTATGTATGTAAATTATGACAAAAAATATTTGGGATTTAAATAAAGAATTCAACAAATGCAATATATTTATTGGTTGGACTAATTTAAATAAGATTACAAAAAACCCTAATGTCATTTTCATTTATTAGGTGATGCAATTATTTCTAGTAATTTTATATTATTTTACTAAATCCGATTCTAGATAGCTTAACAACTTAGCCAAGAAAGTTGGCTAAAATTTCTTGTGCATTACTTTTCTCTCTCATCTCTCTCTCTCTCTCTCTACATTGACAATTAATACGAAAGAAACAAAAGAAAGCAGCCGAAACGTTAACGTTGCGTTCAAATATTGAAGAAATCGATAAATTAATTAATCAATTGATTCTTTCATATACAAATCAACCTTCTAAATCATCAACTGATTGGTCTTCTAGTTGTTTCTTGGCAACATCTTATTCAAATAAATAAATAAATAATATAAAAAAATAAAGAAAAACTAATTCTCTCAATACAGATGTACCCACTAAATTAAAGTCCCACTCCCATATATTCAAATAAACATTCGAGTTTTGAATAACTCTATCTCTTGATTTTTTTTTTTTTTTAAAAAGTTAATTAAATTCATCACGTCATGTGACATATATTCAATTATCTCAAACAAAAAAAAAGTTATATATTTAGTCTTGCATCATGTTGTCATTTCAAATAGGACTATATCAATATGTTCAATTTTGAATAATTTGTGTGTATCTTATTCCAAATTAAAACGTTATCATAAGTTATATGACTATAGAAATTATTTAAATCAAGTAGTTAGGTTTTGGAGGTTATCTATATCCGTCAAACTCCTGATAAAGAAAATAACTAGGGTCATATTTTTTCATTTATTTTCAAGATTGTAATTATTTTGGTATGTAAGTCCAATATGGACTACTAAAAATAATTTCTTACACGATTCAACTGAAAAAATAATAAAAAGATAAATACATGATTTTGTTTCGCATTAGGATTTCAAATATTTAATTTCCTAAAAAAACTCCTATACATTATAGTATAAGAGTTCAATATAAACCAATTGAATATAAAAACAAGGAATTTTATCAATTCAGGACCCGAAAGATAGTTTAATTATCGATTTAGGACCCGAAAGATTAATTCTCAATTCAGGACCTGAAAGATCACAAAAATTCTCAATCCAGGACACGAAATATCATATAATTCTCAATCCAAGACCTCAATATTAGGTCCTGAATCGATAATTAAACTATTTTTTGGATCGTAAATTGACAATTCTCCTATAAACAACTATTTTCTCAAAATAAAAAATATATATATGAGAAACAACCATTCTTTAAGAACTTAGGGTCGGCCTTATTATTTTTTTTTATATTCATATTAAAAAATATATAATTGGTTCATTAACATTGTAATGTGTGATGGAACTGACTTATAAATTAGTTTTTTTTTTGTTATAAAACCAAAAATATCTCAAAAATAATATCTTGTGAATATAATAATAATAAAAATAAAAGGTAGTGAAACACATGATTGTTCACATTGTAATTTGATTGATTCAATTGTCGAAACTTGAATTGATACAAACTTAACCATATCTTCTAGACCTAAACAGACAAAAAAAATAAAATTAGTAATCGAGACAAAAACGAGCATCGATCATCTTTTTCTGTAAGGAAATTATGTTCGGGAGGGTGGGCCGCTCCCGGGAAATTGTTAAGTTGTTCGATTTTGAAATTCGGGCGTGGGCCGCCCCATGTGTCGTCGTTTCACTCACACACACATACATGTATATATATTTATTTTGATAAAGAAATTATTGATTGAAAAGAAATGGAATGAAATGATATTGAATTTTGTATTTATTTACGTGATGGAGAAATATAATGGAGGGAGGGAGGGAGGCATTTGGTTTTGGCTTAGTTGGGAAAAAAACAGAAGTCGTGTTGTTTCAATCAACGCTTAACACAACAAATTTATGTGGGGGTGTGGGGCCCGCGTCCGTATCTTGGACCACGACTACTTGATTAGAAACGCGTTTTCAATTTCACACCATGCACGTTCCTTCGCTTCTCTTTGATTTATTCACTAGTCCCACTCGCCCCAGACGCTCCTCCCTTATTTAATATTGCTCTCGCCACGCCAACTAATTTCTCTCTCACTCACACTTATAATATATAATGGTGAGAAAATTGTCGAATTTAGGACCCAAAAAATAATTTGATTATCGATTCAGCTTTCGAAAAATCATATAATTCTCAATGTAGGACCTGATATCGAGATCCTGGATTAAGAATTGTATGATCTTTCGGGTCCTGGATTGAGAATTTTAGTGATCTTTCAGGTCCTAAATTGAGAATTAATCTTTTGGATCCTGAATTGATAATTAATCTATCTTTCTGGTCTTAGATCGATAAAACTCCTATATAATATATAAAGACTTGTGATATGGTACTGAAATTAAAGTTTGTGTTGAGCATGAATGGATATTAATTATTAGATTGATAATACCAACGTTTGAGATTAAAGTATCAAAGATTGAAAAATTAAGCATAACTTTCTTTCGTGCTTAATTACTGTATAAATCATAATCTCAATCATTGATTTTTTGAAGATGAATGATGTAGATTCATTCCTATTTAACACAAACTAACTTTTAGCATTAGATCCACATTGCTTGATTATGTTTACCACATTGTTTGAATACCCACGTTGCCTGAATATATTTACCATTTTGCCTGAATACCGATGTAGTATCAAGCAGCGTGATAAATATAATCCGTAACTTTTTCATTAAGTTTGTGTAAAGTAAGAATGAATATTAGCCATTGAATTGATAGCATTAACAATTGACATTGAACGTATAATGATTTTAAAAAAAATTTAAGCATAATTTTTGTTTGTGATTAATTATTTTATAAATCTTGCTTAATTTCTTAACCATGATTTATAAATAAATTAAGTATGAAGTTTGAATTAATTATTTTAATATTAATCATTGATTATTTTAAAGAACAGTGTAGATTCATTTCTATTTAGTACAAACTGATTTTTTTAGAATGTGTTCCAATCTCGATATATATGTATATACATGTAACATGTAGATATTGATTAAATTCAAGAAGAGTTTAATCAAAATTTAGATGGATGTGATATTTCACCTTATTGTAGCATCACGACTTTGGCTTTTTTCTAATTTGAGGTGACGGTATCTTCATCATATATATACGATTGATCGACTTTATTAGTTTTTTTTCTTCCCTATATTTATTTTATACGTGATTTGTTCATTGAATTTAACTATTTCTCTCATCTTCGTAGAAAAAAACTCTCATATAATTAATATGAACGTGGTGTGAAGCATGGCAACTATGATAAAGACACTATAAACATGATTTTCAAAGAAAACCCACATGAATTCTTGAGAGGTTTTATTTGACTATTAGATTATTATACAATTTAATTATTTTTTATACATGAAATAATCCCACGTCACGGGCGATTAAATGTGAGCCTTTGTTGCATCACAAAAGCAACTACAATTCCTTTATATTTATTACATGAATTAGGCAGTGCGATTGTCATTTTCGAATAATTGATGTCACACACACCAACAAATTAAAATTCATTTTTGACTTAGGAAAAAAAAATGGCTCGTTCACTTGTTATATAAATCGTGATTTTACTAATTCTCGCAACAATAACTAAACTAATGCTGCCTTTGTTCCTATATAATAGTCCAAAAGGAAATAAAATAATAATTAATATTTAATAAGATAAAGGAAGTTAAGTGGTGTATTTATGATGGATTAATGATGAAGTATTTATTTAAAATAATGTTTATCTGTGTTGTCTTTCGCCCCGGTTTGGGCGAAAGACAATACAGATAAACATTATTTTAGGGATGATTTTTTTTTTTTTTTTTTACTTTGGCACGTTCTTCTTTCATTTAGTCACGTAGTATATGTATAAATTTTTTGGTAGGTAAAACAATTTATTATTTACGTGAATAACATTCTTAATGGGCTTTAACTATGGTTTGCAGACTGAAACATAACCTTATCAGTTTGTTTGGAGCTATCAAATCCGGTTTAATGTCATTACTGTGTGATCCGATCAAATTAGGTTTAGCCCATCTTCCCACAATGAATTTAAGAAATTTTATCTGATCTGCAAGTGCTCTAATTGAGCCTATTTTCTGATAATTAATTTGTTTTAAGTTTGTCTCAAGTGTTTGGATGTGTGATTCTTCCAAATTACTTGTATAACTTGGCCTTATTTTTTTTTTAATAAATAAATCAAATATATACTCCACTCATTAACCCATCACTAACTCACCATTAAATTTCCTTATATTGTAGATATTGATTATAAAATAACTATATTCAAATGTACAAAATAAATCTTGAAAAAAATAGAAAATTTGATATGCAAAATTACGTGTGAATGTTTAATTTATTGTGGGTGTGTGTTATCATTGATTGACTTAATTGCACCAACTCTACACATACACACATCCAAAAAAGTAGACTATGAATGCAACAAAATTTTAGTGACAAACGTGGATTCAAATAGCCCCAAAAATCTTGAAATAAAGTGATGATAATAAAAAGGGAAAACCAAACTTTGATGGTGACGCTGGGCCTATTTGTTTAATGCTTATCTGCTTATATATGAAATCAAATATTAAATGTTTACATGTTTGTGCAGATTTTGTTGCCTCTGTCTGGTCACCCATCACCCACATACATTTATTATTATTATTATTAAGTTTATCTACTATATCTAATGCTACTGTTTGTGGGCCTGCCCTAGAAATTCCCACTTTCTTCATGCTCAAAATTATTTTTTTTTAATAATTTTTACATTTATTAAAGTTTTCCAATGAAAACCCATTCTTGGTAGTTACATAATTTATTTAAATAATTGTGGAGGTTTCAAAGTAATGTTTTCTGCCTTGACAATTATTACCTACTTTTAGTAGTCAAATTTGTACAAACATGCTACATGCCTAAGTGGGCTTGTTTATAATTATTTTAAATGTAGATGGGCATACATTAAATGAGATTACAAGAGATATTATTCATATCTATATAGCCCAGTTTCTGTAATCATAGCTGGCAATCACTTTTTTATTGTTAAAAGATATTTATTTCTTGCCCTCAAAATAAAATTAGGATTTATGTGTTTTTATGAGTTTTGAAACAATAATAAGTAAATGTAGCATTCAAATATAAAGGTGATCAATGCCTTTGAATTCACAGCCTTTTGGAGTTGGTTTGGCTCTATTGCTTTACACTGGGCTTGCACTTCTAAATGATACTTCCTCCGTCCCAAAACATTAGTTCTGTTTTCCTTTTTCGTCTGTCTCAAACAATTGTCCTCTTTCCTAAAATGAAAAATTAATACACACTCACTAATAAAATACTAATTTCCTCTATCTCTATTCGCATTGGTATCTGTGCCAGAATGAAACAAACCTAATGTTTAGGGACGGAGGGAGTACAAAGGACTCGAAAGGAGTCATAATTTGTGTGTTAAACTCGGGACGACAATTTCCAATTCAATCATACACGAACCTAAAGTGAAAAGAAAAAATGAATTGGGTCAACTCATTTAATATATAGGTCAATTTCATATCGAACTTGCGAAATTCAATTTCAATTCAGGTCGGATTTGGGTCAGTTTGAGGTCGACCTACGTAACCCAAATGATCCGCGAAATTAATGAATTTTAAATTTTAATTTTATTCTCTACTTTTTTATTTACTATTTTATTTTTAAATTTATGATACTTTAAATAGATATTCAAAATTTAAAAAATATGGTTGATAAAAAAAACTCACATTTAATTGTTGGTACTTGCATTTACTCATGTAATAATTATAGTTATTATTGAGATATTATAAAATTATTCAAGTATTCATACCATGGATTGTATTTTAATTTGTGATTTCATATTAAACAAGTCATTAATTAAGATTAATTTCCAACATAAAGTCAGTTTGGATCATATTCAGATTGACATGAAAATAAACGGATCGAGTTTAGGTTAATTTTTTTTGAAAAAAAAAAACATGATCACCCCTGATTACAATATCTTTGTTTGTATTTTGTAGATCATGTATTCAAGTCATATGAAAGATATTCTAGATAAACAAGTAAAACTTTAATTTAAAACCACCAAGTCATTTAACACCCGAGCAAACTCATTAATCGAGCTAAATCGAGCATGTAATAACATGATATTTCTTTATTTTGATTAATAATAAATATATTGATTATCAAATTATTCTCCTAGGCATAATTTGTAATTAAACTTGGCAATGAATCACTCGACAGAGTTAAGTTAACTCCTAGGAACCAAGGTATAGAGATACTGCTTTATACACATACAAAATGGATGTCATAACAGAATCATTTCAGAGATCTACAAATGATCTGATGAGAGAGGAAGAGCACATGGTTCAGTTTTCAGCAGCTAAATCCCTTGCAGACAGAGAGGACTATTATGAGGATGAGCGCGATAACGATGGCTAAAACGATCAACTTGATCTTCATGTTTTGCAGCCACATTTTTCTCCTGATTTGTGTTCCAGTTGACCTGAAGTCCTGGGCCTGTTCCCAAAACATATCGATACGAAACAAGTTTGTAGTAAAGTAGAGTCACGTTACTTGTGTTTATAATCAGTTCGAAAGAGCAAGAAACCACGAAGCAATTCACTTAGGAGTGTCTGGTTCAAAATTGGAGACCCATTGTTTAATGCAAATATCAAATCAAGTAGGGAAAATGTATCTTGTTTTCGGATAGAGACTTCGAGGGAAAAGACACATAATAAATAGATAGGAAACGGGCGTTGCAATAAGAAGGTTTGGGAATAAAAGTGGTTCAGGGCTCAACACAATATTATATCACAGGCCAAAACAAAACAGGCAGGAGCATAAAAATCGATATTAACAAACACACAGAGAGAGAGAGAGAGTGAGAGAGAGAGATGTACTTGATGATGAAGATTATCAGTCTTATCCACCAGAAGCTCTATCTTCTCTCCGCGATCTAGAACCTGCGTCGAAAATATATGAGGTACTATCCTACTTCATACCTACATAGTTAATTAAATAAAAACACGTATTATTAGCTAAGAGCTCTCTCACCCGGATAGGTTGAATGAAATGATTTTTATAGAATATACAACATCCAAAATTCATATTTCGCAAAAACAGAGAAGATGCAGCATTGGTCTCTATACCTTCTCGATATTTTCCATCATAACACCCTTCACTTCTGAAACCTGAGCCTGGACCTTTGCAAATTTGCTAACCTCCTCGGGGTGCTCCATGCAGTATTTCATATGTTCCTTCAACTTTGGTCTATGTAATGCAGATAGAAAAGATTATTCCATATAGAAAAAAAAAAATCATATTATCACACAATGTATGTTGTTACTATAATTAGAAGTTTAAGCACCCGAATTCTTTGTTGAGGCCATTAGCAGGAACTGTTGCAGCCTTCCCACCACCATATTTAGCAACAAAGTCATCCTTTATACGATCCAGAAAAGCCATGGGAACCTGCCTTCCAGCAGATTCTTCAGCAACAACACAATAAGCTGCATAGAAAAGCTAGCAAGTAAATTCAACGTAAACTCGAATCAATTACATCATAATTCATAATTGATGCTCAATTCGATTACTTTGGCGACTAAGGTGATTATTTAAATTTAGTGTTTCTATCGTTTTTGTTATTTATTCATGAATCATGAGGTCATTATTTTCGAGAAAAAAAAAATACGAAAAGCTTCAAATATTTCTCAGTTTTTTTTTTTTTTTGTATATCTTTCCTAAATAGGAAATGATAAGTTGCAATTCAATCAATAAAACGCATAAATCAGAATCGAGGATATGCAGTTGACAAATCCATCACGATTTACGCACAAAATTGGTCAAGTTAAGCGACGACACTATTATACAACGATCAATCGCAACCACAAACCAAATTAAATAACTAAATTACACCATAAACAACAACTCAGACTTACTGAATCCATCGTGAACGAGGTAATTGAAGGTGTGATTGTCGCAGTTGTAGGTAAACTTATTGTTGGAAGCAGGAAGCTTCTGGAGGCACTGATAGGCTATGGAATTGAAGTTCCCGCTGAACTCCGTGTACTCCGCCAGCACCACCGGCGGCGTGCCACGCGCCACCAGCGTGTAGATCAGCGTCTTCCGGCCGTTTTGCCCCATCTTCAAATACAAAATAGAGTCCGAATTCAATAGGCACGCACAAAGAACAATATATCCCTTGCTTTAGGGTTCTTCTCCTCGACTGTATCGATTGCTTCCAATTTCCAAACCCAATTTCACTTTAATTAAGATGCAAGAGAGTGGAAACCCCCTTTTTCTGTTTCTCTCTCTACCGCCTTTGTTTGCTTTTTTTGTATTTGGGAAAAGTAGAGCGACAAAGTGGAAACAGAATCCGACGCGGGAACGATTTTGCTCAACAATTGATAAATAAATTCTAGAAAAAATAAAATCGGTCTATTTATTGAAATTTACCACGCTTTTGACTGGAGATGTCAATAAAGCCCGTAACCGATGGGTCGGCCCGAAATCGGTGGGCTAAAATACGGGTTAGGGTAAAAAAATTTCAACCCGAAATTATTTTTAACCGAACGGGTTGAACCCGACGGGTTGGCGGCCCGAACGGGCTGAGCCCGGTGGGTTGCGGGTCGGCCCGTAGGTCCGGCAATATTTAATAATATATTTAATAATTTATTATTTCTAATATTATTTATATCCTACTATACCCATTAATTACATACCTAATTTCCTAAACCTAATTTTCCGTCACACAAAATCTCATCAATCTCTCCCAATGACGTAGTTCTTTACCCTCAAATCGAAAAATCTCTCATTTCTTTCTCTTTCACTGTCTTTCACTCGTTACTCTCCTAATTAGCGTACCTACTCATTTCTTCCTTTCAAGAACCTTTAGCCACTCGTTGTTATGTTCACCCAAGTGAAAGCTATATTTAATTTTTTAATAATCATTTTATACGTTGAGAAATGTACTTCTATTACTTAAATTAGTTGGTATATAAGGATTGATGTTTTTTTTTCTTTTCAAACTATGATTATCCACTTATCTCTTTTTTTTTCAAAGATATTGATATTTGATGTCTTTTATTTATGTTGGTTCATCATTTTCTTTTTTATTTTGTTTTAGGGGTTGTTAAAATATTTTAAGAAAATCTTTACAAAAATAAACTCGTAAATATTGCCAACCCGACGGGTCAGCCCGAAAATCGGTGGGTTAGGGTTAGGTTCAAGAATTTTTAGCCCGATAAAAATTCAGCCCGATTCAACCCGGACCGAATAGCCCGCAGCCCGATAGGGTTAGCCCAAAACCCGACGGGTTAGCCCGATTGACATCCCTACTTTTGACTATACAAATTTTTTAACTATTACTATCATTGCATATTACCTATGTTACAATACTATTCAATAAAATTTTACACTTTTAAATTATCATAAGCCAAAAAAATAAATAAGTAAATTAGTCTACGTCAATTTCCAAAATATAGCTTTCCCTAACTTTATGATGTGATTTGCCATGTTTTAATTTGGAATACTATAATTAGTATTGCACCCGATACGCGGAAATTTAATTATTTGTATTATAATATTAAGCTTGATGTTATATTTTATACAAATAATATGGATATTTAAAATATGACAACTGTAAAAGTTAATAACACGCATGAGTATTAAATAAGTTAATTACGATTGTTAATTTTATATTAACCACAATTAGCTACTAAACACTATCTCCAAAATTAATGTGTCAAAATGGAAAGGATCTATTGTAGCAGGACAGATTAATTTGACAAATTAATTTGATTGTCAATTTTATTATTAACCACAATTAGCTACTAAACACTTGCTCCAAAATTAATGTGTCAAAATGGAAAGGATCTATTGTAGCAGGACTTAAATAAGTTAATTACGATTGTCAATTTTATTATTAACCACAATTAGCTACTAACACTAGCTCCGAAATTAATTTGTCAAAATGAAAAAGACCTATTGTAGCGGGATGGAGGGAGTATTTACTTTGACTAATTTGTACTCCCTCCGTCCCATATTATTAGTCCCCAATTGAAATGACACGATAACCAATGTTTGTGAGTGTAGTGGAATTAATATTTTATTGATGAGTGTAAAAAAGTTTACAATTTTAGGAAAGAAGACTAATAAATGAGACAAACCAAAAAAGTAAGTGAGACTAATAAATTGGGACGGAGGGAGTAAATTTTATTTTTAAGTTTAAATATTATTTTTTAATTTATATAATGTTATTACATAATTTGTTTTTTGTTTTAGAAAATGGGGCACCTTAATGATGAGGGTAGAGATGAGAAAAAAATATCAAAATACCGAACAAATTGTATTAAAAATATACTAAAATTATCAGATTTTTTGTATATCGTAATTTTTGGTAAAATATGATATCATCCTATTATCTAAGGTATGATGTGATTTGCGTTGTTTTAATTTGGAATAGTATAATTAGATAAATAAAGTTAAAAAGTTGCAAGTTGTAAGCTCGAATGGTTGGCATCAACGTTCCATTTCTTCCACAATTGATATGATGGTTTACTAATTTTTCCCTTGTTTTTTTCGAAGGGAAAAACTTATTTATTACATTTTTATTATAAATTATGCTGATTAAATTTGATAATGACAACGTAACATCGTGCTAAAATTGTTGTAGGGTAATTTACTAATAAAAACATACTTTTCAACGAAGAGAGAAGCCAACGCATTTTGTTTTATTTTCGACTGATTTGATGCATTGTTCAACCAAATATTAAAAAACGAAAATGAGTTATATTTAGATTAAGTTTAAACAATAAACCACGAATGATTTTGACCTTGATTTACATTAAATAGATGAATATGATTTGTTGGTAATTTATTCAATTTACATTTACCTTTTTGTTTCATATTATAAATCAATTTAAAAATATTTTATGGTAAAACATAATTTATACATAAAAGTGTAACTCATATTATCATATGCTTCTAAAATAATGGTCATGCATAATTTATTTATTAAGACTATTATGCTTTTATATCTTAATAGTTAGTTGGTTTTAATTAACTTAATGAGATGGTTGTTAAAACTTGGAAAATGAACCTCTTATTAATTACAAATTAGTTAGTTTGAATTAATTAATAAAATAGTAGTTAAAACTTATAACAAAGAAGAAAGCGATTTATATTTTAATGTCGTGAATCGAAATTAGTTTGAACTAATTATTAAAGTAGTAGTCAAAATCTTAGTTTGAAATAATTAATAAAATAGTAGTTAAAACCTATAAACAAATAAAAAAATTAATAAAATAGTAAAACTTGCAAACTAAGAAAAGATGGAAAAGTAAACGCCGTTAACTCAGAAAAGATAAAAAAATAAAGAAAATAAACGCCGTCTGTGGGAATCGAACCCACGACCACGTGGTTAAAAGCCACGCGCTCTACCGGCTGAGCTAAGACGGCTTGATATATGTAGTTTTGCTTATTAAATATATATATTAATAAATACACTTCTTTTTTCATGCGCTGCGCTTTTGTTCCGCGCTCTCTCTGAAATCGGAAATCAAGAATTTACCCAAAAGGTGTAAAGCTGAACCAATTATCAATAAGAAATCTAAATTCGTCGTTTTTCCGAAGTTAAGCTGTCAATGGAGGCCAACCCTACAACGCAGAGCGCACCGCCAATAGTGGACGTCGGCTCTGTGGTGGAGGCAATTTCATCGGATGATTACGACGCCCCCCGCTTCGAAGTCGAGAGTCTCTGCATGCGATGCCGCGAGAACGTATTGCTCTGTTTTTATCATAAATCATTGTTTTTGGAGTTCTTGAGTTGTTTTTGTTTCAGTGGCTTTTGGCATTCGTGTTTCTTATTTTTGAATTTCGATGAAACTTTTGAGCTGAAAGATGGAGATTCTTATAATTGGATTATATGGGCTTCTTTTTTATTGTCCATTGGAATAGTTTTTATTGGAGCCCCAGTGTTGGAAGTTGGGTATTGGTTTTGTATCTTAATTTTTGTTGCAAGATTTGAACTGCTTGATTGTCTGGGTCGTGTGGAAGCTTGGTTTCGCGTGCATACTAGTTCTTGTGTATTATGGTAAAGATTGCAACTTTTGAGGTCTTAACTAGTGAGTTGACATAATAATGATTTGTTTCTTGCTTCAGGCCTATTATTTTTGTTTTGCTTTATTATTATCTATTACTGACCTTCACGATTAAAGGTATTACGGCCAAGACTGCAACTTTCCATTGTCTTAACTTGTGAGTTGCACACTTTGTGTTTCTTGTTGTGGCTGCGCATTTCTGTTTAATTTGTTGGCGAATTTTGATAGCTTCACGGTTGTTAAGTATTCTACATTGTCTGGTTAAATTGGTATGGGCCACCTATAAAGGTGTCATATCCCTCTACTTACTAGGTTTTGTAACGGTGAGTTGGATCCTATCATGGTATCAAAGTCAACCTAATTACAATGCTCTCAATAGCGGTTGTCGGCATTTGTGATATAAATAGTTTCGTGTTATGTATTCAAATTGGCTGGTTAAGTTGGTATGAACCACCTTATAATGGTGAGGTATCCATGTCTTTACTAGTTGATTTTTTAAGAATGAGCGGATCCTAGCAACGATTCTTTCTTTCTATTATTATGGTTCTAATGAACTTTGCTGATTACTATTTGGGAATCACTGCTGCTAGTCGAACTTGGAAACACAATCTTATGAGTGTAGTCATGATGAATGCAGTTGGTCTTTTGCCCCTTTTGTTAATCTGATAACCAATATATACACCCTTCTTTTGTATGTGATAATATATATACATGCAACAGTTGAAATATGATCTTTGGGCTATGTGGCCGCTTTAAATTCCTTTTCGTTCTGCTGATCAATTACATCTCTACAGGGAATAACTCGGTTCTTGCTAACTCTCATTCCACATTTTAGAAAGGTACATCTCTTTATTCAATGAGCTTTCTTTATTCCAAAACAAAAAATCAGAACAAATTGCAAATAATGCTTGTTTGACTTATTTTATTTTGCTAGGAGTTGCGTACTATTTATCATATATCTTAATGTTCTTTCCTCTTTTCATACTTTATATATATCTCTTGTCACAGATATTGCTTTCAGCCTTTGAATGTCCTCATTGTGGTGAGAGGTAATTTATCGCAAAGGGATACCAGAATCCGTTTTTTTTTTCTTTTTTTCTGAGTTGTTCTATGTTGACTTTTATTCCCTTCGTGCTTTATTTCTCAAGGAATAATCACGTACAATTTGCTGGTGAAATCCAACCTAAAGGCTGCCACTACTTGTTGGATGTTCCCTCAGGTGATAAAAAGGTTGTATTCTGAGGAGTATGTTGAGTCTCCTCTCGGGTGGAGCCTGGACCCATCAGAAATGCTCTGAGTAATTCTAAGAAGTTTGATGTTATGTGATTTGTGATGTTCCATCTCTTCTTTTGGATTTTTATCGATTATCCGGCATGTTGGACACTACATTCTTGTGTATTTGCTAATTTTCAACTATTTGATGATAATAAGTCATTTATCGGTTTATTTGTTGTTGGACATAATTATCATATTGCTTTCTGTTCCATTAATCTGATCATTTGCCTCAAAAACTGACCTTAAACTTTGAAGAATGACATTGTGGGTAACTCTTTTACACAGATGTTCAATCGTCAAGTGGTGAAATCAGAGACTGCCACAATCAAGGTACTTGTTACTAGTTTTGCTGTATTTCTCCATATCCATGAATACACAAGCTCGTATGTAGTTATCAAATACATGCCATGCACTGGTTTTTATTCTTGATCTATCATCTTTTATACATCCTGTTTGCATGATATAGCATTGACTGCCTCCTCTCTTGCTAATCTTCCAAATGCAGAGCTTTTTTGGTTCTATCTCATTCTGATGTTGATTCTGCAGATACCCGAGTTGGACTTTGAGATTCCTCCGGAGGCTCAGTGCGGTTCTTTGACAACAGTATGTTATTTATACATCCTTCACACAATAGGCTCTTAAATTTAATTCTATTTTCCCAAATCAAGTTTGCATGCTTTGTTTCAGTAGTGGCCGATACAGCCTTTTGTTTTTTCAATGAATGGAGTATGGAGAATGTTACAGAACTGTGGAAGGAGTTGAGTTCTATGTTAGTACGTAGTTATGTAGGTTATGTTGAATAATAAGCATTATTCCTGTAAACTAGCTGAAATAATTGTGATGGGAAATTTGATCTGCAAGATTTTTCTTTGATGCTCTTTCCACAAGCAGAGTAGTTTATCTTTGATGCTCTCTAAATTTATGAAGCTTTTTTGGCTTCTTCATGTTGTCCGAAATCCATGGTTCTTTTATTTCAACTCTTGCTTATCTTATAACGTTTTTAGGTTGAAGGTATATTGGTCAGAGCAGCAGATGAGTTGGAGGCTCTTCAAGATGAGCGGAGGGTAAATATTGTTCATGTGTTCTGGCCTTGTGTCAAAAAATCATGATCGTGTTAATAATAAATCCCATTGTTTCAGAAAATAGATCGTCAAACAGCTGAAGCAATAGATGAGTTCTTAATAAAACTGAGAGCTTGTGCATCTGGCGAGTCGCATTTTACCTTCATTCTTGATGATCCTTCAGGAAACAGCTTCATAGAGAACCCGTAAGAGATCATCTATTTCTATATATAATTTATGAAATCGTAAGTCATTCTTTATAAAAAAAATATATAGCTCTACAGCATTAAATTTCTCAATATACAATAAGTGCCTAATGATGTAATCTCAAATAGGTATGCTCCATCATCTGATCCGTCATTGACTATCAAGTTCTATGAGAGACCTCCTGAACAGCAGGCAGCCTTAGGTTACGTTGCAGACCCGCCACAAGGAGAACCTGATGTAGAAAATAACTCAGATGGCACAGACACTGTTTCCATAAGACGAGAGGAACCCCATGGCTCAGTTGGAGCTATAGCTGGCCGGCGAGCTATTGCACAGGGTAATAGTGCTGAAATAGCGGATGCTTTATTTCGGTATTCTGCTCCTGAAGAGGTAAACTTACCTGCTAACAAATGCATCCCTATTTTATGTACTAGTTTTGATGTAATTACCAGAAACATTTCATCGTGACAGGTCATGACCTTTCCATCAAGTTGTAGTGCTTGTGGGACGAAGTGTGAGTGCCGCATGTTTGTGACCAGTATCCTTTTTGTCCGGGGTTGTCTCACCTCACTAGTAGAGTAGCATGCATTAGATTTGACAGCCATAGTGCGTAAATTGGGGAACACAACTTACCTATAGCCGTATGAGAGTTGCTAGCTTAACTGTGGACAGATATTCCTTACTTCCAAGAAGTGATTGTTATGGCTTCTGCTTGTGATGACTGTGGTTACCGTAACTCAGAGGTACAAATCACTATACATCGTAAAAGGGTTTTAGTCTATGAATGAACTTAGTTCCTTCCGCGTCACTTTATCGTACTGATGATTGGTTGTGTACTTGCAGGTAAAGCCTGGTGGAGCTATTCCTGATAAAGGGAAAAAGATAATTCTAAATGTAAAGAATGTCAGAGATCTAAGCCGTGATGTGATTAAGGTGTGTGGCTGGCTAGTTCTTTGCACCATAAAGGGCTTTCTTTAATTATTCCTCCGTTTCGATTATATGGTCTATGTTACTATTTTAGGCTGTTTCAATTATATTGTCTAATTTCCTTATTTAGTTTTATTTTCTGTGGTAATTTACAATTATACCCTTGAATAATCTTGAAAAATGAAGCTATTAAAAGTAATATAATGAAAAGAGGTTAATTAAAAAAAAGATAATGTTGGAATCTTGTTTAAATATTTAATATTTTTTGACAAACATACAAGTTCAAACTAGACCATATAAACGGAACGAGGGAGTAATAAAACCTTGATCTAACTGACTCGTAAACTGATGAGAAAAACAGTGCATTGGTATTTCTTTGGCCATCAAAGCTAAAACTGTTAAATAGAGACAGACTGTGTCATGTTTTTAAATCGCCTCGTTGGTTTTCTGATGAATGTATTCGGGCTGTGATTCAACTAGTTGGAACTTTCTGAAGTAGATTAATCTTCTTTCGGATAGCTTGCTCGTATTGTTTATCGTGCCTTTTCCTGCCTCAAATGACGCCCTTGATCATTGTAGTCGGATACAGCTTCCGTGGAAATTCCAGAACTGGAGCTGGAACTGACCAGTGGCACATTAGGTGGACTTGTCACAACCGTCGAAGGCTTAATATCCAAGATCGGTGAAAGTAAGTTCGAGCAGACTAATAATCTGATCGTCTATCATCCTCTGCTATCATCTTGTGCACAATCCCTCTTCTCTAAATTTCAAATCTTTATCTTCGACTTCATCACAGGTCTCGCGAGAGTGCACGGGTTCACTTTAGGCGACAGTATGGATGATGCCAAACGTAGCAAGTGGAAAGAATTCACCTCAAAAATTGAACAGGTGCAGATTCTGTATAAAGAAACAATGCTTGCTGTGGCTTCTTTCATTTTGAATTATTTTTGGTTTCTTTAAATAATTTACAGCTCAAGAGCTTAGAAGAGCCATGGACTTTGATTCTCGATGATGCTCTGTCGAATTCCTTCGTTGCCCCGGTGACTGATGAAGTTGAGAGGGACGCCCAGTTGTTGTGTAAGTAGGCATGGTGGTCATTTTCTTTTGATTTTGTGTATGTTGCAGTTGAAATTATGTCTGTGGTTGTGATTTTTGTTTCGACTTTGAAAATGGCGACTGCACAGTCGAGGTATACGAGAGGTCGTGGGAGCAGAACGAGGAACTGGGTCTGAACGACATGGATACCTCTGCAGCTGATGTTGCTTACAACAATGCTGATTGATGCTTGATTTTTGTTCTTGGCATACACATAGATTTTGTTATTTATAACATTATTAGAGTTGTTTTTTTTTTGTTTTCTAACTTGGTCAGCTATTAGGGGCGTAAATTGAGTAATCGAGTCAAGTAGTGTCCAGCTCATATTCAAGTTGGATTTTGTTTATTATCAAGTCGAGCTGTGAATTTTTTTTATCCAACTCTTTGAAGTTTATGAACAATATCTGAGCATCTAAATAAACTTTCTAAATTTAGAATATATTTTAAATATTCATTATTATTTTGAAAAAAATACTCATTATTGATTTTATTCGAACATATTAATATCATATTCATGTTCGAATTCAAATTTGTCTCAGTATTATAAAGATTTATCATTATTATTACTTTTAAATTCCAAAAAAAATATTTTTATGAAATTAATTGTTATTTATTTATTATTAATTTTAGTTAATGAGCTCATGAGTAAAATAATGTAACATTAATACATATGCATAAATGTTTTTCAAAATTAGGGGTGATCATGAGCCGAGCATGACCAAACTCTAGCTTGACTGGCTCGATTTTTGAATAAATAATTAAAATACTTCTATATAAAAAATAAATTTAAGGAAAAAAATATATTAAGCTTGATAAGATTTATGAGCTTAACTTGAATTTGAAAAGACTTTGTAAGTTCATCGAATCGAGTATCATGAAATTCGAGCTCGGGTTTGATAACTATTTGAGTAGCTCTAGCTCGATTACTGCAGAGTATGGTTGACCTATTATTGTTATTAAACTTATATACGTTGAAAATATATAACATAGAGAATAATTCATATATATACGTATGATATAAAGCCAGTCAGATTTTAAAAAAATAATACTCCAATTAATGTCTCACCGTTTCACTTAATGTGGTGGGGCGGGCTCGGGAAAGTTGCGGGTCTTTGTTGGGCCGAATCAAGCCCAAATTTTCAAAATTAATTACCCGAAACATCGTTAAAGAATTTCCAATAATTAGACGAGGAAAATAACATAGAAATTCTCCTCTCATTCAAACCAAAAACCTCTGCTTTTTGCCAAAAACCGGAATCTCACTGCAGCTGCTCGATTCCTCCACTTGTTTGCGGCATTGTAGCGACTCTCTCTGCGGCGGAGCCGGAATCTCAGTTATCGGCAACTCTGCTGAGTAAAAGCGGAACTCGGAGAGGATGAAAATGGTGGAAAGCAGCGAAGAGGAAGATGATTTCCCCTCCATGGAAAGCGTCACTCCTCAGTCCAAGATCGACACCATCTATCAGTCCAAAACTGAAAAGGTTGCAGTTCCGAAGCACTGGTTTACACTCCTGCTGTCATGATTGTAAAATTAACCATGTTTTTCTCACTCTTAGCTGAATCTGCTTGAATTGAGCTGGTGATGTTGGAAAACAATGAGATTTTGGGAATAATGATTTTGGTTTGCTTGAACCTCGGTGCAGTTTTAGTTGGCAAAACAACCAGTAGAAGGATGGTTTTGGCTGGAATTTCTTATTTTAATTTCTCCGAAAATGCGTTTGCCTAATTTATTGTTCAAGCTGCTTGTCTGAAATGTCTAGTACTCATTTGGAGGTTGTTTCTTTTGGTGTTGGAGATAATTCATCAGTTATTCGAAGTGATCTAGTAGGGAATGTGTGGTTTCGGGATGTGTTATTTCCTCTCTTGCTACGTCGGGGTGGGCCGGTGGGGTAGGCTGGATGGATTCCATTAGGTCAAGAATCGTATAAATCTTTTGTTCAAGCTAAGATCAGAGACAAAGTTATTTATGTTTGCTATAGAATTATATGTTGAATTTGCTGAGTTCAGATTATGGCTTCTCAGAATTTCCCCTTTTAGTTCGCAAGTTGATTTGCTTGTAATGTTTTTCATGTTTAATGCTCTGCTTTTCTGGATCTTCTTGAAAGTTTGATGTAATTACTTATGCTAAACGCACATTTCTTTCAACTATTTGTTATCTGAATTGATGCAGGGGATCAGAAAGATATGTTTTGAACTTTTGGATTTGAAAGATGCAGTTGAGAACTTATGCAGCAATACACGCACAAAGTATTTAGCCTTTTTAAGGTGAGTGCAAAACAGCCTAAATTTCTGCTTGATGAACTGATATTGCATGCATTCCAGGTTTCTTATGTGCACGCTTATTGAATTCTATAGATCTAGTCAAGGCGTCACATGCATATACAGCTTTTAAGATTAATACAAAAGAATCTAATTCAGTCTTGAGTGATATTTTGTTTGTTGAGCTATTGAATGAGATTAATGCGAGTTGCTTAATAACATACATTCTACATAGGAATTAGCCATGAGAAGATTTGATTCCCTAGTAATCTGTTCGAACTGAAGTTGTTGAAAACTTTACATAGCACCGATTGATTCTATCTCCTAGTTGTTGTTACCTTGCAATTAACCAGCATATGATGGGCATCTGTCTGTTTTTTTCCTCCATGATTCATTTAACATTATAGTATTGCAGTAACTTCATCTTTTAGGCCTTGTATTTATGATGTTTGGTAATTGTAGGTTATCTGATGAAGTGGTTGAAATGAAACATGAGTTAAACGAGCTCCAAAAGCATATCTCTTCACATGGAATTCTTATCCAGGACCTAATGAGTGGCGTGTCTCATGAATTGGAAGAATGGAGTCGAGCTGGGGGAGATGTCCTTGAGGCTGATGAGAATTCTCAAACTTACGAGATGGATGGTATATTCTCAACTGACCCGGAAGACCGTAGAATGCAATTTTTGGAGCATGTTGATGTTCTACTGGCAGAGCATAATATAGAGGAAGCCATAGATGCAATTGATGCAGAAGAGCGGAGTCACCCAGAGCTGAAAGGATCAGGGGACAGCACAACTGATGAATGCTCCTCTTTTAAGTCTGCTCTTTTGAAGCGAAAAACTATGCTTGAAAACCAGCTCATTGAAATTAGCCGACAACCCTCAGTTGGTATTCTAGAACTGAGAAAGGTGTTATCTGGTTTATTGAAGCTTGGTAAAGGTCCCTTAGCACATCAGATATTTTTGAAATCTTATGGCTCTCGCCTCCAGAGAAGCATAGAAGATTTTCTTGCCTTATGCCCTTGCTATCCTGAAACTTATTCTGCCACGCTATCTAATCTCGTCTTCTCTATGATCTCATTGGCAACTAAAGATTCTGGTCAAATGTTCGGAGATAATCCTCTTTATGGTAACAAAATCCTTCAATGGGCAGAGTGGGAAATAGAATCTTTGGTCCGCTTGGTCAAAGAAAATGCACCTCCATCTGAGACGTCTTCTGCTTTACGTGCAGCTAGCGTATTTGTTCAAGCTAGTCTTAACCACTGCTCTGCCTTAGAAAAGCAGGACCTGAAGCTCACAAAGTTGCTTCTTGTGCTTTTGCAACCTTACATTGAAGAAGTCCTAGAATTAAACTTCCGAAGAGCCAGAAAAATTGCTCTTGATTTAGTTGGAAGCGATGAAAGCATGCCTTTATCACCTCGTTTCGCATCTCCTCTTTCAACTTTTGCAACTTCATCTGACCGTTTGCTTGTTGATTGTGGAATGAGATTCATCTTTGCTGTCAAGGTGAGTTGAAATAGGATTAATGTCTTTACATTGACTAGCATTAGCATATGTGAGTTGAAATGTCTTCACATTAATGAATGTTAGCATATTCTCCTAAAAGCATCTAGTTTAGATTTTCACCAATTATAACTTGAATCTCTCTCCCTTCTGTGTAAGTCGGCATTTATTAATCATTTAGAGGTTAGTTACCGATTTCCATTGAATCCAGTGGTTGCTATTCAAGCATGGAAACAGAAGCCCTGTTCTGGGCCTTCCATGTGAACTAAATGAATAGCATCAAGTTATTGATGAAGGGGTGATTGAATTTATACTCAACTGAGTCAGAATGCTCTCCTCCGACTGCTTATATATATGTATACAAATTTTCATGCATTGTTTTGTGCATTCAGTGGGTAAGGGGAGAGCTAAAGTCACTGGTAAATTGTTGAAACAGATAAATAAATCATAATGGAGGAACATGTTTTACATTCAAAGCTTGTGAGATCTTACTGATCCATCTTCTTGTTTTTCCAGGAGATAGTCGAACAGCTAACTCGCTTGGCCATCTTGCATTTTGGCGGTAACATACTGACCCGTATTTCACAGCTTTTTGATAAGTATGTTGAAGTCTTGATAAAATCCTTAACTGGAACCACTGAAGACGATAACTTGACTGACCTAAAGGAGCCCGTACCTTTCAAAGCCGAGACAGATTCTCAGCAGCTTGCATTATTGGGAACTGCCTTTACAATTGCTGAGGAATTACTGCCTATGGTAGTGTCTAAAATCTGGAATGTGTTGAGTGAAAGCAAAGAAGCAGGGGACAGTGTAACTGAGAACGTAATGCCCTCCGTTACCAGTTCTTTTGATCCTAAGGAATGGAGGCGTCAACTTCAGCAATCTCTGGACAAACTCAGAGACCATTTCTGCCGGCAATATGTTTTAAGTTTCATTTATTCAAGAGATGGAGAGACAAGATTAGATGCACAGATATATATCGGTGGTGGAAAAGGGAAAGATTTGATTTGGGACTCGGATCCTCTCCCTTCATTGCCATTCCAGGTTGCCATTTTTTCTCCAAAATTCAATATACCTCATGTAGGCCAACCCTTTTTACCAGCATCTACGTTGTATTGCACTCGTCGAATTTTCTGCAGGCATTATTTGGGAAGCTGCAGCAACTGGCAGCAGTGGCTGGAGACGTCCTGTTAGGAAAAGAGAAAATACAAAAGGTTTTACTGGCTAGGTTGACAGAAACTGTGGTAATGTGGCTGTCCAACGAGGAGGAGTTCTGGGGAGTTCTCGAGCACGACTCAGCCCCTCTTCGCCCGATTGGGTTGCAGCAGGTTTTTACAGCACTTCTCTGTGGTTTCAGTAAAATCTAACATTTCAAAACCTCGTAGACTATGCAGCTGATGCATGACAGGATTATATACTGCTTTATTTTTGCTGCAGTTGATGCTTGACATGCACTTCACTGTTGAAATTGCGCGGTTTGCTGGCTATCCATCCCGACACCTGAACAAGATATCATCGGACATAATTGCCCGCGCAGTCAAGGCATTCTCTACTAGAGGCATTGATCCACAAAGGTAAGTCTGTGTATACCTTTTTCCATACTCATGCTCAGTTTGTTTACATCTCTGGTACCAACAAAAACTCTTGCTTCCGGCAGCTCCCTTCCCGACGATGAATGGTTCGTGGAGACTGCGAAAGGTGCAATAAACAAGCTTCTGATGGGAGGGTCTGGTTCAGATGTGTCGGAGATTGATGAGGAAGACGAGCACATCATCATGGACGATGAGGTCGTCTCGGACTCCGACGACTCCCCGTCGTCCCTGTCGTCGGTGGACAGTGAAGAGTCTTTTGCTTCTGCGCAAATGGAAGAGTTGGAGAGTCCGGTGTTGACAGATTCGGAGAGTTGATGCTTCTGTAATGTATAACTAGAGAGTTGTAGTGTTTTCTAGAGTTGTTCATTAATCTTTTAACCTTAGCAATCATTGTAATAACAAACAAATTGGCGATGTTGTAATTTGTAAAGTCCTATTTCAAACAATGTTTGTCTTTTATTCCAGTGTTATTCATACATATAATGCACATTTTGCTGACATTATAATTTACAAATGAGTTTGGTCTCCTCAGAGACGGTTTCACTATTTTTTATTGTGATCCATATTATAAATATCTCACATTTACCAAATACCCCACCCAATTTACTCCATGTTCAAGAGAGTGTATTTCCACCCCGTCTGCGTCAACTTCTTCCTCGCCCCATGGGTGGTCTGCACGCTCGTCGCCATTAGAGCGCCGCCGCGCATCGCCTCGGGGCCGCTGCTCCACCTGACCGTCTGGTGCGCCTTCATGGGCCCATCGTCTTCCTCGACCTGAAGATCTACGGGCAGTGACTGTCTAGGCGTAAGAGGCGGCTTTGCAAGGTGGCAAACCCTTCCTCCCACCTGTCGGTGGTGGGGAACTTCGTGGGGGCGATCCTGGTGGCGAGGGTGGGGTGGAAGGAGGCTGGGAAGTTCATGTGGGCGATCGACATCGCGCACTACCTGATGGTGTTCGTGACGAATAAAGTCTAAATACATCAATTACTAAAACAAAATACACCATTCTAATTGAAGGAATACATCATTTGTTAAGTAAAAAAAAGCTAAAAATACATCAATTACTTGAACAAAATACATCATTTACAGTAAATGAATACATCATTTGGGAAGAAGTTTAGTTGCTTATTCCTTGCTATTCATGGAAGAGAATGAAATAAGCAAATAAGTGGATCCGAATGATAGGATTTGAGGTTCCGTGCGTCGTGGTTGATCGAGATGATACATATATCATTATTCAACACCCATTGTCGTGGGATTCATCACGCCCTCAATGTCGTGGACGGTGAGATGGTCGTTCACGTAGAGATCGGGTTGACGAATCTTGGCGGAGGCCATAGGGTTCTTGAACATCGACGAGGAAATTCAGACTTTGCCAACGTAAGGGCATACGAGTATGGGAAATCTCCATTGCTGTAATGCATTTCAAAGTTGGGGAGGAAAGTTGCGCCGGGGGAAAGGAGTAGAAGAAAGATTTATATTTTGGGTAATATCCATTAAAAGATTCATTTAAAAAATATGGGTAGAATTAAATCCGTTTCACAATTAAATATGATGAGACCGTCTCATGGGAGACTTTACTTTTATAAATATATATCGATACAATTTTTTAAAGTAATATTCCCTTCATTTTAATTTATTAGTCCCATTTTTTATATATATATATATTTTCGTTTAGTAGTTCTGCTATAAAAAATAGAAAAATTAATTCATACTTATTAATAAATTAGTATTTTTAACAATATGTCTTTTCGTTTTAATCATGAGATCATTGGAGGTAGAAGAAAACAAGCATCTTAAAAAGCGCGGGAAAACCGGAGAGAGCAAAATTAGGGATTTTAACCAAAAAATTAGATGGATGGGAAAGATGAAGGATCCTCGCAGTCTGCGGCGCCGGCCACCATCGATCTGAGACGCAGCAGCGGACCTAACGGGGAAGGTGCATGAGTTGCCGTGCTGCATCGAACACGATTGTTCTACTCCTGTTTCTTACTACTTCAAGCCCAAATACACTAGTGAATTTCTATGAAAGTACAGCTCGTTTATGCACTGATTTACTAAATCATGTGTTGAATGCATTGAGCGTAGCGGCCGATTGCTTGATTTGTGTGGAAATATGGAGGTAAATGGTTTAAAAGTGGAGGAAGCATACTTTAGAGGGCGGAACTCGCATGGAACTACTGTAGCTCTTCCTCATGGATATTCTGGTAATTCTCGTCGCCTTCTTTTCTGGATTTTTGCCGTATTTATCTGATAGCATTTTGTAAAGAAATGTTTGGATTATTGTGTGGGTTGAGTGTTGACAGATGACCTGATTGCTACCACTTCTTATAATTGTGCATAAATTGTTCGTTTGATCTTTATTCTATTGATTTCGTACTTGTAGATTTAGCAATGCTTTCCTAATTTTGGCTTCTCAGATTGATTTCTAAAAGGATATGGAATCTGTTATATAGCCAAAAAACTGAATGGATTCTGCCGTAATCAGATTAATCATGAAGATTGCAATCTTTATCACATTTAACTTTGATTAGTTGTGCTGCAGCTCTATTATTCTCTCTACGTTTTGCCCTAGGAAAGAAAGGTTGAGATCAAGGGAATTATGGTGCAAATTCAACCAAACCCGCGCGGTTCCTTCAAAATGATGAGGCATTCTTGCGCATCTTTCATTGGTTTACTGCTGCCAATGCTGTAAGTTTGTATTAAAGCAGCTCTGTTTAGAAGAAGAGACAAACTTCCTAGCATCCATCCATGGTCACAATATTTTCTTTGTAAATTGCAGCTGCATCAAACAGTAACTGCTGAAGATCTTGAATCTGCATGCATTGATTAGTTGCTGGTTCGATTTACAGCGACCATTTCTTCTCGGTTATATGCATCGTGATGACAACTGTAGCAGGCAAGAATTTACTTTGAATTTGTCTCTTCCTTGCAATTTGATTGTATGCATAATATGTTACTTTCTTTCTTTAAATAAAAGGTAAATATATTCGCTAGAGGTGGCAATTTGTGCGGATCGGATCCTTATCGTGTCAATCCGTTATCGATCCGATCCGTTAAGCCAAATCCGTATCCGCCCGAATCCGATCCGTATCCGTTAAGGATCCAATCCGAATGATCCGTTATGTATCCGATCCGATAAGAATCCAAATTGGATTAATTCAATACGAATCCGTTTCAATAAACACAATTATAATCCAATAAAAAATTGATAAGATAATACAAAATATTCATATTTGACTGTTCAAATAATGTGTTTGATAAATAAATAAAATTGTAATTTCATTTGAAACTAAAATCCTCAATCAAATATCCGAAGATACATAGATTAATCTTAAATTCCAATTCTAGTGATCAAACATGCTCATTTCTAAATACTGATCAATCTTTCACCTTAGTTGTCAATACTCCACTTATAATTTTGTTGGAGAAAAATATTAATTAAAACTTTAAGATTTATAACAAATAAAATAACTTATAATAAATACTTTTAATCTATCATGATGAAATTGAAAGAGTTGAGACAATGAATGAGAATCTACAATACTTTCATCAACATTAAAATTTTAGATTTAATCCGTTGATACACCTTAATTGAAAACTTGAAGTTGAGAAAAAAAGAAAGTTATTAAATTTTGATAGTAGAAGAAAATAAATATTAAAAAATATAATTAATAGATAAATAAATACATTTTTTTGGTTGTGAATTAATAAAATGGGACACGAACAATGAAGAACCAAGAGATTTGAATTTTTAAAAGAACTTTAAATCTATATTAATATATCAAAATCAATTAATTAATTATTATATTTAAAAAATAAATAATTTTTATTAATTTATTAACGGATATCCGTATCCGATCCGAATTCGATCCGTTTTAATGAATTATCCGATCCGATTCGTATCCAATCCGAATCCGATCCAAAATTTTCGTGTCCTTATCGTGTCGATCCGATAAGCTTCAATCCGTATCCGTTATTATCGTGCGAATTCGTGTCGGATTATCGGATCGGATCAAAAATTACCACCCCTAATATTCGCCTCCTTTCATTGATTCTCTCTGCTTTTCCTTTCCTTAAATTGAATTACTGTTTAAGTTCTGCATTCCACGAGTAAGACAAGTGGCACCTCAAATATGGAAAACTTTAAACTAAAAGTAGTACAAGATCCTTGGTTCATACCTCGTGGAATAAGAGTGGATGACTCTTTGTTTTGCTTAGTATAAATTTATTGAGTTTATTTAATCGTAATTTATGGGATATCTGTCTTAAATTATGGTGGTCTGTTGGAATAGGAGAGGAGATTACATTGTGAAAGAGAGGATCTTGTTTGGTGCCATCCACACGCTCTTGCCAACTTTGCTCCATATGCATTTATTCGTTTTTTCAGTGGACCCATTTATATATCAGAAAGAAAATTGCCAAAAAAAAAAAAATTTAATAAAAAAAATTCCCTTCTTTACCAGTTCGCCTATATGTAACCTCGTAAACACACCAGCTCATTTTTATCTTCATCTCTAATTCTTGTAACTTGGTTCTGTCAGAAATGGCTACCAGCAATTCTCCACACCATTGCGGAAATTCTTCAGCACTAGTCCACGACATGGTATACACTTCAATCCACATCTGATCTCTCTCTCTCTCTTGGTTTTAAAAGGCGCGCCTAGGCGATAGGCACGCCCAAGGCGAGCGAGGCAAGTAAGGCGAGAAATTTGGTATGCCAAATGAGAGATGTAGTAATAAGTATGTTATGTCAATAATTTTTTACAATTTATTAATTAAAAACTTTTAAATGTAAGAAATAATGTTTTTTAATTGCTAAATATCAACATTGCTTAAATTTGAAATTTGATTTCTCGTCACCAACATATCATAAGAAAATAAACTATTGATATTATATCTATCTAAATAAATTTGATTACTATTTTTTGATTTCTTTGATTGCTTTTTATTTTTTATGTTAGCTTATCTTTTAACTTTGGGGTATTAGTTTAAAGGTTTAAATTAAATCTATTACATTTTATATTTGGGCTGATTTGGTTGAATATTTGTTGATTTGCATGGAATATAAGATTTTTTATATGTTTAAAATACTGAAAACGTATATTTAAGTGATAAAATGATGTATATATAATTTATAGGTAATTTTACAAATGACAATGTCTCAAATGAGACGATCTCATCATTTTTATTGTGAGACGAATTTAATGAAATGATGAATTTTTTTATTGCAAATGATGTTTCACCATTTTTATTATAATATGAGTTTAATGAAATGATGTATTTATTTATTGCAAATGATGTATTTCTTTGTTGCAAATAATGTAATTCTTAGAAATGAAATGATGTATTTAACTTATTGAAATGATGTATAAAGGTCCGTCTCACAATAAAAAAATAGTGAGACCGTCTCTCAGGAGACCAACTCTTACGAATAAGTTTGCCTCTCGTATTTGAGGCGCTCGTCTCTACCTCTCGCCTCGATTTTTTTGGACCTCATTGCCTCGTGCCTTTTAAAACCCTATGTCTCTCTGCGTGTGCATAGTACGTTTATACGATTTTGATACATGAAATCTTGATGTTTGCAGGATGTGCGAGTGATGGCGATTCTACCCAGAGACCTCAACATTGTCTGGGGTAACGACACTCGATACTGGAGCATACCCCACGATATGTGAGTTCCATTCGCTTGACTTGAGTAGTTGTGCTAGATCAACACCACACCATTAACTAATCCAATCCAAAGTGGTGTAATAATTTGTTGCAGCGGCCCACCGGCTGAGCTGCATCAAGTGAGTTGGCTGGAGGTGACTGGCGTGGTGGAAAGAATCGACCCGGGAAAGAGCTACGAAGTGGGGTTTCGACTGTCGTTGAATGCAGATGCATTCGGGTGGGAAAGCAACCCTGTTTATGTGATGGTGAAGAGAGGGAGGCGAGGGAAGGTTGCATGGACCAAGATTGCGCTAAACCCTCATCTCAACGACTTGTTTGAGATCAAAGGGGCGTCTGCTCGTCAACCGGAATTTAACTACGATTATTATGATGATAAGATTTTCTTCGGATTGTACGAGGTTTGGAGTGGCAAGTGGAAGGGAGGTCTCAAGATTCACGGTGCGTTCATCAGGGAGATTATCTGAACGAATTTCGAATGTTCATTGTTAGTTTGATGTAGCGCGTAGCATGCATGCTAATGTTAGAGAATTCACTTTAAAAAAATTGAAAATTTGCGACAAAAAAGGTCGCGAATTAACGACGAAATAAAATTTTAAATTTTGTGAGTGAATTTCTTGTTGCAAATTTTAGCGACGAAAAATTTCGTTGCAAATTCGTCGCAAAATTCTTTATTTTTAAATATATATTTTTTTAGTACATATATTAAATAAGATGTGTGTTTGGTTCAGCGGTAGTAATGCGTGCAATTCGCATGCTAGAGGTCCCGAGTTTGAATCCCCTTGGATGCAGACTAGGGATGTCAATCGGGCTAACCCTATCGGGTTGTGGGCTATTTGGTCCGGGTTAAATCGGGCTAAAAATTCTTGAACCTAACCCTAATCCACCGGTTTTCGGGCTGACCCGTCGGGTTGACAAGATTTACGAGTTTATTTTTGTAAAAATTTTCTTAAAATATTTTAACAGCCACAAAAACAAAATAAAAAAGAAAATGAGGAACCAACATAAATGCAAGACATTTAACAACAATATCTTCGCAAAAATAGTGATAAGTGGATAAAATGTTGTCCAATCATAGTTTGAAAAGAAAAAAAACTTCAGTCCTTATATACCAACTAATTTAAATAATAGAAGTACATTCTTTAACATATAAAATAAAAAAATATTGATTTAAAATTAAATGTAGCTTTCACTTGGATGAACATAATAACGAAAGGTTAAAGGTGCTTGAAAGAAAGAAATGAGTAGGTACGCTAATTAGGAGAATGACGAGTGGAAGAAAGTGAAAGAGGAAGAAATTTTGTGTGACGGAAAAAATTAGGTCTAGGAAATTAGGTATATAATTAGTGGGTATAGTAGGATATAAATAATATTAGAAATAATGAATATATATATATATATAT
>JAPKLW010001152.1:0-27020 GCA_026898455.1 Plectranthus barbatus | reverse complement strand
ATATATATATATATTATTAAATATTGCCGGACCTACGGGTCAACCCGCAATCCACCGGGCTCAGCACGATCGGGTCGCCAACCCATTGGGTTCAACCCGTTCGGTTAAAAATAATTTCGGGTTGAAATTTTTTTACCCTAACTCGCATTTTAACCCAACGGTTTCGGGCTTTATTGACATCCCTAATGCAAACTACTGAAATTAAGTTTTTGAAGGAAATTAATTTGTGACGGGTTAGTCGCAATTTTTTTAGCGACGGGTAGAATTGGTCGCAAAATAGCAGTTTGCGACCGATTTGCAACCAATTTTCCCATCGCAAAAATAAAAAATTTTGGTAGTGATATTGCCACACACAGACACAACTTTGTAATAATGTTTGCTTAGCAAACAAGATCAAGCTTTATGGTTATTGTGTAATTTGTAACTTTTTATGTAAAGCAAATGGAGAGGAAATTAAATTAAACACTCTTTTAATTAGTTCCATAGTTTATGATTTTTTGGCACGAAAGTTAAAAATTAAATGCAATTATGTATTCTACATGTACGAAACACTATAGTATCATAATGATATCAGAGAATTTAAACAAATTAATTATTAAGATTTTGCTTCTAATTCTTTCGTCTAGAAAAGGAAAAATTAAGATCGGTTCGACCCAATATTCTTACATCTTTGTGATGTAAGAGATATACAAAATGAAACTTCGGGATTATTTTTCAATATACTAGTATTGTTTCCTGCACGATGCATGGGAAAATAATATTCATTTGATATTTTATTTAAATCAAAATAATATTAATTTTAAAAATATATTATCTATAAATTTTTATATAATAATTCGAAATACAATCTAAAATATCAATTATTTATATAGCATTTATAAAAAGGGATGAATATAGATTCAAATGATCATAGAGGCTCGACTACATTTTGTGGAACGTGTCTTATAATTTTTTTTTAAATTATAACTAAAAAAAAATTTAACTCGTGGGGCGCTGCCCCCCTAACCATATGTTGCCTCCACCTTTGTATATAAATGCTATTATATTGACACCCATTTTTTTAATTTATCAAATCTTATTTTATAATTTTATATAAGTGATATTATACGGTATTCATATTCATAATGTCAATATAATGACAAATGATCTAGAATTTAATTATTTTGGCCATGATTAAAAACTAATAATCTCATCAATATTTCAAGAGTTATAATTATCTATTTAATTGAAATTAGGTAAAAACTAAGTATTTATATTTTAATTTGCTTGTTTAGTTATAGTATTCAGTATAACTAACCTAATTATTTTTTATCAATTAAATATAAATAATGAAAACCCTTTTCTATGCTCACTTTTCTAGGAAAAAAATCATGTACGACAATCTATTTATATATATATATATATATATATATATATTTTATATTTTTTTTTAATTTTTAATTTAATTTTTTATTAATAAAATGAAATATACTTGATTTCATCAAAAATGAATTTTTGAAATTTAAAGAAATAAGAATAAAACTACAGATTAGTTGTCTTATTTTCTTGTATTTATTTGAAAATCCTCATATCAAAAGAATAATATGATCTATTGAGATATAAAGAAATATAATGTCTCACTACTATTTTTTTAACTAACAAATATAATCTAATAATTCATATTTATTGAGATATGATCTATCTTTAATTAAATATTCACTAATATATAAACTTTCCATATATTAATTATAAATATCAATTATAAATTAAAATGTTAATGTAAATAAAGAAACGTAAAATTACTATTTATAATTATAGAATATTTCACTTATTAATTAAGGAACTAATCAATTAATTAATGAACAATTAATACAACTCAAACTTATTTTATTTTATCTACTGCCTTACTTTAATATATATATAGAATTAAAGGGTTTATCTTCAATTGTTAGGGTTTATTTACGAAAAAAAAATGAAAAGAGAAATGCTAATTAATTAATGAGTTGGTCTGCTGAGAGGGTCTCACTATTTTTATATTGTGAGACGGACTTTAATACATCATTTCAATAAGTTAAATACATCATTTCATTTTTAAGAATTACATTATTTGCAACAAAGAAATACATCATTTGCAATAAAGAAATACATCATTTAATTAAATTTGTCTCATAATAAAAATGATGACACTGTCTCATCTGAGACTTTGCCTTAATTTAATTCATTTCGTTTAACGAAAGTTGTGATTGATTGGAATCACAAGACTATGGCAAAAACTTGCGTTAGATACGCTTAAACGGTTTAGACGGGTTTTATCCATATCCAAATGAATTTACTCATCTCAAATAAGGTTTATTAATCTTCAATTAAGGTATATTAGATGAGTTTAGATTAATGTATAAAACTCGCCTAAATGATTATGCACGCCTAACTTGATACCTTCCCCAAGACTATATATATGATTATATAAATATATACATATTCCAACGAACCACGCAATCGTAATCAATTGAGAAAACAGTTGTAGGGAAATTCTCATGAAGTGGAGGAAAGGAAAGGAAAGGAAAGGAATAACATGAGTTGATGAAATCGTTTTCGAATTTCCATTTTTGGTGAACATTTGGAAAAAGATAGAGAGATAATATATATATATATATATATATAGGGAGCAGATCCAGTGAGAAAACTCTTAACGTGAGAAAGTGAGAAAGATGCTTGATTGTATTCACGGTATTGCTTGATTGTATTCAGGTCGTTGCTTGATTGCAATGTTGCTTGATTGTGCTTTAGTTGTTGCTTGATTCAATATCAACCATTAACTTTTTTAGATCTGATGGACATAATTCATTCTTTTTTCTCACATGGGAATTTTTTTTACATGATCCCTCCTATATATATATATATATATATATATATAGGGATGTGATCCAGTGAGAACCACTGTTATCATAAGAAATAAGAATCAATCTCGGCCGTAGATCTTGCTCAATCAACGATCCAGATCTAATAAAAAACGCGGGCATTTTTCCCCAAAAACCTGCATTATTGGGCAATTTAGTCTTTTTGCTTATAATTAAAATTCGCCCTTAAATTATAATATTCTTAACACATATACAACGTACATGCATTATAGAGTTCACAAACTATCATTATATAGAGAAGGTACTATCATTATATATTATCCCTCTAATTTCACACGAATACACAAATATTACTAACATGTGCAAAAGTAGTGGGTTTCATCAAATAAAACAGACCTGCATTATATAGTTTATGGACTATCATTATATACCACAAATACTATCATTATATATCATTATATGTTGAACTTAAAAAATATGTTAAAATAAATTCAATGTGTTTTTTCTTCTTTAATTAATTAAAAATGAATGTAAAAAAATAACGTAAATTGTGGATTGCGAATAAAGTTGTAATTAAATTTGAATTAAAAACAAGTTACAATCACTCATCGAACCACTTCTAGAAACATCACAAGTTGCAAGAATGAGGTTTGAAAAATAACAATACAATACAATAATAGCAATACAATCCATTGTGGAACAAACAAGGGACAAAACCTCCTCAATCATCAATCTCAACATAACTAGCTCTCAATCGTATACAGAGTTGATGTAAAGAGCTAGTTGAGGTAAAGGAAGACTTTGACCAAGGGATGCTTAGTCTGTGAGAGATGGTGAGCCTCCAAGATCTCAACAATCTCACCATTATCAACAAGGCACACCACATCAGCTATCCTCTGCATCTGCTTGAATGTTATGTTATCACACTTTGAAACAAACGAATCTGTACAGAAAAAATTATGAATTAAATTTGAAATTTATAACATATAATACAAGATTCATAACTATATAATGCATGTATTTACACTATATAATGAATTCTCATAACGGAACAGAACCTCCATAAACTAATTATAACTGACTCACATATAATGCAATTAGTACAAAAAAATAATGCATGCCATAACATTATATAATGCATATATAAAACAAATTTGAAAGTAAGTAAACTAATAATCACTCTTTTAGATATAACATAAGTACTACAAATATAATGCAAGATTCATAACTATATAATGCATGCATTTACACTATATAATGAATTCTCATAACGGAATAGAACCTCCATAAACTAATTATAATTGACTCACATATAATGCAACTATTGCAAAACAATAATGCAAGTTATAACATTATATAATGCAGTTATAAAACAAATTTGAAAGTACGTAAACTAATAATCACTCTTTCAGATATAACATAAGTACTACAAATATATAATGCAATTCATAGCGATATATAATGCACGTCTTCAAATTAAACAATTAAGAGTGAAAACACCAAACAGAAAACAATAATCTACGAAACCTAACTCAATATCTGCAAACAAATCATCAATAACCTATGCAATGAAACTTCGATTCTATCACCGTAATTTGATAACTAATGATCGAACACATATCAGAAAACAACTTCTTTTATTACATAACAGATGAAAATATATAAATATTTACCTTTCAAATGATCCATAACTTGCCGACGACGATGACGAACACAGACGATGGCGAACGCAAACAATAACGAATTCGGATGATGGCGAGCAGATTTCACGGAGAGAATGAGTGAAGAAAATATATAATCACAGAAGGAATGAAGATCGTAAATCGCAAACCGCAAAGGAAAGAAGGATCGCGAGATTTAAATTAAGATTCTAAAAAGATTGAATTCATGTAAGTACAAAATTACCCCTCATTTTACAATAATGCAGGTCAATACAAACAATAATGTAACGCGGACGAAATTAAATCTGAGCTGTTGATTTCATATTTTGGATGGCCGAGATTGGTTCTTATTTTCACATGGTAAAGCTGGTTCTCATATGATCACTCCACTATATATATATATATATATATATATATATATATATATATATATAGAATTATGATCAAGTGCTAAAATTAAATTTTGTGCTAAATATGAATGAATCTGAGTTATTGGATTGATAGCATCAATGGTTGAGATTAAAGCAAAAAAGATTAAAAAATTATGCATAATTTCGTTCGTGCTTAATTACTTTAGAAATCATGCTTAATTTGATAATTAAGCATGATTTATAAAGCAAAAAAGCATAAGATCTGGAAAAATATTTTAATATCAACCATTGATTTTTTGAGATAAATGATGTAGATTTATTTCTATTTAGTACAAACTAAGTTTTAGTATGAGATGAATTCCCTATATATATGTACTTTTATTTTTAAAGAATAGATTAAATCTCACCCTATATTCAAAATGCTTCAATCACTTACACCCTGAGCTGAGAACGCATAATCTGCAGTTGATGATGAACTCTCCAAGTTGCATTGTGAGATGGAAGTAGACAAGAAACTCGTTCATCACACTCACATGCATCAATCATCTTGTCTTCAATTTCCACTTTCATTTTCATTCAAATTTTGACAAATTAAATAAAGTAGATATTGTAGACACACAAAAATTCCGAAGAAACGTTAGCAACCTTCAAAAGTGTTGAAGAAAATTATCAAAGACTAAAATCAAGAAGAACAAGAAGATCAAGCTTCAAGAACACGAAGAATAAGGTCGAAGATCAAACGTTATAAAACCTCAAGATCAAGTTTAAGAGGATCGACGGAGCCAAATTCTGTTAAAGACCTCGAAGAACATTCAAACATCAAGTTTGAAGAGTAGAATCAAAGGAAGAATAGAGATAGAATCCACAAAATATATTTTGATCCAAATTAAAATCAAATTATATCCAAATTTCATGTTTATTTAATTGAATATAATTTTCGTGATTACAGATATAGGAATCAGAATTGATTGATTCATTGATATTTCAACCATATATATGCAGGAACTAAATTGAATTGGGCTAGCTAGTAATATGAGACTAAATACTTTTTTAATCAAAACAAGCCCATTTGGAATGAATAAGCCCAAATCACAAATTATGCGTCTCCAATAAATAATATTAAGGCAAAAATTTATATAAGACAACCTCACAGTTTTCTTTTTAGATGAACTTATACATATCTATATATTTCAAACACATTTTTTAACAAATGATGAATCTTTATTTAGTAAATAATATGTTTAATCTCCATTCAATAAATAATATATTTTTACATAATAAATGATGTATTTAATTTTTATTAACTTCAAAATCGTACCTCATCTTCTATTATCCACGTCGATCGACAAGACATCAGTTTAATCATAAACACATTTATATACTATCAACGTCACAAACAACCCTAATCCCATCCAAAGCCCCCACTTAGCCTCTAATTTTCCTTGGATTAGCAGTAAGCAAAAGAATTATGCCAACAAAAATGACTTAATCATGACCCATAATTTCAGATGACAAGTCTAAATCTGTCTGGGGTGCTTAGGAAATTAAATTAACTAATTAAATGGGAAATTAATGATAAAGTTGATTAAAACATATAATATGTGACAAACATTAAACTATTCAACTCCATGTGGTGGTTATTGGTGTGTTACCAAATTAAAGACTTATTTGATTTGTCCCCTGACAATCTACCACACTATATTATAACTATTACTCCATCTGTCCCACTTGAATTGTCCACATTTCCTTTTTCATCCGTCCCATTTAATTGTTCACTTACCTAAAAAGGAAAGTTAATCACACTCATTAATAAAATATTAATTTCCTCTATCTCTTACCACATTGGTTATTGTGCCCACTTCCAAGTGGACTAATTAAAAGGGACGGAGGGCAGGGGCGGCACTACCTTAAGGCTCACGGGGTCGGCCGCTCCCACGGCGTTTCGAAATTTTTTTATATATACATGTATTTTTAAAAAAATAAAATAAAATTATATATATCGACCCCACAAAATTATGATCGAGCCCCCACAATGCTCGAGCTCTACATCCGCCCCTGACGGAGGGAGTATTATTATTATTATTATTATTAAAAGTCGTGCAATTATTTTCAACTCTTTACATATTTGGTCAAATAGTTGCTCTTCATTTCTACTCTTTGGGACAACCATTTTTGCTGTCGGACCTCCATATTTCACTTTTTATTTCTTTTTGATTGATTTGTTTTCTAATTTGTAATTAATAACACCTTAATTATAATGTTAATAACGTTCATTAGCGGATCCATGTGTATGTTGGGGAAGGCTCCCACCCTCTTACCCGGTTTTTTTTTCTTTCGATTTTATAGTACAATGATTCAATTTTTTATGAGTTAACCCACTTCTCTAACAAGCTACGAAGAAAAAAAATGAGTTCATGATGATGAAAATGTGGAAGGAAGGGACTGAAAATAAAGAAGAGTCAAACTAATTTTACGATTTAACACAACTCTATAATCTAGCCCCTCTATCAAAGATTTCTGAATCCACCACTATTCTCGTTGAGATTGTATATTCTTTTGCAAAAATATTCTAATGACTGACTGTTGTGACAATACATTAGAAGTGATGATAGATATTAAAATTTACTCCAACGCCAATATTATCTTACTAACATGTTTCTATAATTAGTAGGTGAGTGAAACTATATTTTTCATATGCTTGATAGTATATATATATATATATATATATATATATATATATATATATATATATGAGTAAAATGGAAATATTTTGTGAGAGTGAATATTAATTTTATTTTTTATAAAAAAAGAGAGATTTATGCTCAACATAATATGTATTTAATATTTTTAATTTGCACTCCCGCACATACCCACCAAATATCAATTACCTTGGAAAAAGGGTGTTAGGGAAGACTAAAAAGTAATGTTTCTATTAAATAAATATAAATATATAACATTATAAGACATGAATTTCTATCTCGAGACTCACTACTTCTACCCTAGAATTATATACATTCATAATTTTATCATAACATACTCAACTCCAAATTATAAAACTTTATAAAATATAATCCAAGTGCTTCTGCATTTTGCATTCTAAACCAAGAAAAGAAATTAGAGAATGAATGAATAAACAAATTAATATTATCATGAGACAACAACATTGATACATACACCCCAAAATTTAAATGCCTAAAACAAATAAGAGCAAGACAAACTTATTAAAACTCCACCAGAATGTGTAAGAAAGCAACTGCTTGAATTAATTCCCACAACTATAACCTTCTAGTACTGTCATAACTACAATCCCTCGTCACACGCAACAACGCACACCGCATTTAATCCATATATATATATATATATATATATATATATATATAGAGGAGGGATCATGTAAAAAAAAATCTTCATGTGAGAAAAAAGAATGAATCATGTCCATCAGATAAAAAAAAAAATCAATGGTTGATATTAAATGAAGCAACAACTAAAATACAATCAAACAATCAAGCAACATTGCAATCAAGCAACGACTATATATATATATATATATATATATATATATATATAGACACAAAGATACGAAACATATGAATATAAAACATCGCTCTTTTTGATGAAATTTATGTGGATTAGCACTGTGTACTTGCTGAATATTTTCCTAAGTGGGACTTTTTAAAAAAAAATAATAAATTATTTTTCTCCAAAAAGTTGCATGTATATATATATAAATGGGATTTTACACAAGGGTCCAAATGTGAAACTGGTGGAAGATGAAGAAGGAGAAGGCCGTGTTTGGCAAAGCCGTTTCTCCGGCGGATTATTGAGCTGAATCTGGACTGCTTTATTCAGAAACAAATGCACACAGACAAACATGCCACAGTGTTTCTCTTAAATGAAAAACCTGGATTTATATGCCTGCCTGCATGTACAGTCACATCCATATGCTTTTATACATCTACATACATATACATATATATATATATACACGTGTTTCATATAGTTGCTCCTAGTTTAACATTATATCAAAAAATAATGAGAGAGAACTCACCAATGGAGGAGAGAGAGAGAGAGGGGATCAATCTATGGATGATGATCGATGAAGATGGTCGAATCTGGTGTTGTTGGTGAGTGATTGAAGCTGCAAGAATGACCTGATGCTCACATATATATTTTGAAATCGCGATTTAATACAAAAAGAGAAATGAATCGAGAAATAACTCCAACAGATCCAAAAATTTGAAAGAGAGAGAGAGAGAGGATTGGTTTGAAATTGTGCGAGAGCAGATCATGCTGGCAGCTTCAGCCTCTCAGACCAACACACAACGTAGGTAGGAGAGAGAAACAAAGAATCTAGGGCAAAAGGAGAGAGAAGAGTTGTGTCTGAAGAAAAAAGATGGAGATAGAGTTTTGGTAAAGAGAGGAAGTGAGAGTAACAGGAGCCATGCATATATATACATATATGTATATGTATATATGTATATGTATATATGTATGTATGCCTTGATTGGAAATATTTTGGTGAATAAAGTTGAAAACTGTGCAGCATGTTGAGAGCTTTAATGGCTGGTTTTTCTGGCCTATTCTTACAGCTATTGACACTGACTTGTTGCCTGTCCAAAACCCTTCTTCTCCCTTCAAATAGGATCAAACCAATCTCTCTCTCTCATCAAACAAAAAGGAGCTGGCTTTGAAGAGGACCACATCCCATGTTCTCAACTGTTTTACTAATTAAGGTGATTGGTCCATATATATTAATTAGGTATTTTCATAAGTGCTTTTAATTACTCCACCAGTGGAAAAACCAACATATTTAGTTGCATTCCCTATACTGCCCTTGGTTAAAGGAAACCCAAAGCTACTAAGGCAAGGGCATATATGTAAATAGCTAGGGAGGAAATTAAAACAAGTCAATTAAAAGCCAATCAAAAAGAGATGGGGGCGGAGGTTGTCTTGTAAAAGTTGTGAAGCCAAGAGTTGACATAAGAGAAATAATTGAAGGTGTAATTATTAAGACAATGGGACTAAACATGTAGGTAGCTACGACATAAATAATATTTAATAGTTAGGAGATGTAATAATAATAATAATAATAATAATAAAATTTAATAATAACAGTAGATCCAAAATGAGCATTTTATTTTTATTTAAAAGGTGGGGAGAAAATATAAGCGGCGCATGCTTGGTTCTGTCACATGGGCTATGTCCTTGGCCCAGACAGATTGCAGGGTCCTTTCATTGTAACTGCTTCCCCAATTTTTTAAAAATAAGGATTATCATCTTAAAAATAATTTAATTATTGATTTAGAACATAAGAAATTAGTTTTATAATTTAGGATTTGAAAGATTCCGGAAATCTTTCATTCAGGATCTCTATATCAGGTCCTAGATTGAGAATTTCAGGTCTTGAATCGATAATTAAAGGAGAATTGTCGATTCAGGACTCAAAAGATAGTTTAATTATCGATTCAGAACCCGAAAGATGATTTGTCAATCCAGGATCCAAAATATCAAATAATTCTTAATCCAGGACTTGATATTGAGGTCTTAGATTGAGAATTGTATGATTTTTCTGGTCCTGAATTGAGATTTTTTGTGAACTTTTAGGTCCTGAACTGAGAATTAATATTTCAGGTCCTGAATCGATAACTAAACTATGTTTTGGGTACTTAATTGATAAAACTCCATAATTACACTATTTTTTAGATCATGAACTGATAATATTCATTTTTAGAATAGAAGGTATGTTGATTTATCTTTTAACAATTTCTAAAATTTTCTCTTTGAGTAAATAGGATTTTTAAAATAATATTCCCTCCGTCCCGCTAGATTAGTCCATTTTACTATTTTTGCATGTCCTACCAAATTAGCCCACTTTTCTAAAATAGAAAATAATCTTCTCACATTAATAAAATATTAATTTTACTATACTCATAAACATTGATTTATGTGTTAAAATTAAAGTAGATTAATCTAAAGGGACGGAGGAAGTAGTTAACTACTAAAATACATGAAAAGGAAGTTGCACTAGATAAACCTATACCTAGGCAAAACTCCATTCTCTTTCATATTTTTCCATGTGTTTTTAGGAGTTTAGACTCTATTTTTTATATTTTTTAAATTCTCGTAGAATAGAAAATCTTGATCTACAAAATCCTTATTTTTGCCAACTCTAGCTATAAAAGTTGGTCAAAGGGTTGAGCTTCTTCACTTTTACCTTTTCATTGTCAAATAGTTTAACTTGTTTTTCTTTCAAAGAAAAGGTCCATGTTTTTCTTTTGTTTTTCTCCATGAAAGCATAGTCTATGAATTGTTCAAGTTGAAAATTTCCCCTTTTTTTTTTTTGTTTTTTGTTTTTGTTTTATGGAATAAACACCATTCGTTCTCTCTTATTATTGCTTTATTGAATGAAGAGTAAGCCAATTATGATCAATTGTGAATTACCTTTTAGAAAAGGGAAAAATCATTCTATACTTTATATATATATACATATAGAGTTGAGATCAGGTGAAAAAAATTAACGTGTTTTATATCTTTTAGATTTAAATAAATTAATAGTTGATATGCAAACATGCAACAACTAAAATAGAACTAAACAAACATTGTAATCAAATAATGATCTGAATACAATCAAACAACACAATAAAATGATTACTAAGATCATCCATGGATACAATTAAAATATGTTAGTAAAAGGTAAACATGATGGCTACAAACAATAACTCCATGTTTGCCTTAAAATCATCCATGGAGATAATTAAGACCTCCAATCAAGATTGAATTACTTAAACACTAAACATGTATATACATATACACACACATACATAAAGCACAAAAGGTTAAACTTCAATAATATAAACTTTTTTTTTTATCGAGAGAGAGAGAGAGCATATATTTGTCTTTAGGTTGGAATTGTTGTTGGTGTCCATGATTACCAAACAATAACCTAAAAAACAAAGGTGGCCCTAAGGGGAGTGAATGAAGGACCACCTTCCCTCTCTCTCTCTCTCTCAACATAGACAGAATTTCTTCTTCTTCTTCTTATAATTATTATTATGGTTGATTAATTAATGGATAGGAGGAATCCATCCTCAACAAAATAAAATAGGAGTAATAGACATGAGTCACATGGTTTTGCCGTCTAATTTGCCTTAAATCCCTTGAAATCTTCATGTGATTAAGGCTGGTCCCTTTCCCTTCTTGTCGGTAAACATGGCCCCTCCTCATATTTCACCCCTTTATTCACCTTCTCATTTTTGGCAATTTCTCATAATTTCTATTCTTTATTTTCTTTGTGTTTTTTTGGTTGCACCTTGGGTGGGCAATACTGAACCGAAAACCAAACCAAACCAAACCGTAAATTAGCATTTTCAGTTTGGTTTATATATCAATTTCGGTTCGGTTTAGTTTTTTTAAAACCACCAAAAATCGGTAAAGTTGGGGTTTAAAAAAAAAGCGGTTCGGTTCGATCGGTTTGGTTATGAATTTGTGGATTTGAACTTAGATTCAAGGGCGGAGCCCGATTTTTTTTTTCGTTTTTGTAGTATCATGATCCGGTTTTTTATGGTATAGCCCCCCTCGCAGGGGCGGATCTAGAAAATTAAAATTGGGGGTACAATATTCGAATAAGATAAATTGGGGGTACATTATATAAAAATATATATATATAATATGTAAAATATATATATAAATAGTAGAGAAATTACATAATTAATAAAAGATTAAAAAAAATATGGGGGTACAAGTGTACCCCCAAAGCTATAAGTACATCCGCCCCTGCCCCCTCGTATAGAAGAAAAAATGGATGCAAATAAGGAAAAATATGATATAAAAAATTGAAGTTAAGGTTAAGGCGAAAAAAAAAATTCAGCCCCCCTCGGGAAAATTTTCTGGATCCGCCCCTGCTTAGATTTGTGCTAAAGTTGTGTATATAGATTTGTAGATTTGGTACATTTGAATTATTTTTCAAGTTTATGTATGTTGGAACATTAAAATATTTGTTTTAACTAAATATTTTATGAAAATATATCGGAAATTTTGGTTTTAAACTTGAAATCGCCAGTTTGTTTCAATTCAGTTGAAACTGTCAAACCGAACCGAAACCGCCAATTCAGTGCAGTTCAATTTGTAAAAAATTAGCAATTCAGTTCAATTTAGATTTTTGAAATTTTCGATTTTGAGACAGACCGATAAGGCCATCGCTCACCCCTAATTTCACGTGTCAACTAGTGCATGTGTTGCTAGTTTCTCATTTTATTTTATTTCATTTTTATGTATTATTATTATCAAGTCCTCTTCCTCTAGCAAAGTAATTAATTAATTAAATTATAATTAATTAAGTTAATTGTGAAGAGAGAGAATCATTGTGAGAGAATTGATTATACATTGCAGCAGTTTTGTCCCACTCATGTGGCTGCATTACGATGTGACTTTGGGATATTATTCTCTGCTCAAATCTGATTTAATCCGACCATATTTTATATACTTTTACTGAAAGAAAAGCTTGTACAGCTACTGTTTCATTATCCAGAAAATGCAATAAATTATTCAATTAATTTATCATATTTCTATATTCACGAATATATTATCTGAATTTTGAATATAAATTTAATTGTTTATTTACTTTTCTGTGGAGAAGATTAATCATTTATTGACAAGATTAACATTATAAACATTAAGCTTTTACAAAGTAATAATAATAATAAAGTGAAGTTTGCAATATGGTCCTCACGAGCTCGATTGTTTCAATTTATTTAAAATTTTAATCAAAAATTAAATTATACATTATTAAATAATAAATTTAGGAATAAAGATTTAAATTATATAGTAAATTTGATAACGCTAGTGAGTCTAGCTCGGACCTAAGCTCCACTCGGGCTCAATAAGGATCGCAAGCCAATTGAATCGAGTATTATAAAGCTCGAACTCGAGTTCGACAACTACTCGAGTAGCTCAAGCTCGACTAGATTAGTATTGAGTCAATTTCATGAATTACTACTTTTATCATATACACTTAATTTGTGGCATATCGCTTACAATCCGTACAGCAATGGGATAAACACATAGCTATTACAATTTCTCCTCACATTTTTAAAGCTCACATGCATTGCAATGGTCGTGGCCTTCACAAAAATTAGGGGGTGAACAAATATATATATATATATATATATATACCTCCCATTTAAGGTCAGAACCATGTTGAGAGAGAATCGGATTGCTTTCTTCTCTTTGGTTCACATTCACCTAACTGCAAGGAAACTGAGATATCTCCTCCACATTCATCTCTCAACCGCGATAGGCTTTTCGGGTCTGCCCTCTCGCCCTGTTTGCAGTGATCTGAAAGAGATTTGCAGGAAATGCTTGTGATGAACTGGTGTTCTGCACTGGGAATGAGCTCATCACAGCCGCATTCGATGTGAAAGTCATCACCGATGGATGGAGGTGGCGTTGATTCGTGATCGTTGGCTGGGATCTTGGGAGGAGGTGGTCCGGAGTTGTCTTCAAGCTTTGTGTTGGCCTGCTGAAGCTGAGAGCATTCTTCATGGATGGAGACTACTCTTGGTGCTGATGCATCTCTTTGTTCTTGCATTGCAACTATTTTGGTATGAGAGAGAGAGAGAGAAATTTTAGACATGAAATTTTGATGCAAAAATATGGTATTATCAGATTGTTCAAGAATGCAATGCAACAATAACAAAGATGTTTTAAGAAAATATTGAACAGAATAGGAGAATTATCGATTCTGGACCCAAAAAATAGTTTAATTATCGATTCAGAACCGGAAAGATGATTTCTCAATTCAGGACCTGAAAGATCATACAAATCAATCCACGACCTCAATATATTTAGCATGTAGTTTCAAGAAATCAGTTGCATATATAGCAATGGATGGGAGAATCTATCAGATTGCAGTGAGGAGTGAGTTGTCGGAAACACGAACCTCGGAGCATTTCTGCAGATGTGACAAGATCAAGCTCCAAGAGATCAAGAAGACGCCCTAAATCAACTCCACTAGTCCAGTTTTCTGGAGGCTGGCCACTCTTCAGTTTCAACCGGCCACGGTTAGCTGTTCCGCCCCAAATAATGCCGACGGGCTGCGGCTTCTCACCGGCTTGATTCGTTAGTAGGATGAGGCTTCCACTGTCACCTTCAAGGTCAAAAGTCTGTTGATTCTCTCCAACAACAAGAAAATCGGTGAAGAAACATATCCCTTTCTCATCATTATACTCGAGAGAGTAGGCCATGATGGTCCCGGTTGTCAAGCCGGAGCTCCTTCCTACTTTTACGACTTGCCTTCCGACTAGACTGCCGATAGGAGACTGCAAGTCTATTGTGTGGACGTCGCCAACTTCACCAACACCCTTCACTTCTGTGGTTACATTGGCCATGTCGAAATCTTCGGCGAAAGGGATGAAGGCGCCATCGGCACGAACAAATGTCTCTGCATGATAAAAGCAATGTGATGGATAAACTAATAGAAATTCCACGACCATCAAGGGTGAGTAAAACCGAACCGCCAACCGTAAACCAAATCGAAGGGTTTTGGGAGGGTTTGGGTTGAGGTTACTGAACCTATTTTCGGCTCGGTTCGGGTCGGTTGGGATGTTTAGGGTTTGGTTCAATCCGAACTGCCCAAAATCGAAGATTCGGTTCGGTTTCAAAATCCTCAAACCAAACCTATGTTCGGTTCGGTTTGGGATGTTTAGGGTTTGGTTCAATCCGAAATGCCTAAACATCCCAAACCAACCCGAACCGAACATAGGTTCGGTTCGGTAGGGTTGAGGTTCAGTTTCAACATCCTCAAACCGAACCTATGTTCGGTTCGGGTCTGTTTGGGAAACCCGAAACATCCCAAACCGACCCGAACCTATGTTTGGTTCGGGTCGGTTTGGGATGTTTAGGGTTCGGTTCAATCCGAACTGCCCAAAATCGAAGGTTTTGTACGGTTCAGTTTCGGTTCCAAAAAAATCGGGTTGGCGGTTTGGGCAGGTTGGGGTTCGGTTTCAACCCAAACCGCCCGTTGCACAGCCCTAACGACCATAATCAAGAAACACAAAAACCTTTCACTAGGATAAACTCAGATCTCAAAAGATTATACAGATGAATTAAAGCTGTTGTAACTAATAATTTCTTCATCTCTCAAGAATCATCTAAAAACCAGACATGCTTGGAATCATGTAACAGATTATTTCACAGCAAATATATACACCCCCTGGTATATAATTACCTGGGTTAGTTCCAGCAAAGATGCCATACCAAAGATCGTCGTTGACGAATGATGTAGCTCTTTCGACAGCACCCAGATACACGCCAGGACCAAGACTAGGGGGCAACGGATGAAACATCTTCTGACTCGGGTAGTCGAGATCAACTGCAACATGCCGATTAGTTAGGAACCCGACTTGCTTATTTCCTGTCCTGCTTTGGACAATTGCACCCAACGTTCCATAAGTTTCCTGGCTAGCAACCTCAAACATGCAGGGGAGTTACTGAATACTTGAACAGAAAATGAGGGCATAAAGAGAGTAAGTGAAGACGAAGTGCAATGCTACCCGAAAGAATATACTTCAAACGACTGGTAGTAATATCGGTACTAGATGGACAGAATACGATACATCAGAGAATAACACGATAAAATATATTACCTGAGAACCTGATCCAATACATGGATCACTTCCACCCAAGCAATCAACAAGTTCTGTGTAGTGTTGTTGTGTTGGGGTGGCTGCAGGTGCTCCATAGTAAGCGAATTCTACGACATCAACTTCACACCAAACGCCTCCGGGTCCCTTGAAAACATATCGAAGAGAACTTAAGCACGAGGATTTTGTAAATGACAATCATATGGATTTACACGGTTTCAAAATCCCAGATTGGTGATATAGTTTTGCACAAGTTACTTGTGTTTGGACAAAGCAGCTTCATGAATTGTAGGAACCATAACTGTACGAAACTAAACATAAGCACCACGGGAAATAACCTCGAGAGCAGTAGGCAGGCAGTAGGCAGGGCGCAGCCATTTCCTGTGAACTTTCCTGGCGACGAAGACAAGTATAGCTGGTATATCAGTCAACAAACCCTTCCTAATCCTAAAACCAACTGCAGTGCCCATGCTAACGAGTCGCAAGTTCTTGCTATGAAATGCCCTGATAGTCATCAGTTCAAGGAGTGTAGAAGCCCGCAACCCTTTCGGGCGACCAAGGATTTCAGGTAAAACCCCTTTCTGAAGATTCCCAAAGTAGTGTTCCCTATCTTCTGCACATGAGGCTATCCTGGAAGCAGGCCATGAAAAGTAGGCAGCACTGCTGTCAGAGAGCTGAACACCTGATGCAAAGGCTTGTGGTGGCAGACTCGATCCGAGGAGATATAGATCGTTGCAGAAATTCCTCTCCAAATCAAGCGCGGATTCCCCAGACTCGGAAGATCCAGAATTATGGGCCCTTAAATTCATTTTACCCGTATTCAGATCCATGAGCACTACAAGTGATGAGAAAAAGTCATATAACAGCTAGGCGCATCAACAATTTCGAATCATATAATAATCCAGAGAAGCTAATAAAACAAAATCTGGAAATCAGATAAGAAGAGTGACGGTGCTTAGTTTCTCCAATGGCAGCTGTAGCACCCAGCATTCAACAGAAGGGCTAAGGATGTCAAGTTATGACATCAAGATGATCAAGGAAATTTGAACGTTCGAACTTGGATCCAAATCACATTCCCCAAAGAACCATAAAATAGTAAAAGAGCAAGGTGAGGTTCGTACCGCTTCTATATAAGAAATCTTCATGATACTGTCTATGTCAAGCAATAGGATAGGATCCCCTGAAAATTTTATCAAATATAAGCAACAACAAAGCTAGAAAACAGTACATAGCCATAAAAAGCATGCTGATGCTTGCATTTTCAGAAGGGAACCTTGAGACTAATATGAGTAGTACCAGTTACACCCATCATTGTTTTTTCAATCCCCACACCCCCAAAAAAAATTCTGATTTCATCTTCAATCGCAAGGGAGGTTTAAACAAACATAAAAAAATATCAATCCCGAATAGGGATAGAGAAGAACACCTAATAACAAAAAAAAAGAAAAACAATCCAAGATTGAGCAGTTAAAAGAATGGGAGAGAGGATGTTTAAGTCCAGCAAGGCAATATTTCCACATAATGAGCATTAGATATCCATGTGAACAGTCCAACCTGAAGAAAAAGAATCGAAATGATCCCAAACCAAAGAGTCTTAGCTACACCACAGAAAACTGAAAATTTAATCTTGACTGCAAATTCAAACAACCCAGAAGATTTGATACCCTTATACATATATGCATATCAGAAATGATATTCCAGGTCAATCAACCAACATACTCACAGTAAAATCACAAATCAGAGAAGTGTTAAGACCATTACGCAAGGAGATCATACAGAGAAGCTAAATGAACTTGCTTTTCTGGGAGAGTCCACTCTCTCTGCTTGTGTGTGAAAGATAGGATGTTGTTATAAGGGGAAAGCTACGTTTACAAAAAACTACTGATTTAGAAAGAAAATTATTGACACTGTATTATAAAACACAATATCCAATATAAAACTCACGACTCGGTAAACTTAATGGCAATAATATATGCCAGTGTTGTAACAGAAACAGGTAGTTTGATTACTAGTCTATTTAAAAAAAAATATTTTTTTTCCCCTTTGCCCCTTTTCCCAGTCACTATCAACTCTTAATAGTCTTCTTTTTGGCCACTCATCATTTGAGTGATCAAATTATTGATGGAGCAAGAGAAGATTTCAATGGTTGAAAAAAGAGGGTGAGGCTAAAAAGAGTACAATTTTTCTTTGGATTCCACTGAAATTATAGGGGTTTTGTGGGGATTATGGGCCCATACATATTTGCTCCCCAAAAGTTGCACATTTTGCTCCTCCACTAATTCATTCCCAGCTATCACAAGCAAGAGCTCCTCCACATTTCTTCTGCAGCAACTTCTCTCTGATAAATTCTACCATCAATCCGTAAAAATAGAAGCTTTATTCAATCCCTTCCCTCCCTTCACCATTTACTCAAATAAAAAATAGTCCCAAACCCATTAGCACTGAATCACAACAGCAACACCTTTTTATTTTTTAAGTTTTTATTTGTAAAGTAAAATCTAAATGATTGTGGACTTACTGGTGAAGGGGTATCGCAACAATCTTTTCCAAAAACGTGGAAATCTGGCGAAAGCATCTTATCTTTAAACCCACGCTCGCCATTTCCCCCTCCATTGACGAAGCTGGAAGCTCATTATTGCTTTTAGGGCTATCTCCAAAGTCCGCACACGCGCCTATACGATGAGTTTTGATAGGAGTAGGACCCCAACGTCGAGCTCTTTTTCACGCGAATTCGTCATCTCGTGCGACACTGAGGGGGGTGGGGGAGAGGAAAGAGAGAGAGGGAGAGGGAGGGGGAGGGGGACAAAGAGGGCTGCTGTCATTATCTTTTCATTATCTTCTCCTGCTTTTGTCACCAGATTCCTCTTTACTCGTTGCGTCAATTATGGTATCATCATCGTTTTGAATTTCTTTCATTTCCATTTCCATGAAAGCATCCACTGTTTTTCACCTGCGGGGCTGGCCTCGCCTCTCTTCGATTTTTTTTTTTGAAAAGTGTCCACATATTAAAAAGTTATTAAATAAATTAGAGAAGGTCTTGGGTTAGGCAGACCTAAACGATTTAGGCGGGTTTTATCCATTAACCCAAGATTTAGGCGGGTTTTATCCATTAACTCAAGCCCAAACCCATATAATATACCCTATTTGGGATGGGTGAACCCATTTGGGTAGGATAAAACCCGCCTAAACCGTTTAGGCCTGCCTAACGCAAGTTTTTGCCAATAAATTAATATTGTTTCTATAATTATGGTTAAAATATATTAATATAGATAATTTAGTTTACAAAATTATTAAAAATATTGCATAAATGCAACTATTTAACAAATTAACTTTAGAATTTTTAAATTGCAAAATTATTTGAAACAAACGACAAAACAAACATATTTGTAAATGTAATTTGAATATTAAAATTTTCATTTTATTATTTTAATTTCTAAACTCATATTATTTTTAGGAATCAATGTATTTAATTTATAATATTTATTTTATTTTACAATAACCTAACATTTATAATTTTATAAATGTTAGACATTGAGTCGATAAAATGAACTAACTTAGAAATTAAATTATAATTTTCGGTGTAATATATTCAATTAAAAATATAGACAAATATTGCGAGTTAAATTATAATTTTGTAAGCACTATGTTATGTTTGTAAAGTTGATAATGTTACGAGTATAAATTTAAATACTTTTATTTTGAGTACAATTCCTAATAAATAACATGCGTGATGATAATTTATTAGACAAGTTTAGTACATATTTTTTATAAATTTTTATACAATATGTAATTAATATTATTTTATGCGAACTAAAATAATATATTCACTGAAACATAAGTTATTATTCAATAAAGTATATAATATTATTATCATAATATTTTAAATTAGATTATTTGTATATTATTATGAAGAACATATATTTGGGCAACGCGCGCGGGTATAAATCTAGTTATTAAATTATAATCATTTCAGTTCGGGTGTAGTGTTTTGGAGCTTATTCGAAGTATATAAATATACGTTTCAAATTAATGTATACTTATTAAAAGAATTATTAGATTATGGTTTAAAAGGTTAAATTAATATGTTTAATAATATTAAAAACCTTATGAAGTCTTTTATGTAAAAATTTCGGTTAATAATTAATCTATAATGTGAAGAAGATTTAATTATCAATTTAGAAAATGAAAAAATAATTCTTTTAGTTTAAGACCCAAAATATTTTAAAATATTTTCAATTCACGATCTCAATATTATGTTTTGGATTAAAAATTTGAGAACTTTAGTTCCTTAATTGCAAATTCAACTTTCGGGTCTTGATTACATAATTGAATTATTTTTTAATCCAACAACTTAATATAGTATTTTTTTTTTCGATAAGATTATTTTATCCAAATTAGTATGGACGATTAATGTTATCGATTAATGATTTGGTTCGACTTCCAAATCGACGATTAATTCAATAAACCAACGTAAATTATTCCGAATGTATTTACAATATTTTGTCCTCACCCACAGACTTTATATTAACATCCATACTTATATTGGAACTCGCCGGAAAATACTTTTCATTTATCCCTATATAAGTCAATCAGAAGATTAATTTCATTTCAATTATTAGCTAAAGAAAATAAACTTGAATCTCTTAAAAAAGATCAAGACAAATTAACACGAGATTAAGGGAGGCATGGAATGGGAATTGGTGTGATTGAGAATAGTGGCACTATAAATTATTGGAAAAATGGTGTCTTCAAACGATTGGCAAAATATCAAATCAAATTCCACAGCCCGATTCATTAATGATTAGAATTCTTGACAAATCTTTGGTGTGAGGCGTGGGCCATGTGCGGGCCGGGCCCTCCAGATAAGGTATGGTCCCTCGGCCCACCTCTCTATTATTTCATCATTATTGGGCCTTTGGCCCACCTTTTTGGCCAGTATTCCGATCCAAAATATCCGGATTTGCACGTTATGGGTGGGGAATAATTTTTATTTTTTTTTATTTTTTGTCGATTTTCAATCATATTATTCTCCCATTTTGAGTCCTTCTGTTTTTCAGTATTTGTGAGTGGTTTTATATATTTTACCAATCATATAGTTTTAATAAAATTCATTATTATTTAGGTATAACTAAATAAGCCCATTAAAGAGGCCCAAAGTAAGACCCACTCGCGTTCCTAGAGACCTAACAACAGGCTGGCCCAAGACAGACAGAATTAGATATGGCTAGCAGGTGAGTAAGAGCTCACTAAAAGCAGTTCGACCGATTGAACGGGACAGCTTGACGATAGAAGATACCTCCTCGCAGAAGAACGAACGAAAGAGATCTGCTTCTGGCGAACCACTCATGGGCAATAGGATAAGCTCGCAGAAATCTCACTATCTCGTTGGAGATAGAGACGTTGAAAAAACTCCGATAAAATCGGAGATCGCTACCCAACAGCCTCGACGAGAATTCAAGAAACCATAACACTACCTAAACCCATGTAAATAGTCATTTGTAAGCCAGATTTCGGCATATAGCTTTTCTCAATAATTGTTTACATTCTAATATGATTCTAGCTATTTTCGTACTTGTCATCGAGCTTGACGCCGTGGCGAATGAAGCTCGATTAAGCATCCTGTAACACCGGAATAAATTCCTTGTTTCAATACCACTATATATACACGCTTTTAAGTTTACTTTTAGTGATTCGTTGAATGCTAGTGCTTGTTTGTGTTTGTTTTATTACTTTGATTTTATCTATATTTTGTTTATCCTTATTCCTTGTCTTATTCGGGTGTAACTGGGCTTCGCATGATTTTCTCCTAATAATTATACGGGCCGCGGGAATCGACGTGGAGCTCGGGCTATAAACGGGCCGACCGAAAATTAAAATTGTAGCTATTCGCAGCGGAAATTATTTAAATTATTGAAAGAGAAAAGCAGTAAAACCTGGGCCCACAATATGTCTGTTAGCGAACGGAGCTCACCGCCGTCAACCGGCGACGTCCATGGCTGCGACAGGCTTTACCGCGCATTAAGCGAGTGCCACCGCCGGGTCGCGGCGGGTCCATCGCGCGAGGCGGCGTGCCGCCATCTCAACCGCTCTTTCGCCGAGTGCCTGGTGGCGGTGGCCTGTCCTGAGGAGTCCGACGCCGTGCGCACCCTCTGCTCCAGCGGCGGCACCGCCCTCAAGCGCCGCCAGTGTGAGCAGGCGAAACTCTCCCTCTCCGTCTGCCTGTCCAGCCATCAAACGGAATTCTGAGCTGCACAATTTCCACTTGGATATGTATGCGTGTATGCACAATTTCCACTTGGAATTAGGGCTGAGAATCTTCAGATCTAACTGTTTATCTAATCACAATTTGGGTTTTTTTTTTCCTTCTGATTTTTAGAAGAACGTTGATAGTTAATTTTTATTTATTTTTAATTCACATACATCTAGATATCTATGAAAGTTCGAATATCAGAGAGATCTTGATGAATAAACTTGAGTTGTGCTATCTAATTTTTTTATTTTTTTTTTTGAAATGTAATTTTTTAGTTTATATATTGTTTTTAAAATGTGAATTGCCAATTTCTTTTTTTGTGATTGCATTTGTAAGGATCTACTTAACTGGTTAAATTGCTGAAATAGACAAATTTATACAGTAAAATATCTAACTCATTATAAGTCGATTTTATAATCATTATTGTAGCAATTTCCGCCTAATACCACCTAAGTGCGTGCTAGGTAGTACTTAGATAAATCAAATATTCTCAAATTTTCGTGTTTAGTTGAATTAACGAGGAATCGGTATCTAAGGACTGCCTAGGCAGCTTAATTCGCCTAGGCGTCGTCGATTTAGGTGGCCGACTATGCAGATTATATATCGTATAATCCATTCAAGCGGTCTTTTAAAAAAAAATAATTAAAATTTATATAAATTTAATTTGTATCTCTTGATAAATATTATAATAAATATTAAAAATAAAAAAATTAGTATAGCAATTAACTTCCGCCTAGAAAACGCTTAAATTACTTAGACGCTAGGGATTTTTACAACCTTGTTTATAATAAAACAATTGATCATAGACAAAACACTTAAACCAGCGAGGTCGGGGTTGTTGTCACTTCAATTTAGGAGCAAAGAATGCACTTCTTCAAAACCTCAAACTTTATCTCTCAAAGCTTTAGCCTTTATTACACAAGGACTCCAAGGAGTGAACTAGCATAGTTGCATTAGTATAACAGCAGATACAACGTAAGACTCACAACAGCGACCTTACTCAAGGGAACCTGTCTCTGTCGTGTGGAGCAGAGTAGTCGATGTCAGGCCCACGGGGAATGATTCCGAACGGATTGATCGACGGGTGGCTGCCATAGTAATGCTTCTTGATGTGCTCCATATTCACCGTGCTGCTAACTCCAGGGATCTGGAATATTTCCTTGGTGTAGTTGAAGATGTTGGGATATTCGCGTAGCAGCTTCTTGTTGCATTTGAAGTGAACTGCGTAAACCTGCAACGATTCGCAGAGTCACTACCATGTCCGGATCTTGCAGCCATTAGACACAGACGTGAACGAAGAAGAAGAAAAAGAAGAAGAAGCCATACCTCATCGAATCTAATGAGGGTCACAAACAAGCGTATATCTACTTCAGTGAGAGTATTCCCACATAGATACCGTTGCTGGCTGAGAATCGCCTCGCATTTGTCCAAAGCTTCGTATAATTTTGTCGTAGCCTGCAAATAAGGCAAAGTGAAAACAAGGTTGTAAAAATCGCTAGGCGCTAGTCGAGCGCTCGGGTGGGGCCTAGCGCCTAGGTAGTTTAGGCGGGGCCTAGGCATTTTCTAGGCAGAAATTAATCAGTAAATTAATGTTTCATATTTAATATTTATAATAACATTTATCAATAGATAAAAACTAAAATTATATTTTGATTATTTTTTAAAAACACAAAAAATGGGTCATCTGAATTAAGTATACGACACATAGCTTGCTTAATCAGCCACCTAAATCGGCGTCTAGAAGCATTAAGCGGCCTAGGCAATGGTTAGGTACCGATTACTCACAAAACCGACTAGACACGGGAATTTAAGGGTAATCGGTTCGGCTAGGTACCGCCTATCACCTAAGCGGAGATTTTTACAACGAGTGAAACACATAGTTTGGGATTCAAAATCTTGTATTAGAAGCATCAAACCTCGTCGTAGGGCTCTTGTTTCTTGGCAAATCCACATCTGTAGACGCCATTGTTGATCCCATCGTACACCCAATCGTTCACTTCGTCGATCTGAGCTTGCAAATGAGAGGGGTAGAGGTCCAGAGCTGCATTTTCAGCTACATCGTTGAATTCTGTGTTGAACATGCGAATTATATCTCCACTCTCATTGCTCACGATTGTTTTGAGCTTCTTATCCCAAAGAACCTAGCAGAATGCACGTAACCATCACGACAACAAAACAATACCATACTTGAAAAAGAAATATGAGTTTGCCACTAACCGGAACTGTATACTTCCCGGTGTAGTTTGAACTTGCAAGCTCGTACAGCTCTCTTATGCTCTTCGTTCCATTCAGAGAGTCGGGTTCTGCACCCGGCTCCTCATCACCCGAGGCCGGAAACATCCATCCCATATGATCATCAACAACCTCCTTTGTCCTTCCCCATATAGGCTTAACTGACTGATACATTGAAGCAAAGTTAACCATCAATGCAAGTCAAGATCAAATACCATGCCTGAAACACACAAATGTGTTTGCAGACTTACGGTGAAACTGATCGCTTCGTCAAGGCCTTTGATCTTGAGGTACGCGAGGCACCTCGAAGCCCAGGGACAAGCATAGGATATGTAGAGATGATACCTCCCAGCTTCAGCAGGGAATGCAGAAGCAGGATCCCTCGAGACGAAACTACGAAAAGTCGAAGGGGTCCTAACAAATGCACCAGTTGTTGACATCTCATCCAGAGCAGAGCGTGCCATTTCAACAGATGAGCTGATTAATTTTTCATCAAAAAACTCGAATATTAGTTCTTTCATCTCCCCCAAAAATGAAAATCCCCTTTTCTTTTCTTTTTTTCATCTTTCAAAATCCCACATTTCAGCTAAGAGTAGTAGTAATCAAATGAGGGCATTTTGCCATATCAACAACAAGAATCAAGAATCGATCACCAAAACCTAAATTGTGTTTATTCATCAAATCTCTTTGCTAGGTTATAACTTATAGTTACATCAACCACGAAATTGATAAACGACGCCATTAATTCATCTCAATTTCAGACAAGCGCAACTCAGCTACTGAAAAATAATCTCATGATCGAAGTATGCAGAAACAGTGAAGAGAATTCAATGCAGTCACCAAATATCGATCAATTTCGAATATCAGAAATGAGGGAAAATCTAGTTTCCAATAATTAACAAGCATATATAGGCAATAAATAGCAATAATTTGTACCTAGAAACAGAGCTGTTGAAGATTCGAAGCGTCTTCCTCTCAAAGTTTCTCGATTCCGATTGCAGTAGAGAGAAATTAGTGAGGTGGAGTTGGGGTCTTAAAACAGGAAAAGATTTCAAAAAAATCATCAAAAAATTTCTACTTTTTTTTCAGCAACCACCGCACTCATTGCTGTTTTATATATCATGCACTACAACATCAACAGTTGCTTATAAACAACGATCAATCAAAACTAGCGATTCAACAAAATACAAAATAAATTTTTTTTACTTACTTTAATGCAATGATTATTTTATTAATTTTGTTTACGTAATATTGTCGGAATCTTGAAGCAACACAAATGTTGAAGGAAAGTAGAATTCAAATTTTGTTTCTCTTCATATATTTGGGCATTTATTTAATTTAATTAGCCTTCGTTGTATAAAATAAGATCACGCATGACGTATGCCACTGTCATTATTCCCATATAAAAATATTAAAAAGATTTATATATAAAGTAGGAATGTTAATCGGGCTGACCCATCGGGTTTCGGATTAATTCTATCGGGCTGCGGGCTATTCGGTCCGGATTGAATTAGGTTGACCCGTCGAGTAGCCAAGATTTATGGGTTTATTTTTATACAAATTTTCTTAAAATATTTTAATAACCCCTAAAACAAAATAAAAAAGAAAACGATGAACAAGCACAAATAAAAGACATCAAACAACAATATTTTTGCAAAAAAAAAAAGGGATAAGTGGATAAAAGGTTGTCCAAAATATATCAATCCTTATATATCAACTAATTTAAGTAATAAAAGTAAATTCTTCAACATATAAAATGATAAATATGAATTATAAAATTAAATGTAGCTTTCACTTGGGTGAACATCACAACGAGAGACTGAAGGTGCTTGAAAGGAAGAAATGGGTAGGTACGTTAATTAGGAGATGACGAGTGAACGGCAATGAAAGAGGAATAAATGAGAGATTTTTCAATTTGAAGGTAATGGACTACGTCACTGGGAGAGATAGATGAGTTTTTTGGGTGACGGAAAAGTAGATCTAAGGAATTAGGTGTATAATTAATGAGTGTAGTAAGATATAAATAATAC
>JAPKLW010001151.1:232547-252416 GCA_026898455.1 Plectranthus barbatus | reverse complement strand
TTGATCAGCTGCGACTTACAACTCAAAGACCTAAACAGGACTTTACACCGAACGAAGTTCGAAGTACTCTTGGACTGGCAGGATATTATCGTAGATTTATTGTAGGATTTTCCAAGATTGCCAGACCAATGACGCAACTCCTAAGGAAAGGGATTAAGTATATGTGGACTGAAGAATGTGAAGTAAGTTTTCAACGCTTGAAGGAACTCTTAACCACTTCCCCAGTTTTGGCAGTACCAGAGGCAGAGAAAAACTATAAGTTGTATACTGACGCCTCTAAAAGCGGTCTAGGTTGTGTTTTGATGCAAGAAGGCAAAATGATTGCTTATGCATCACGTCAATTGAGGATGCATGGATCGAATTACCCAACCCATGATCGGGAATTAGTTTCCATTATCCACGTGCTGAAGATTTGGAGACACCACCTCTACGGAGCTAGATGTGCGATCTACACTGACCACAAGAGCCTAAAGTACTTCTTTAAGTAGAAAGACTTGAATATGAGGCAAAGACGGTGGTTGGAATTGGCGAAAGATTATGATTTGATCATAAATTACCATCCTGGTAAAGCTAATTCAGTAGCAGATGCGTTGAGCAGAAAGGGTCCAGCCAAAGCTTATGTTGTAATTACGCAAGAAGAGAATTTGATTAAGGATATGGAAAGGTTAAATCTTGAAGTGATTTCACCACCAGAAATGGTGAGCACAAGAATAACAGCAATAAGAAAGTCTTGATCTAAGGACAATGATTGCGGAAGCACAAAGAAGGGATGATGATTTGGAAAAGATACAACAACAAGTCCGAGCAAAGAAAGTCGCAAACTTTCAAGAAGCTCATCTTGTACGACGGAAGATGGTGTGTGCCAAAAGTTAATAATTTGAAAGAAGAAATAATGAGAGAAGCACACGAAACCCCGTACACCGCCCACCCTGGAAGTACGAAGATGTACCAAGACTTAAAGTCAAAATTTTGTTGGAAAGGTATGAAACGAGACATAACCCTATTCGTAGAATGATGTTTGGCTTATTGACTAGTGAAGGTATTGCATCAAAAGTTGTATGGAAAGCTACAGCAGCCTGACATTCCAGAATGGAAATGGGATGCGATAACAATGGATTTTGTGACCGGTTTACCCAAGTCCCAAAGAGGAAACATAACTATTTGGGTGATTGTAGACTATTTGACCTAAAGCGCAAATTTTCTGCCAATCCAGATCACTTATGGATCAGATAAGTTGGCTCATGTTTATGTCAAGGAAATCATATGATTGCATGGAGTGCTAACGACAATTACATATGAAGCCACAATTGGAATGACCCCATATGAAGCACTTTACGGAAGAAAGTGCAGATCTCCTTTGTATTGGGATGAAGTTGGTGAACAAAAAACCTTAGGACTTGATTCAGTCGCTGAGATGATATAAATTGTTCGACAAATCCGTGCTAGGATTGAAGAAGCCAAAGATCGATAGAAGTCGTACGCTGACAAGAGATGAACTGAGTTGACTTTTGAAGTCAGAGACAAGGTGTTCTTGAAGATACCGCCGTCTAAAGGAATAATTTTTTTGGAGCTAGAGGCAAGATTAGACCCAGATATATTGGTCCTTACGAGATTTTGTAAAGGATTGGAGCCGTAGCATATCGTTTGGCTTTGCCACCCAATTTTGGGAATCCATATAATATACTAAAGCAGTTCCGGTCAATTCCCTTCAAAATTCTAAAAGACCGTGCACATTAAAAAACTCTAATAAAAGCCTAATTGTATTTTTCCTTTACAATTTTTGTATTTGCATAAAATTTATTTATTCTAATATATTAATATTTTCAATCATAAAATAAGTCTTTATTTAATATTTTATAACAACAATATATAATTATAAATATATTTAATATTATAATAATATAAAATTTTAAAATAAGAATAATAATATTATACTCCAATAGTTTTGGTTAATATGATCATTATTAAAAATAGTGATTATTTAAAATAATAATAGAATAAATAAAAAATAATTATAAAATAACATAAGATAAAAAAAAAAGAAATAAATAATTTGTTATTGAGATTTGTGAATGATAAATGAGAATGAAATCCACCATTTTGTAGGGGTTGTAATTTCATAATATTTGAATATCATTCTCATTCATATATTTTCAATTCTTTCAACCGACCGGTGTATTTCAAAATTTCCAACATCCACCAACCTAATGAATCATTATTATATTGTTGAAACTCTACATATAAAATATGTCCGTGCAACGCACGGGTGTATTTCTAGTGCTCATAATATCTTCCACGTGCCACAATTGCGGAAGTACATCTTTGATCCAAAATATGTTATTCATCAAGATGAAGTTCAACTCCAACCAAATCTGAATTACGAAGAAGGACCTGAAGCAATCACGGATTTCAAAACTCAAGAACTCCGCAACAAAAAGATCAACCTAGTCAAAGTCCTTGGAAGAATCACGGCATTGAAGAAGCAATGTGGGTAATAGAAGATAAGATGAAGGAGAAATACACAGAACAATTCTTGTGAATTGCAAAATTTCGGAACAATTTTTTTTTGTAGTGGGGAGGATGTAACGCCCCTCATTAAAAAATAAATATATTTATTGGAAATTTAGAAATTTATATTTTATTATTGAATATAATTCGAGATTTCGCAATCGATTTAAATTTTTGGAAATTTTTACTTAGAATTTATTCTAACCAACCTTACTTTTTTGGAATTTATTATTAATTGATAAATTTAATATAATCAATGCCAATAATTTTATGACAACCCGACATTCTCGTATCGGAAAAGTATTGACCGATCATTTTTGTAGATAGAAGAGAATATTATGGTCTCCCGTGCAATGATGCAAAGAGATGTGGAGTTGACGTGAGTTGATGTCAAAGTGACCGGTGTGACAAGTGAATGACAACCACTTTTACTTTTTGAATTTTGATAATTTCAAAATTATCCTTCCCTATTTTCTTTAAATGGGAGACTTCTCCCTCACTCTTTATTCTTCTCTTCACTCCCAACTCTCACCCACGTTTTTCCGGCAACTGCTCCGGCGAAGCTCCAGCGGAGTGAATCTTGAGGTAAAATATACATTTTTAGAATCCTCTTACGTCAATCTTTCCATTTCCAACACTCTTTTCTTCATTATTCATGTTTTATAAGTGTAATTTGAGCTAATCAAGTGTTGATCGAGTTTACAAAGCCCTAAGAACGTCAAGGAGGTATAGATAGACCCCCTCTAACTATTTCTTTAGTTTGATCATGTTTCCAAGTTTTTCCCTAGAATGAAATAGCATGATCCAGGCTTATTCTTGATGTTATGAGTACATATGTATGTTTATCATGTTATATATTAAGCCTAGAAACCACATGTGGGCCTAGGAATCGAGTTGTGATCATTTTGGACTATTTTTGAGATTTTTAGCTCCATGTTTAAATGCTGAGCCTATGTTTCGAATCGATCTTGTTTTTTATGTTTGGAATGTTGTCTAGACTCGTTATACATGTTTAGAAATCGTTTGATGTTGTTAGGAATCGAATGGATGAGCCCGGATAACCATTTGAGACAAAACTCAAAATTTCTGAAATGTTGAGCATATATTTCGATTCAACCATATTTTTTATGTTTATGATGCTTAGAATCATATATAGACTCATTATATATGTTTAGAAACCATTGAGTGTTGTTGGAAATCGATTGGATGAGCCCTGATAATCGTTTGAGCCAAAATCCCATTTTTGAACCGAAGGCAATATTTGCCTCTGTTTCGATCGGCGGAGCTCTACATCGGTCAACGTGGATAGCCTGCATCGGTCGATATGGAGCCCCTACTCCATTTTCACTTGTCGACCCCTCGTTTTGATCGACACACTTCCGTATCGGTCGACACGTTTCATGTCGACCAACACCATTTTATTTCGGTCGACATGGATAGATTTTTAATAAAATATTCATATCGGTCGACACCATTTCACATCGGTCGACACTCTTTCACGTCAACCAACACAGACCCATTTTTATTTTGTTCAATATTGCTCTTTTGATTAGACCCAACCTATCTTTCATCTCAATCGACCTTCTTACATTAATCAACAAGGACAATAATTTTTTTTCTTCATTTTTCTCCTTTAAACCACTTGATTCAAACCAACTTTGACTGTTTGATCCGATCTTTCATTTTCTTAACTTTCTTGAAGCCAATTGTTTAATCGAACTTGTTAAACTTTGAACATCAAAATCCTATCAGAATTTGATTTGTATCTGAGATTAAAACTCTATTGATTGTATCTTTTGACATGACTTGAAACCATTTGATGAGTTCTTATAATCTTAATCAATTGAACCTCGATTCGTAATTGATTATGAAACTTCTTTCAATCACAATCCTTGATGCAATTCTAAGATAATAGACGAAGTTTTGTACTTGTTCAATCAAATTGAACGATGAACTTCATAACTCTCAATATTGAATTTCGAATCATATCATCAATGTTTGACTTCCTTGTTCGTCAAACTAAATCGATAAATTATTCTTTCATAACCTGATATACGATGGGACAAGGTTAAAAAGACCATGAATGATTAAGAGTCTAGAATTCTTTGATGTATCATATTATAGATTTCTCAATCTTTGGGGACTTACACAGATTCCATATTTTATAAGAATGGGCAAGGAGAAGGTTGTCAACTAGAACGACCTACTGTTTACCACACCTACTCAATGTGGGCTTTCTTACCCCTATATCGTGGGTCAAATTAAAACAAAATGATGTTATTTTTCAAAACAAATCAAGCATGAAATAAATGATTTTTTCATTACTATTTTGTCATTGTCTGTTGTTTTGTATTTGTTATCTGTCCTCTCTGTGAGGGAAATCGACTTAGAGAAAACATCAAACATATTAAACGTAGATCTTGTCTCTACGTTCTACGAGCCTTAACGATTGTGCCCTGGTTGAGAAAGAGATACTATAGGTTACTGCACTATGATGCTGACATGCTAAGGGTCATGCCCTACTCTAACTAGCATCGTGATTGTGGTAGGAGGTCACCTCACAGTCACATTTTTTTTATCGTACATAGTTTGACTTTTGTAAAAGTGCATGCTCATTCTCATATAATGATTTGGTACCATAGGAGGATTTCAAACCTGAAACCCCATGTGCATGAAAGGATTTTTACTTGCAAATTGAATTGCATAATCTGATTGCCAAGGACCAGTTATTGGATATCATAAATTAGCTGCTAAGCCTATGATCAAAACCTAGCATGCTCCTATTGAATTCATAAAAAGATTGCTGAATATCTGGATGAATTTAATCTCTGAAAATTTGCGCAGGGATTTGATCTTTAATCCTTCTTGCGCAATAAGATTGAATCCTGAAAAGATCAGAGTTAAATATCTTGATTTTATATGAATAAATCCGAAAAAGAAGAAGAAGAGAGTGAAAGAAGACCCTCCATATCTAATCTTTTGATATGTATCCCTTGCTCCAATCAGGATATCTGGTGAAGATTCCATCCGGATTCCGTACCTATCGAGAAGTAAAATTTCCTTCCCTTATCTCAGATCCAGTCGACAACTTTTGCTCCCAAATCTCTGGTTTGCTGCTAATCAACTTATGATCTTGTGGTGCATTAAGATCTGAAAACTAGGGGGTATTTATAGGAAATTCTAATCCCTACTGGGCTTAACCTTTTTGAGCTTCTTAGGGAATGTCGTCATCCTATACTGGATATGGTTACCTAATCAAAGAACTAGAAGTCATTCACAAGTTGCTACCACCCAAGATACAGATATACAAGTACATGTAAGACTCTCCACTATAGTATCTCAAAGTGATACACAAACTTGTATATACCTCTTGAACCTTCATTAGGCTTTAGATTTCATCAAGCCATCAAGATCAAGATTCTTTTAATGTCAAATAAAAGAATCAATCTCAGTTAGGTCATATCAATACGTACCAAATGCACCAGCACATCTAGTGACCAAGATAAGCCACTAATTATTGACTGTGTTGAAGCCTAAACCGACAGTCTATTCTAGCACTGTCTCAGATATGATAACCTTTATATCTCGCTTGATCGAGTGATCCATACGATCTTCTATGATCTAAAACACATGGTATGATCTTCCTATCGACGAGATAAGAGAATGGAGTTGCTAGCGATATATGTTTGTTAATTTGGACAGGAGATGATAATACAACAATAATGATTCCCAGTATATTAACCAGAAATCATGTTCATAATATACCAATCATAATTCTTTTAGTATCTAAATCCATCAGTGCAACCCGATGTAAAGGCATGATAAAATTATTTATGAATTTATTATTTCAGACATGTTTTCACTAAGTAAAATTTGTACTTAGTCCCTTGCATTATTTATAAAATTTGCAAGTTAATAGAAGCTTTGGACCAAAGTACAAGGTAGCAGTCGGAGTGGAGCTAAAGACTTCCTTTTATAATAGTTAGATACTGATGTTAGTATACATTGAACTATATGTTATTTTATCACTCGAGAAGTCAAGATCCCTTCTTGAGTAGGCACTTTAATTCTTCTTTGATACACTTGGGATAATTGTGTTGATTTACACGTTGAATCATATGATATTTACTTCTTGATTGTTATTCCAAATACATGTCTCACACCCAATGTGCCTCAAATCCTAATTTATGTTTTCTTTATAAATCGGGGTGTGACACATCCTGTTGATGGATGCAGCCTACTAGTTTGCTTCAGGGTACCTAGGTGTTGAGAAGACATGCTTGATCTTGTATCGGTCATATAAGTCTTTCATTTTTGCTAGTGAACTACGTGTCATTGTTTGTTCTGGTCTCTTAAAGCATACCAAATTGGAATAAGATGTGTGTCTAAATAAATATGACGACCTCCTTATCTCTGATCTTGCTCAGTGCCTCGACTTTGACCCACTTTACGAAGTAGTCGGTGGCTATCAGTATGTATTCCTTCTGTCCGGTCCCTTAAGATAGTTTCCCCATTATATCCATCCCCCAATTCATGATGGGCCATGGAGCGATTGTGGCATGTAGTGGCTTTGCATGCTTTTTGGAGACTAACTCAAACCGTTGGCTTTTGTCAGACCTCTTCGTGTATTCCCTAGCATTAGTTCTTAAGGTAAGCCAATAAAAGTCGGCTGATATGCCCTTGTGGGCGAGTGGTCGTGCCCCTGTGTGATTCCCACAATCTCCTTAATGTATCTCAGCTAGGGCGTTCCCTGCTTCCACTTTAGTTAGGTGAACCTTCTATAGACCTTCAATATAGGCATTTACCTTGTATTACGAACTTTTCCATGATACTCATTAGTTATCCTACTTTGTGTCTCTCCGTTGGTTTCAGTCCTCCTTCGATAAATTCTATAATGGGGTTTATCCATGAGTTTTGGTTGGTTTTAGTATTTTTAGGGCCTTATTTGTTGGTCGACAAGATGGTTCATCGGCCTACACCACGGGGATTGGCCGAAGGTTTTTCTATATTTTAGTGGAGGCCAAGTAAGCGATGGCATTGGCCTATAAGTTTTCTTCGCATTCCACATGTTTTATGTCGCATTCTTTGAATTCCTTCCTCGGAGTTGTTGCTAGTTGGTTGTATTTGAGGAGTTTGGGCTCTTTCACTTAATACTCTTAGGTTATTTGCATCTCTACGAGCTGGGAGTAGGGGTGGCAATTCGTGCGGATCGGATCCTTATCGTGTCAATTCGTTATCGATCCGATCCGTTAAGGTCAAATCCGTATCCGATCCGTTAAGAAAAACCGAAATCCGTATCCGTATCTAATCCGTTAAGCTCAAATCCGTATCCGCACGTATCCGATCCGTATCCGTTAAGAATTCAATAAGTATCCAATCCGAATGATCCGTTATGTATCCGATCCGATAAGAATCCGAATTGTTTTAATTCAATAAGAATCCGTTTCAATAAACACAATTATAATCCAATAAAAAATTGATAAGATAATACAAAATATTTATATTGGATTTTTCAAATAATGTGTTTGATAAATAAATAAAACTGCAACTGCATTTGAAATTAAAATCCTCAATCAAATATCTCAAGATACATAGATAAGTCTTAAATTCAAATTTTAGTGGTCAAACATGCTCATTTCTAAATACTGATCAATCTTTCACCTTAGTCGTCAATACTCCACTTACAATTTTGAGAGAGAAAAATATTAATTTATATTTTAAAATTTATAACAAATAAAATAAATTATAATAAATACCATTAATCTATCATGGTAAAATTGAAAGAGTTGAGACAAAGAATGAGAATCTACAATACTTTCATCTACATTAAAATTTAAGATCTCACCAATTAGTTAATCCGTTGATACAACTCAATTGAAAACATGGAGTTGAGAAAAAAAAGAAAGTTATTAAATTTTTATATTAGAAAAAAATAAATATTAAAAAATATAAATAATAGATAAATAAATACATTTTTTGGTGGTGAATTAATAAAATGTGACATGACCAATGAAGAACCAAGAGATTTGAGTTTTTTTTGAAAGAACTCTAAATCTATATTAATATATCAAAATCAATTAATTAATTATTATATTTAAAAAATAAATAATTTTTATTAATTTATCAACGAATATCCGTATCCAATCCGAATCCGATCCATTTAATGAATTATCCAATCCGATCCGTATCCAATCCGAATCCGATCCGAAATTTTCATGTCCTTATCGTGTCGATTCGATAAGGATCTATATCCGATAAGCCTCAATCCGTATCCGTTATTATCGTGCGGATTCGTGTCGGATTATCGGATCGGATCAAAAATTGCCACCCCTAGCTGAGAGTCACTTTGTATGTGGATTCATCAAGCTCTAGACTCTTTTGCGAGCTGCATTCCTCTTATCATGGCCTCATATTCTATTTTGTCGTTGCTAGCTTCAAAGTTCAATCTTATTGCCTATTTAAAAGCTTCTTCCCACTGGTTCTTCAACAGTATTTTACCCTATTTCCATTGATGTTGCTCACCCCGTCGACTTGTAGGGTCTATAGGTATGCTAGTGACTCTTCGTACTTGAGGGTTGCCATTTGTTTTTATGCTTTGAGCGGGATTTCGATGAAGAAGTTGGCTAATACCTTGGATTTCATGGTCGTGTGATCACTGTAGAAATTACAGATAAATTATAATAGAGTGGTGCAAATAAATTTGTAAAACCCAAAGGTTGTCGAACCCACAGGGAATGTATGACAATTCTATTCCTAGTACTAGCTATAGTTTCTAAATTATAGTTGTTTGAGCAACTTGAAAACAAGATTTGGTTTGGAATTTAAAGATGACAAAGCAGAAATTTAAAGGTTTTGAAAACAGTAATTAAAGATACAAATTCCAAGGTAGATAATCAAATCATCAACATGCAAAATTCATCAACTCAGCAATGAGGAAGAAATCAGATTCAAATGGATTAAATTCCGTGTTTGGAAATTAAACCCTAGATTATTAATGTGTGATTATCTCCTCTCGGTCTCAAGAACACAACATTAACCAATCCCAATAATTATTAGATTTTTAATCCTACAATTAATTCTGTCTTTTGAGACATAAAACAATTGTAATTAATTTCCTCTTCCTATTACCAATTTTCACCTCTTGGTCCTTCAATTGATAACTACAAAAACAGATTGAAATTCATCTTTCAATCCTTCTTTATATCTAGATTTGATTAATTAAACTCAGGAAATTAAACCATGCTATTGAGTTGAATCATTTAAACATGCATCAAGATTTAATCATCAAAGCCCTAGAATCTGCTAGGGTTTCTAGCCACAAATCATGGATAGAAAGAAAGTAGACATATTATTAAAGAACATAATTGAACTTACATAGAATAGGAATCTTGAAAAAACTCCAAGTCTTGAATTCTCTAGGTCTAAAATCTTTGAATGGGAAAAAGAACTTTTAATTTCGAGTCTTACAAGTATATTTATAGAGCGAAAAATATATCTCAACTAGGTATTGGACTAAAATATCAAATATATCCAAATCTGGCGTGATTTTCCTTCTTCGTCCTCGGTGTCGATGGACATGCAGGATGTTGATCGACACACACGTCATGTGTCGAGCCCTATTTTGATCTCTCCTTTGGTCGACAGCCAACCTCTGTGTCGACCGATAGGCAGGGTGTTGGTCGACACAGAGGTTTTTGCTCGGGTTCTTGGCTTATCTTCCACGTCGGTCGACATCGATCCCGTGTGTCGACCGATACATAGGCTTCATCAATTCGACTATTTTCACCACTTAGACACTTCTTAGCCCAAAAACCTTCAAAAACTCACCATGGCAAGCATAACATCCTCTATAATATACTTATGCACGAAAATAACTAAAACTAAACATAATGTAACTAATATAATGGAGAAAAAATATAGATAAGTGAGTGTGTCCAAACTGTACCCTCCTATCTCCACCGTCAGTAATCCTCCCGAAAGACTTGGCTTTGAAAATATTGAGCATAGTAGGGATGACGTTACCTCCTTTACTTGAAGCACCTTGAAGTATGGCATGAGCATTCGTGTCGCCGTTACTAGTGCGAGTGCTAATTTTTCAATAGTGGTGTATCTAATTTCGGCATCCATTAGAAGTTTGCTTTGTAGTGGACTGGATGTTGTTTTCCAGCCTCTCCCCAACAAGGACCGCTCCCACAGAGTACACAGATTATGATAGGTCTATCAATAATGTTTTGCCAGCCATCGATTTTGATAGGAGTGGTGGACTGACTAGGTATTGCTTTAGTTGCTCAAGTGCTTCCGTGCTTTCCTTCGTCGACTCAAACTTCTTTTCCTTTTTCATTTTCTGAAAGAAACCATGCATTCTGTCTGAGTACCTCGAGATGAATCGGCTTACTGCGTTCTCTTTTGGGTTTCTTGGGTGTTCAATGTCCTGGATTGCCTTTATTTGTGATGGAATTGCCTCGATCCCTCGTTGGATGACCACATGCCCTAGGATTATTTTTGAGGCCGAACGAACATTTCGCTACATTGAGCTTCATCTTGTACTTTCTAAGAATATTGAAGCCTTCACTTAGGTGTTCGACGTGCTCCTTGGCTTTGACGGACTTCACTAGCATGCCGTCTATATAGACCTCCATGGTCTTTCCTAGCAGTAGGTTGAACCTCTTATTTATGAGGTGTTGATAGGTCGATGCAACATTCTTGAGTCCGAATAACATACTTTGCAGTAGTATATTCCCTTATTAGTCATGAATGACGTCTTTTGTTGGTCTTCTGGATGCATGCGTATCTAGTTGTGTCCCGAGAAGGCGTATATGAAATTGAGCAGTTCATGTCCGGTTATGGTGATGACTATACTATCAATGTAAGATAGTGGGTCCGGATCTTTCAAACAAGCTTTTTTAGGTCAGTGTATTCTACGCATACTCAGTTCTTCCATTCTTTTTCTTCACGACCACTACGTTCGCAAGCCACATCGGGTATTTATCTAATATCGAGTAGCTTTTTGGCTTCTTATTTTCTTCCCTTGTTCTTTTCATGTGCAAACTTCCTTCTTCTTTGTTGTACAAGATTCGGGTTGGGGTCGACTTGTAGTTTGTTGGTCATCATTTTAGGGTCGATCCCGGTCATGTCGTGGTGAGACCATGCGAAGACTTATTTTTCCCTTTGTGAGGAAGTCAACCAATAGACATCAAATTTCCGATCCGAGTTCGGCCTATAGGTCTTTTTGTCGGGGTTGAGCCCGCTTATTTCTACTTAGGGGTGGAAATAGTCCAGGTCGTCCGACAGGGGCCTTGAGTCTGGCCTGGCATGGCTCGGCCTATTTACGAAAGAGACCAAGCTTGAGCTTTGTGAAAGCCTATATAACTAAATAAGCCAGACCAAGGCTTAATAATAGGCAAGTCGAACCTAACAGGCCAGCCTGTTTAAAAACAAATAAAATAATTTATTAAATATATTTAATTTAATGATATATTTTAAATTAAAAAATCAAGATATAATATCTAAAATAGGTATGTAACCCTAATTTTTATCTATCAGAATACCCCAGCAACACCACTCACTTGTCTGTTCTAATTTTCTCCTCAGACGTTGAACGCTTGCATTGCCCTTGTAGCTCCGGACCTTTGCACCGCTACAATACCCACCGCTCGACTCTTCCACAGGCGCCGTACTTACTATTCGACCCTTCCATCCTGCCATACTTATATAACAAAGATTCAGCCCAACTAAGTTGAGACTGGAGTTAGGACGAATCGAACAAGGGTGATTCTTTTGTAGGTGCTCAAATTACCTGTACACCCTATGAGTCTTCGATCTCGAGAAGGCTGATAAGTTGAAGCAATCTCTTCCACCAAGTCTGTTAATACCCTTCTACTGCATTTCTATTTTTCCCTCATAATCTCCTCTCACATTATATAGGAGTAATATATATATAGCTATCAAAGTGTTGATTGCCAGTATCCATATATATTTTATGATTGCAGAAAATTTGTACTAATGACAAACTATTTTCAAGAATATATTGCAATTGAATCGTAACACATTATCTCAGGATCTTGGTTGAGGATTGTTTAAAATAAATGTTTGTGTTGCCTCTTCTGCAGTTTAAGTGTGCAAGACTTGTGAAGCTGAAGTAGCAGGTTAATAGGATTCTTCTTCTTTTTTATTTTTATTTTTTATTTATAATATTAGTTTGAAAAACTATTCTTTAATTGGATTTGCGAGCAGCCATTTGTAGTGAGAATATTTATGGCGCTGAAAGCAAGAAGTATACTGTGCTTTCACAGTGCTCAGGGCTTTGAAGTTGAAGTCATTATGAGCTCTGAATGTAGTTTTGTGATTTGGGTTAACACCCGAATTTGCATTATTAGATTCAGCTGGATCCCTATCGACATTAGATATCTTCTAATGAGATTTACTTAACTATATTTATAAAAATAATAGGTGTCAGTGATCAAAGTTTCATGATTTTGCTCAAAATTTCTTTTGTATTTTATTTGTCTTTCTTATTTGTTTGTTCTTAGCTTAGTGAATGTCTTGATGAAGGGATTCATTCTGGTGAGTGGTGGGAGAACTTGTGAAGAACTTCAGCTAAAAGTTAAGTAAACTTACTCACATGTATAGTTTTTTTTTTTCAAACTGAGTTGTTAGTTTTTATAGTATTTTATTTATGTTTAGTTGATTCTCTAAATTTGTTAATAGTAGTAAAGCTTTCATTTTTTATTTCTAAAATATTGTTTCTGGTATCTGTTTATTGTTTATAACATATGTGAAATCCTGATTTTGGTGATATATTTGTGAAATACTTATTCTTGAAAATATGTTGAGAATAAAAAAAGTAGATCAATAAATTAATGCGACAATTAGTTAATCTTCGAAAACTAATTAATTTCAGAGTTTGTAGCATGTAGTATTCTTAAGTTTTTAATTATGATATTTACTTGTTTATGAATGCAAAACTGTAAGCTCTAATGAAGGTTTAATTTAGATAAATAAGTAGTAATTATTTTATGTTTGATTACTAGGATTATATAATTTGAAATGGAGAATAATCAATTATTTACACAATCTTCTACAACACAAAATGAGTCTAGTGAAGCAGAAAATAGCACAATTAGAAGTAAGAATCAAGAGACCTATGATGATTGTGTTACAAAGAAAAAGAGGGCAAAGACATCAATAGTTTGAAATAATTTTGATGAAATTGATCTTCCTAAAATATGAATGAAGGCTATTTGCAAGTATTGTAATGATAAATTTGCAATTGGTGGGAAGGGGTTTAGTACTAGTCATCTAAGAAGTCATACACAATCTTGTTTACAAAGAAAGTTGCACATGAATGCTTCAATGAAACAACCTACAATTCCTTTCAAGTCTTCTATTTATGCGGGTAATCCATTTTTGGTTTCTGGGGCTAGATACTCAATGAGAAAATGAGAGAAATAATTGCTACATCAGTTATGATTCATGAGTATCCTTTTAGTATTGTAGATGATCAAGCTTAGATGTGGGCATTTCAATATGCCAATCCAAAATTTCGAAAAGTTTCTCGTAAAATAGTGAGAAGTGATTGCTTGGCAATCTATGAGGCAGAGAGAAAAAACTTGAAGGCTTTGTTGAAAAATGTGAGTAAGATAAGCTTAACTACTGACATGTGGAAATATAGTCATCAAGTGACTGACAATATGGTTTTAACTGCTCATTTTATTGACATAAATTGCCTTCAAAAGAGAACTTAGAGCTTTAGTAAAGTGCCAGCTCCTAGACGAGGGGTTGATGTGGCAAATGCAATTTTTAAATGTTTGAAGGCTTGGAGGATTGAGAGTAAAATATGTTTTGTGACAGTAGATAATGCTTCTTACAATGATTGTTGTCTCCGAAATCTTAGGGAGAACTTCACATTTAATAGTAAATTGGTGCTCGATTAAGTTTTCTTTCATGTTAGATATTATGCACACATATTAAATTTAATTGTGCAAGACGACCTGGGTAGAATTAAGGATATATTTCATAATTTTAGGGAAACTTTGAAGTACATCAATCACAATGACTCAAGGTTGAAGTTATTTTATGATGTTTTGGAACAAAAGATTTTGAAGGAAGTAAAACTTGTTGTAGATTGTCCAACAAGATAGAATTCTACATTCCATATGCTTCCTATTATTGCCTTAGGATTTTGGATTATGACTATTTACAGATGAAGATTGGAAAAAAGTGAAGAAAGTTTGTCAACTTCTAGAAGTGTGCAATCTTGTTACACACATCATCTCAAGTACGAGTTATCCTACTTCAAATCTATACTTAACTGAAGTTTGGAGAGTGAAGCAAGAAATTGATAAAGTTGTTCTTGTTGAGAATATATTTATGAGAGATATGACTATGCAAATGACAATGAAATATGATAAGTATGAGGGTGAACGTAATCTTTAGATGACTATTGCTAGTGTTTTGGATCCGAGGTGCAAGTTTCATGTTGTGAATACATATTTTCCTTTGATAAATATTCCAAGTGTATGTAAGGAAAATATTGATAAAGTGAAGAGTTCACTTGAAGCCTTGTACAATGAGTATGTTGAGATGAGTGAGGAGGAAACATCTACCAATATGGGTGGTGATGGAAGCAATGATATAAACCACTCAATAACACAAGAGCGTAGTCCTTCATTAATCATTGGGTTTAAACATATCATGAATATTGTACGTAAAACTCAAGTAGAGCCCCATCAAATTTCGAATTACAAACTTACCTTAATGAGAGTTTGTACATTCTAAAAATGTATTCCAAATACTTTTTGTGCAATGGAGTGGTGGATAAGCAATAGCTTTAAGTACAAGATATTATCTAAAATGGATGCTAATGTATTAGCAATGCCAATCTCAACAGTTGCATCTGAGTCCAATTTTGTTGGGAATACTGTTAAGATTGTTGGAATATACCCCTTTAGATCTTATTGTTTATTTGTATTGGTTTTGGTGCATCAAAGCTAGATAATCTAGTCTCTAGCAACTTAAAATTGTGTCAAAGTTGTAAAAGTCCTGTATAGGATGATTATAATCGAGTTGTAATAGAGATAGAAAAGATTGCTGAAGATTGCTGAAGGATTCAGCAAAATACGAGAAGATTGCTAGAAGACTCAAGTGCGAAGAGATTGCTGAAGGATTCAACAAACACAAAGATTGCTAGCAAACAACGAAGTATCGGAAGGCTAGAAAACATACGGAGGTTGCTGAAGGTATATAGCGAACAAATTGCTGAGTCTCAACAAGGTTGCTGAGATCTCAGCAGATAAATGACGAACTCAGCAAAATGTCCAATAGCAATCATCAATCAGTGAAATCAAAGGATCTTCAATTTCCAGAGATTAAGGAATCTCTCGAATAAAAAAGCTGAATAATCAAGAGACAAAAAGGAGATTTCTAGAATTAAACTCAAAGATCCATTTTGACAAGTCGGCTAAATGAGGAAAAGAACCAATCAGACAAAGAGGAGATTTGAAGAGTCTCTGTGCTTTTCAGAAAAAGAAAGAAGGAGATTGGCGGTTCGGACCAACAATTTATAACGGAAAAAAAGATTCAAACATATTTGTTTGAATCTTCGTCTATAAATTGAAGGATTCGTAGAGTGACAAAAAGTTTGGCCAATTCGAAAGTTCAACATTTACGAGCAAATACATGCATACTCTCTGCTGAATTCAAAATCTGATCTAACATTGATCGAGGCTTTGCAAAAGCTCCCGTGTTTATCACAACACCGAAAAAGCTCGTTTCTAAGGTTATTCTTGGAGTTCTTTCTGTCTAAGAAAGAACTTAGCAGTCACCTTGATCTGCTAGGTTGACTAGTACAGGCTACTGCCGCAAAAGGAGAGAAGTTCCAGGAAGAACTATAAAGTTCCTAATCCGACATTTGAGGAGAAGGGAGGTGTATCCTCACTCCAAGTATTGTCGAGAAGATTGAAGCTCAAGGGTGCTTGAAGGTGCGGTTGATGAGACAGAGGAGTTGATTGCAGTTAGAGATGAAGTTCTACCTTGTATAGTCAATCTTAATGAATTTCTATTCAACAGACTGAAGAGTGGACGTAGAACATTTTGTTCGAACCACTATAACCTTTGTATTATTTACTGCTTACTGTTTCATTGCTTATCTGCTAATTTAAAACACAACACATCAAGTGTTGGTGTATAATCTGCAATAAACCTAAATATTTCTCGAGCTTAAACACATATTTTATAAAGACTTGCTGAGTCGTGACCAGAGCAAGATAAGTGCAAGACGTTTAACGTTCCGCTGCATTTACAATAACTCTGATCAGGGACCGACAAGTTTTAGTGTACGAGGAAGAGTGATTAATGATTATCACTCTAGTTTGAATGTAGAGTCAATCGAAGCACTCATATGTGGTGGAGATTGGCTTCGCAATAAGTATGACTTGAAAAAAAAAGGTAATATTTTATTTGTTATTTAAAAAAATTTATATCGCATTTTAAGATTGTATCTATTCTATATATATATATATTTCAAAGAACTTGAACAAGAGCAAGAGATTATTTAAATGAAGATGATCTTGGTTTGAAGAAAAATAAGGTAATAGTTTGTTGGTAATTGGTATATATAATTTCAGGATTTAATAGTACTATTAGTTTTCATGTTCTTTGTTTTCATTTCTCCTTGTTGATCCTAGTCTACCTCTAAAATGGATGTGGCAAAGCACTTGTATATTTTATATTTCGGTTAATTGAAAACACTAAGCCATCATTTGCTGCAAGCAACTAGTGGGCATGTCTTGTAAGGTCGTTCAGGTAGGTATCTAATCACTTTATATTTCATAATTGTTCATTTTCTTCATTGAGATTTTAATGTCTTTCTTCCTTACACAGTTCAAAACTAAAACCAGCTAGAAAACAATTGGAATCGACTTGTATACTTTTATTTTTTTTACGAAGGCATTTGAACAAGAATAAGAGACGATTTGAAGATTGAGAATTGCTTTAATATTAATTTTTAATTTTTGGTGGTATTTTATTATGTTTTTTATGAACACTGTGTCATTTGGACTTGGAAATGATTACGATCATTATTTGCTAAGATTTAATTTTTTTAGTATTTAAGTTAAATTTATATTATATTTATTGCTAGGTGAATGATTTAAGTTGATTTATTTATTTTAGTTGAAAAATCAAATCTTGAAGTATATAGGTTCATATAGGCTTTTAAAAGGCCAAAAGCCCAACCTATTTCACTATAAATGTTGTATGATCATATCCTGACTGAATTAACATACATATTTCGTAAATGTTTTTATCATCTTATCTCGTCGATAAGGAGATCATACGATGTATAGTAGATCACATAAGATCGTATGGATCAGTTGACCTAGAGAGATACAAATAGTTATCACCTGTATAATGCTTTGAGTATAAGTGGGAGATTGATAGAATTATATACTAAAAGCATTATGATTAGTATATTATGTACAAGGTTTATTGGTTAATATACTGGGAATCATGAATGTTGTATTATCATCTCCCGTCTGAATTAATAAACATGTTACACAAATGATTTTATCCTCTTATCCCGTCGATAGGGAGATCATACGGTGTGTAGTAGATCACGGAAGATTGTATGGATCAGTTGACCTAGCGAGATATAAATAGTAATCACAACTGAGACAGTCTTAAAATAGACTATTGGTATAGGCTGCAGCATACGCGGTAATAAATAACTTATCTTGGTTGCCTGGTATGTTGATGCGTGCGGTGCACATTGATAGGACCTAAGTTAAGATCGATTCCTTTATCTGACGTTAAAGGAATCTTGATCTTGGTGGCTTGATGGAATCTTAAGCCTACATAATAGTACAGAAGTATACACAGGTTGTATATCACTTTGAGATACAGTGAAAGGTTCTAGTCGAGCTTGTATATCTGTATCTTGGGTGGTAGCAATTTGTGTATGACAGTCTGTAACTTGAACTAGGTAACCACATCCAGTATAGGATGGTGACATTCCTTGAGCAGCTCAAAAGGTTCATTATGCTAAAGTCCTGCAACCTGATTAATTCAAGCATAAGTGAAAACGGTTGAGTGGATTGACTCAAGAATGTAAGATGTTAATTAATTTAATAGCTTGTCAGAGATTAAATTAATTAATGAATGTCTATAACCTTAAATGTGGGGATATACCGAGCCTATGCAACCCGTTCTTCACAACGTGGTAGCAAATAAGTAGGACAATATTGATTCTCTGGTGGCATGAATCAATATTAATTAATTAATTATATTCTAGGTTGAATATGGAAATTAATTAATTGATATGCTTTATTTTTTATTTGCATTCTGGTCTGGCCTATGAAAGCTCAAGTCCATCTCAGATCAGAATTCTCCTATAAATACCCATCAGGTTCTCATATCATAACACACCACAAGACCATAAGTTGCCAAGCAACAAACCAATAACTAGGAGCAGCTATAGGCGACACAAGATCTGAGAAGAGGGAGGTGATAAGCTCATTATTTTACTCACTTATCTATATTATTTTCTACTATTTTATGTAGTTCTATTGAGTTTATATATATATTATGTGCATGAGTCTATATTAGGTGGTATTATGCGCGTGTTGGTGTTTTTTGCAGGTTTTAGGCCAAATCCAATGGAAATCCGTACCGAAAGCAGCAGATGTTGAAAGAAACATGCACGAATTCTTCCAAAGTTGGAATCCAAGCTAATGGAGCACATGGATGGAAAGATCTTTGAGTTAGCTTTCCAACGCAACTAGAATCGGGTCAATCGGAGTTCGGAAGAGAAAGTTATGGCCAAAACCGTGAGACCGCGCAGGAGGGCGAAAAGCTGCATCGACCGACGCCATACAGAAGCGATCGACGAAGCTCTGAAACGTCCGTCGATCGATGGGAATCAGACTCGGTCGACGTGAGGGTGTCTGCTGGCGCGGGAATTCGAGGAAAAATGAGATTTTTCATATCTTTAGCCCTAGATTTGATAGGATTAACATCCACCACTATAAATAACCTAGAAAATTCGATTTTTCGAATAAATTACAATCCCTTTTCATATTTTCGTTCTACAATTCGGTTTTGAGAGTTTGGAGACTTGGGGAACACGAAACCCTTTTATTTTTATTGTAAGTTCTTTATGTTTATGCAATACAATATGTTTTATTTTGGATTTCTATCTACGATGAGTGGCTAGAAACCCTAGCGGGTTCTAGGGTTTGAATATTATTATGGATGCATGTTAGGATTAATTAATTAGGTTCATGATTCTTGTGTTTATTTTCAATTCTAGATTAATTCAAGGACCGAGAGGTGACGATTGATTTAGATGTCTAGCTATTGATAGAA
>JAPKLW010001151.1:219375-232537 GCA_026898455.1 Plectranthus barbatus | reverse complement strand
CAATTCCCCTGGATCGATAACCTTAGGGTTTACAAATTTATTTGCCGCTGTTATTATAATTAATCTGTTAGAAATAGCAGTGATCAGGAGGAAATTCTACTTCTTGACAGGCACATAATCCGGAGGGAATCTTCACCAAATTTTCGAGTCGGAGCTAGGATACAGATCAGAAGATCAAATCTTGAGGGTCTTTTTCTTCTTATCTCTCTTTATTTTTGAAATTAATTTTATTAATTTCAAAGATTTAATTCATTAATCTTATAGGATTAAATTTTGTTGCACAAGAAAGAGAATCGATGATCAAATCTCTGCGCATCTAGTTCTTCAAGTTCTAAAATCCAGGTATTTCGTAAAAACTTTCTTATGCATATTCAATAGGAGCATGCTAGAATTAATTATAGGCATAGTAATTTATTTTGATATCAAATTTTCAATCTGGGCTTATATGGATTAAGTGATTCAATTCTCGACAACAAAATCCCTTCAGTTGGTAGGAGAGCCAGGTTGAATTAATTCGCTCTGTCGGAAAAATAATATTGCCATGATTTTGCATGATTCTTATTATTGAATTGCTATGGATGAATGGCTTTTGATCGTATGGTTTTGTTCCTCGTGGTTCTCGGGCTAATCTGCCCTTTTATATGGATTCATTTTTTACCCAAGAGATAAATCAGTATTTTGATTTAATTTCCAAATTACAGTAGGATGTTTTTCCATTTAACTATTCAATTTCAAATTAAATCTGTAAAAAGAAGATGAAGAACACAAAGAATGAAGGAACCACACGACGGTGCTGGCCCGGTAGGAGGTCGTGCACGGCGGTCATGAAATCGCGACGGCACGATGGCATGAGGCAGCAGGAAGCCACGACGGTGGCGCTGCCGCGGCAAATCCTAAGGTTTGTCATGGGGCTGCGCTGCAGACCATGGCAACAGTCGTGTGGCTCGTGGCCGGCTAGACAGGGTGTGGGGGCCACCGGTGACGGTGTAGGGGGTAGAGGCGAGCGCCAAGACAACAAAACAATGATCGAAAATATGCAGGTGCATGTGCAACACTACAAGACCCTAGGTTCCGTGCGCGTGCGGTACACCGCATTTCTGTGTGCATTCGACATCGGGGCGGCGCTCCATCTTCGTGGACGACAATGACAGTGGTGGCTCGGCTTAGAACAGAGATAGCACAGCGATGGGAGGCAACCAGCATGGATGACGGCTCAAACCCTAAGGTTTGTGAACGTAGCCTATGCGCATTTACACCACACCTGCAGCGTGTGTTTTCTGGCGAGCGGTGGTTAGAAGCAGTGGTGGACAGCATAGGGCAATGCCGGAGCAGGCTGGGGCGGCGGCAGACGAGGGCGACGATGGGGATGGTGGATCGCGGGTTGTAGGTTCACAATGTATTCGCGCACCTGTTGTGTGATACCGGCGAGTTCCTCACGGTGGCGGTGGTTCGCCGGTGGTGGGCCGTCGGGCCATGTTCACGTAGACTTTGGGTTTGCAATGTGTGCTCGGGCCTGCAATGTGTTAACGGGCCCAGTTGTCCTATTTTCTGATGGATCAAAACTTGGAGGTCCAATTTTTAGAAAATAAATTCAAATCTCAGTCCATGTAGTTGGAGCCCAGTCGAAGATATGTAAAATAAATCCAATGTGTAATAGATAGGATTTATTTTTAAATTTGTATCACGAGGACATTTTTATTTGTTTTACTATTTGTTCTATCATGATGTATGTGTTAATTAATTGCATAGCATCCAAGCATGTTATAGATAATGCTTTTATTTACAGCTTTAAAGCATGCTTATTTGATTTTTTTATGTAATTAAATTATAACTATAAATTCGGGAGTCATGCTTTGCATGATAGAATTTTAGCAATGTTATAATTTATGGCTACATAAAATAATCTGTACAATTGAACCTTATGAATTTTAAATTACTAAGTTTTTTACTTAAGACCTCCATAAAGTGATCTCTTATTGGAAGTAAATAATTTATTTGGTAAATGTCTACATGTGTAGATTACTTAGTTTAGTATTCATAAATTCTAATAGATGGGATTTCTTAAAACAAACATTTAATTCATGTGAGAAATGTGAGCTCATACGTAAATGTCTACATGTGTAGCTTGCGTATGGAACTTTCACAAGTTCTCTAAGGATTGAATTAAATAAGACAACCTTATTATAAAGGATCATGGTGTGTCTTAATCGATCTTTATATGGGAGGGTTGGCTTTGGTGCTATGCTAGCTTAGATATTGTCCAGAGTAAAACTCATTTGTGATGTCCCTACTCAGTAGGATATTATGGTCTTAGTTAGTCTCCAATTATTAATTCCATTTGTCTAGGTTTAGCATGGATTGGAATTAAAGGGACTGGAATTGAAAGATGCAGTCTGGTCAGTTGTTTTGTTTTAAACGTCCACATGTGTGGTTTGCAATAGAAATACTTGGGCAAATTGGAGGAAACATTAATAGTGTTTTATCATAAGGTTTCAATTTTTATATGTTTCAATAGTTTGTGATTATGTTTTAATTTATACTTTAATCTATTGTTTTCAGACATGTCTATTGCTCACCTTGTAAACCTCTTAACACTGAACCCTTTAACTGGTCCAAACTTTCCTGAGTGGATATTCTGCTTCGCATATATTCTCTACTCTGAGAATCATGCTTACATACTTTCCATGGATCCACTAGATCCTTAGTCTAGGAAGGCTATTGTTTCTCAGCGAAATTCTATGACAGATGGAAAGTTTCTAATGTTTTTGCATACTTCATCATCATAAATAGTCTGTCGAGGGAATTGAAACTCAAGTACAAGAAGTTCTAAAGCACTGTTGAGATCTCGAGGGATATTGTGAAAATATATGGGAATGTGAAACAAACTATTAGTTATTTTCTTGTGGAGGACATTGTCTGCAAGAAGATGACTAAGGGAAGTTCGGTAATTCTGCATTTCATGAGCATGATGAAGATCATGAAAAAGCACAGGATGAGAGGTGGACAAATTAATGCTCATGCAGAGATTAACATTGTCATGAACTCTCTTTCTAAATCTTTTGATGATTTCATCAAGTGTTTTGCTCGTAGGCATGAGTTTTCTCTCAATGAGTTTACAGGGCGCTGCTACGAGAACAGTCTAACATCATTGCATTGCAATTAGCTCCAACTTTGTCAGCTTTTGACAAGGTAGTTGTTGAGGCTAAGGACATGCTTAAGAAGTTAGAAAAGAATGAAAGTGCAGAAGTTGTCACCAGGGCACACAAGTGCAAGGAAAGTGAAAGAGTAAATTGTCTAGTGCCTAGCACGGAAGGACAAGGTACATCATGTGCATTTATAATAGAAACATATTTAGCATCGGTTTCTACGTATTCATGGGTAGTGGATACTGGAGCTACTGATCATGTTTGTTATACTTTGCAGGGGTTCATGCCGACAAGACAGCTGAAACATGACGAGGTGACAATCTCAATGGGCCGCGGAGAGCGAGTTTCAGCAGTATCCATTGGAGATTTCACTTTATGCTTTGAAAATAATGTTTTGATTTTTAGAGATGTTTTATATGTGCTCGTATTTTGACTGAACATAATTTCAATTTCCAAGTTATTTAATGATGGATTTTCAGTTATTTTTTATAGTGGTGTTTCTACCATTGGTAATAAAAGTGTGATTTGTCATGGAAAACTGATTGACTCTCTCTATATCATTAATTGTATGCATAAATCGAAGGTTGCATTGAACTCATCCAATAATAATAATCATCTAAAGAGAAAGTTTTCTTCCAACGAGGATCAAACATATCTTTGGCACTTGAGACTAGGTCACATCAGTCTAAAGAGGATCAAAAGACTGGCAAATGATGGTCTCTTGGATTCAACCCAAGTGGTACTTCATCAAGTTTGTGAATCTTGTATAAAAGGAAAGATGACGACCAGGCCATTTAAGGCAAGTCTGTCTCGAGCAGAGGATGTATTAGAGCTGATCCACTCTGACTTATGTGGACCAATGTCCACGCAAGATCGTGGAGGTTATGAGTACTTCGTCACATTCATTGAAGATTACTCAAAGTTTGGATATGTCTATTTGTTTCGCTACAAGTCTGAATGCTTTGAGAGATTCAAATAGTTCAAGTAGGAAAGACCATCAAAACACTATGATCGGATCATGGTGGGGAATACCTTAGTAACGAGTTCTTGTAGTACTTGTCAGAAAATGGGATTACATCCCAGTGGACGGCACCAGGAACCCCTCAACAAAATGGTGTAGCAAAAAGAAGAAATATGAATCTTTTGGAAATGGTTAGGTCTATGATGAGTTATTCAAGCTTGCCGATTTCATTTTGAGGATATGCCTTAGAAACAACAACCTATTTGCTTAACCTGGTACCTTCTAAATTAGTTCCAAAAATGCCTCTAGAACTCTGGTACGAGCGAAAGCCCAACTTAACCAGAATGAGGGTTTGGGGTTGTCCAACATATGTGCTGACAAAGGAACCTGATAAGTTAGAAAGTAAGTGTAAGCTGATGTTGTTTGCAGGCTATTCCAGCAAAAGGAAAGGTGGTTATTTCGATTGTCCTGAGAATCAGAAAGTCGTTGTTAGTACCAACGCGAGATTCTTGGAGGACAAATATGTAAGAAACCACAGATCCATGAGTGAAATCATTCTCCACGAGCTTGGAGGTAATGAAGCGATTCCATCAGAAATGCCCAGTGTATTGGTAGATTCAACTATGATCGGTGAGGGACTACCAACACTGCCATCGATGCTAGGCATGGGACTACAGAGTACTGTGCTAACTACTGACACAGCTCAAATGCCTCGTTGCAGTGGGAGGGTTGTTCGGCAACTGGCAAGGTACATGTTTGTGGGAGAGTCTTCTAACTTGATCCTAGAAAATGGACCATGGACATACGACGAGTCGATATCTGATAAAGATGCAAACAAATAGCATATCACCATGAATTTGGAGATAGAATCCATAACGGCTATAAATGTATTCCAGAAAATTGAGCTGCCAGATGGCTTTAGAGCCATAGGCTGCAAGTGGGTATACAATAGAAAGAAAGGAGCGAATGGGGAAATTACTACTTTCAAAGCAAGGTTGGTGGCGAAGGGTTATAGTCAGAAAGAGGGCATAGACTATGATAAGACCTTCTCACCGGTAGCAATGCTTAAATCCATTCGGACACTTTTGGCTATAGCAGCACATATGGACCTAGAAATCTGGCAGATGGATGTCAAAATTGTGTTTCTAAACGGGTACCTTAAGGAAGGTCGAGACATTTATATGCAATGGCCAGAAGGATATGTGCAGAAGGGCGAAGAACATTTGGTCTGGAAGCTCAAAAAGTCACTGTATGGACTCAAGCAAGCTTCACGGTCATGGAACTTACACTTTGATGAAGTGATTAAATCATATGGATTTTCACAATGCTCAAACGAGAGTTGCGTATACCGTTTGTGTGTTAGTGGAAGCATGGTGTTCCTTGCACTTTATGTAGATGATATTCTCTTAATTGGCAACAATGTGGAGGTATTGTCGGGCATAAAGGGGTGGTTATCTGAGCAGTTTCATATGAAGGATCTTGGGAATGCGGGGTACATCCTTGGGATGAAATGATGTTAGCATTTTCTCAATCTTCATATGTGGATACTATGATTACCCATTTCAGCATGCAAATAGCCAAGAAGGGTTTGTTACCCTTCAAACATGGCATACATATTTCTAAGGATCAATGTCCGGAGACACAAAAGGAGAAAGATGAAATGAGCAAGGTACTGTATGCATCGGTCATGTGAAGTCTCATGTATGCAATGCTATGTACGAGGCCAGATATCTACTTCACTATAGGTATGGTAGCAAGATATCAGTCTAACCCTGGACAGGCGGATTGGACCGCGGTAAAGCACATACTCAAATACTTGAAAATGACTAAAGAGTATTTTCTCGTCTATTAGTGTGAGGAGTTATGCCATGTGGGTTAAACGAATTCAGATTTCCAGGCAGACCGGGACGAAATGAAGTCTAACTCTGACTATGTGTTTACATTAAGAGGTGGGGCCATATCATGGAGGAGTGCAAAGAAGAAGTGCTTTGCCGACTCCATCATGGAAGCAGAATATGTGGCAACTTCGGAATCTTCGAAATAAGCAGTATGGTTTTGAAACTTCCTTCTAAAGTTGGACGTGATTCCTAAGTTGCCCAAGACTATCTTGGTATTTTGTGATAACTTTTTAGTTCTGTGGCAAACTCAAAGGAACCACGAACTCACAGAGCAACGAAACACATTGAGAGGAAGTACCATATCATACGAGAAATCTTTAGAAAGGGTGATATGCTGATAGAGAAGATTGATACAAAGAATAATCTAGCAGATCCATTCACTAAAGCTCTGCCTCAAAAGTTCTATGAGATGCATGTACATAACCTTGGGATAAGGCTTCAGCCAGCCACGTGAGATGTTGACATAATCGCTAGAATAGTATAGACACGTTATACTCTGGAAAGCACATGTATATTGCTTTGAGTATAAGTGGGAGATTGATAGAATTATATACTGAAAGCAATATCATTAGTATATTATGTACAAGGTTTATTGGTTAATATACTGGGAATCATGAATGTTGTATTATCATATCCCGTCTGAATTAATAAACATATTACGCAAATGATTTTATCCTCTTATCTCGTCGATAGGAAGATCATACGGTGTGTAGTAGATCACGGAAGATTGTATGGATCAGTTGACCTAGCGAGATATAAATAGTAATCACAACTGAGACAATCTTAATATAGACTGTTGGTATAGGCTGCAACATACGCGGTAATAAGCAGCTTATCTTGGTTTCTTGGTATGTTGGTGCTTGCGGTACACATTGATAGGACCGAAGTTAAGATCGATTCCTTTATCTAACATTAAAGGAATCTTGATCTCGGTGGCTTGATGGAATCTTAAGCCTACATAATAGTACAGAAGTATACACAGATTGTATATCACTTTGAGATACAGTGAAAGGTTCTAGTCGAGCTCGTATATCTGTATATTGGGTGGTAGCAGTTTGTGTATGAATGTCTTTAACTTGAACTAGGTAACCACATCCACTATAGGATGGTGACATTCCCTAAGCAGCTCAAAAGGTTCATTATGCTAAAGTCCTGCAGGCTAATTAAGTTCAAGCATAAGTGAAAAAGGTTGAGTGGATTGACTCGGGAATATAAGATGTTAATTGCTTTAATAGCTTATTAGAGCTTATATTAATTAATGAATGTCTGTAACCTTAAATGTGGGGATATACCGAGCCTATGCAACCCGTTCCTCACAACGTGGTAGCAAATAGGTAGGACAATATTGATTCTCTGGTGGCATTAATCATTGATAATTAATTAAATATATTCTGGGTTCAACATAGGTATTAATTAATTGATAGGCCTTATTTGCTATCTGCATTTTTGTCCCTAGTCTGCTCTTGATAGGCACGGAATCCGGTGGGAATCTTCACCAGATTTTCGGATCAGAGCTGGGATACAGATCAGAAGATCAGATCTGGAGGATCTTTTTCTTCTACTTAATTTTGTTAATTTAAAAAACTTAATTCCTTCATCATATAGGATTAAATATTGTTGCGCAAGAAAGAGGATCAATAATCAATTTCAGTGTGCATCGAGTTCTTCAAGTTCTACAATCCAGGTATTCTGCATAAACCTTCTTATGCATATTCAATAAGAGAATGCTAGAATTAATCATTAGCATAGTAATTTATTTTGACATCTAATCTTCAATCTAGGCTTATATGGATTAAGTGATTTAATTCACGACAACAAAATCCCTTCACATGCTCCTTCATGTACACGACCTTGAAGCTACCATAATAGCATTTCTTGGAGGCATTATGCTCGCTGCATATGGTATGTAACCCTACGGGGGTGGGGAACTTTTACGACTTAGTGGTACGTAGATGGGATTGCCTTTAGTGCGTGCAACCATGGTCTACCCAAGATGGTTGTTGGTCTCGAAATCAGAGTGCAAAACAGTGCAGCGATAGGTAATGTATATGAAGCAGAAGTAAGTAGACAATTGTACTTGTTTAACTAAAATAGAGTATAGTAAGTTTTGTGTGTTTGAAAGAGTTAAGCTTAGTCCTGTCCTGGTTAAGTCAGTTTTACAGTATATAATCATCAATACTTAGAAGTATTAAAGGTTTCAAAGTAAGTTTATGAAACAGAAAAAACAAAGCAGTAAGTAAAGAAAGCTGTAAATGAACACACATGACTTATAGTGGTACGGATCTCAATATCCTACATCACCTCTTCAGACCCAAGGTCTGGATAATTCACTAAGTTAGTACAAGCCTCCTTATGATCTATACACAGTCCGATGGTACCTCCGTCCTTCGGTCAGCTGTGGCACTCACCTAGGAACTCCTTGTAGACTCAGTCTTTAGGCTGAAGTGGGGACGCACCCTGTAGCCTCCTTCCCGGTGGTTGGATGTTTACTTGCTCCTCCCAGAACTCAGGTGGTTGGCATACGCCCGTGAGAATCAGAATCCCAGACTAGGAAATTGACTGCTTTGAATATATCTCAGAAAGATATATTCACCAAGAAGAGCTTCAGCTTAAAGCTTCATCCTCGTGTTAGGAGAATTTAGCACGGTGGGTAACTTGAGCCGGAGACTCAAGTCTCATGTTAGAGAACACAGAAACTCAGAGAGTTTTACAGAGAGATGGCCTGAAAGGATGCCCTTTGTCGTGTGAAGACAATTCATATTTCGTAACTATTTAAGGTTGAAGGGCTGGACTTTATATAGAGGAGGACCTATGGCAATTTGAATTTCTATCTGTTAGACACATAAATCCAGACGTTAGACTCATGGATTATATTGCCCAATCGTAGCCCATGCCTTAGGTAACCTTTCTATTCCACAACATCAGTGTACGTTACACTAACTTTATGTCAGACTTCTTTTCAGCTCGAGAGATCCCAATTTGACAACCTCGTACTGACCTGGGCATATATAAATGCCTGAGTCTTACTGAGCTTTGATCCCTTTCGAAATGCTCATTCTTTAAAGGTAGAGGCTCTGATACTGACTTTTAAAAATTAGTACAGCTTTGCCCTCATACTGAGTTCTATTACAACTCAATTCGATCCTATACAAGGATTACAAGATTGGAACTCTAGAATTGGAGAAACCGACTAATTTAGGTTTTGACATATCAAAACATTGAATCTAGAGGGAGTCTAAGAATATGCTTCCAACAATTTCCCCATTTTTGATATTGTCAAAACCACTTGTAAAGACAGAGAGAAAGGAAGTAAGGTATATTTAGTTTACAATGACTCTACTCAACATACATCTCGTTAATTCTGACAAAAAGTTTCCCCCCTGAATCAAACAATATATGAAGATGATTTCATCAAAATAAACTGTTCACAAAAAAATACCGACCAACAGAATCCATCAATCAGAAAAGCACAAATATAACACAGTTTTGTTCTTAGTGGGGTAAGCAAAAGTAAGCAGTAAGCAAAAGTAAGCAAGTGATAATCCAAAAAGCTTATGGAGATGGTGTATTTGAAGAGGATGATCTAGAGAGATTAGCCATGATTTGTGCAAGGATATCAGTCTGTTCCTGCCGCCTCCTTTCTTCAACTTCCTTATCTTTCTGTCTTTCTTCTTTCCCCTTTGTGACAATGTCAAGAAGGGTTGAGACAGTAGCTTTAACAGAAGACAAGTTTTCCTTTGATTCAGCATATTGCTGTTCAATTCTGATAGCCAGTGCGTCTAGTTGATCTTGAAAATTGGTGTTCATCTGATTTAGCATAGTGAGCGAAACAGTATCACTTCCATAGATCTACCTTGAAGATTCAGGTGCATTGGTGACAATCTTAAGCAGACTGGCTCTCTAATCGATCTAATTCAGCAGCCGCTTGAATCCTACTTTCTTCAACAAACCGATGGATTTCATCTTCTTGTGTCTTGCATCTCTGCTCTTTTCCTGATTTAATTGAGCTTCTTCTTCGGCTTTGCGCTGAAGTTCTTCTTCCTGTAGTCTTCTTTGTTCATCTTGTTGACGTTTCAACTCCAATTTATCTATAACCACCCTTCTCAATCGTACTAGTTCAGCAACATTTCCCAATCTATTACTACCATATCGGATTGTTCAAATCAACTTGGTGAATCGATTAATATTTTGTTCAGCTTCCATTTGAGCTGGCAAGATCAAGGCTTGCCTTAGGCTTTTATAATCTTCTTCTACATCAGCGAACTCTCCTTGTGCGAGAATGATATCATTTCGAAGCTGCTCAACCTCCATCTCAATTGTACGCAATCGTAGACTCATTTCCTCTACTTGGTTTCTATTACTATCCATGAGATTGCGTAATGAATCGATTTTGAGAGTAGAAGATGGTACTAGAGAGATTGGTATTATCGAGGTAAGAGCTTCAGATGCAAACTGGAAATCGAGTGGAGGTAGCCTATGATTATTCTGCCCAAATTGAATGCTATATTCTGTAAACGATCTATAGGCTCGAATGGCCAACAGTCGTTGTCTGATGAATATCTCTCTAACTTGCCTTCCTCCTCTGTGAGCGACCCATTCATCAGCCCAAGCTTCCTCACTTCTCCAGAAGTTAGCGCAAGTCTAGCCATCATGATGGATAGCTCTTCTGTATTTAGTTCATGTCTTGCCATGTCAAAGCGTCTCCATCTTCGAAACTCTTTTCGTAGGACATCACATGGAATATTGCATTCTAATAGAATATATAGGTAGATCAGATCGATTTCACCAGCAACCCTTTGTTCTAACTTTAGAGAGATCTCCCCAGCCCATGGAATCAGCTTCGCATCTCCAATGTCAACTGCAGCAATTGGAGGGCACCAACACAGAGGTCAATAAGATGTAGACTCAGGGTGTGGTACACCAATGAATGGCACTTTGAATTTTGCAACGGAGTTTGGTTGCTTGCTGAATTCTTTCTCATCTTTTCCATCCCAAGAATGTCTCCGCCATTCTCCCCTGAGATCTTCTTCAAAGGTGGGTACTTCTGAGAGTGCCAAGTCACGAACCTCTTCGGCAGTAAGAGATCGAAATGATTGAACTAAGTCAGTAGAGGAGGATGGGCTCATGATGTCATATCTTTCTTCATCCTCATGTCCCTCAGAAGCTTGTTCTGACTCAAGTATTGGAAATGAGGGCTAATTAACCTGTGCAGATGTTCCCCCTTCCTTAGGCAAAGGTTCCTTTCCTTTATATGGATCCCTTTCTAGGTCAGACAACACCCTTTCACTTTGTTACTGCACATCCTATTCTGGAGCGTCTTGATTGAGATCAACAACCATTTCTACAGGGTGAGAGGTTGGTTGTTCTATCTCAATTTCTTCGTCTACTTCCTCAGAGTGTGGGGACTTCATTTCCTCTCTTTCTACTTGATCTCCTCCCTGAAGTAGCAATTCACCTATCATAGCAATACCTTCTTCTTCATTGCCCTCAAGATCAGGACTCTCCATTATATTCACTATCTGTCGAGCTGAACGGTGTTGATCTTCAAAGAAGATTTGTCGTCTGGCAGAGGTTTCCTGCCCTATTCCTTGTGCTCCCGTGCTCATGTTGTATTCCCTTACTCTTTTTCTTTGAATAAGAGGTTCCACAAATTCATCCTGAGATCTGGTAGGAATAGGAATAGATATTCTGCCTCTTTGTATCCTAATTCCTTGAGCAGGCTAGGACGGTAGCTACTGAGAGGTCCCTTCATTCGCAAACATTCTAATCAATCTCCTTCTTTTTCTACCCGGATGTGGTAGCTCCTCTTCTAGTCTTGTTAAATCAGGAAGATCTTCCATGAATTTCTGGAAAATCTCCTCTTGTTGAGCAACAAACCGTACTTCTTCTTCTCCATCATCATCTTCATCAATATCAATAGTTTCAGTGGGCTCTCCTACTGTTCCTCTATAGGGAAGGAAGTCAGCAGAGACCAGAGCTTCACCAATATCCACTGCGGGAAGTAATCTTTCCAAAAGAAAACTTATTTTCAGCCCAAAACTAACCCCACTAGAGAATTGGCCTGTCTTTTCAATCAAAGTCGTTTTCCCTGTATATTCTAATTGTCTTTCGAACAGGAAGGAAGCCCAGTTTCCTTCGATTCCATCATCAAAAGCTATAAGTATATAATACTTTTTCTTGCTCATTTTAGAGTAAGACCCCATGTCACATTACAACATCCTAATCACTATATCCGCAAGATATTTATAAAAAGGATCAAAATCACTTGTTTTGTGATTTATTTTGAAGGATGTGTTATCATCTTCAAGTTTCCATCTCAACCAGTATTGTCCTAATGTCTCTCGTAGCTTTTTGATGTTTGCATCTTGCTTATTGGTTTGGATATTTTGTCTCTTATTCCTAAGCTTGAAGATTTTCTTGAGCAGTTTAGGGGTGACAGTAAATTTGGTACATGTGACCTCTGTAACAAAGGACTTCTGATCTCTGGAGATGATGGCATTTGAGTAGAACTATGCCACAAGAAAGGGATGGAATCTTTGAGGGTGGCACCACTGAAAATATGCCAACTTCTCTCGTAGTATTAGATGCGCTAGTTTCTGGAAGTTTGGGCAGTCACCCTGTAGACCTCATAAAAAAAGGATCTTTTCCTTTGTTACTTGGGCTGCTCTTCTTTATTCAGGTGAGAGTCTCCTGGGATCAGAATGAAAGAGTCTTACAATCTCTGGATATGGACGATCAATATACTCATATGCAGGTTGATGTTCTTGACCAGACGTGGACGCATCCCTTACAGGTGTTTGAGATGATCTAGTTCTTTTAGGGGCCATTGATGAGGATGGATGATTGTAAATAAATGAGAAAATCTGTGTTTGAAGAATTGAATGAGAACGAAAGTTTCCAGAACTGTGAAGGTTTGAGGTCTTTTGAGAGGGATGAAAATAGCAAAGAGACTAAGGCTTTAACAATTGATTGAGGGTGTTGGTCCCGGTTTTTCAGAGTATAAACGTTACGATACGCAGCGGAAATAAAGTTAATTGTTTTCTTGCACGCTACTTACACACAGCTGACAACTGGCAACTGGTCAGCTGGTGCTGGTTACTCAGTACGCAACTGACAACTGGTCAGCTGGTGATTCAATACTTTGAATATTTTAGCCT